>JBAMHW010000025.1:10714913-10726669 GCA_037177495.1 Rhadinocentrus ornatus
ATGATGAGAGAGATCCACTCCCAGGACGGACAGGCTGTAGATGTGACCAGGACTGAAGGATGAGTCCTTGTGCTAATCTTCATGCATCCGAGCATCAGAGAGACTCTGCAACTGACTGGTTAAGGGAATGTTCTTATCTTTATGGGTCACTTCGGATCCCAGCGACTCTTCTGCTTCCTGGAGTAAACTGTCATTTGGAGGATTTGATGATTTTGTCTTGAAGATCTAAAAATACCTTTTTGTATAAGGGCTCCTTTGACCTCTTAGTCTCCTGAGCCATTTCTTTCAACTCTATTGTTACGGCCCCTGGCCTTTCTGGATTGAACTCCGGCCTGTCAGTCTACACCAGGATTTGCAAATGACGCGCTGTGCCAGTGCTGCCTCGGGATTGGATGTGGACCAGCATCAGCAGTGCCTCCCCTTTGCCTTGTCGATTGGTCGCTAGTGCTCCCGAACTCCAACTGGAAATCATTAGGGACGCCTCGCCCTTAAATAGGAGGACCTGTCATCGATTAGGGCAGCTGTGTCAGTAGGGCACAGTTCACCTCATGGTTGGTTCTCTGAGAGTGTACAAGCAGAACTGTTGTGTTAGTGGGACAGTTGGTGTGGTAAACTGTTTGCTGAGTACATGCCACTGCAGGGTTATTCAATTCTGTCCTATGAGGGCCGCAATCCAGCAGGTTTTCCATGTATCCCTGCTTCAACACACCTGACTCAAATTAATTAGTCATTGTGCAGAACTTGATTGGCTGTTGGACCCATTTAATGTGATGCAGGTGTGTTGAAGCAGGGATACATGGAAAACCTGCTGGATTGCAGCCCTCATAGGACCGAATTGAATAGCCCTGTGCTACTGTATTCTTTGTGTAGAGCTGTGTCAGTGGACACTTGGATTGTTGTTCTGAAGAGGTTTTGTTACCCTGAGTGGTTTTCTGTTCTGGCTGTTCAACAGACGCTGTGCTAATTAAAGATTGTAATCAGGGAACTTCCTCACTAAGAGAAGCTTCCCTCCTTTATTTATTAGGGACTTTTGGTATATTTGGTTTTCATTTTGTATAGGATTTCATTTGTTAAGTTTCCTTTGGTTTATAAATGTAAACGATTTATAATTTGCTGCCGGTTTGTGTGCAGTTCCTTTTGTAGGACACCTTTTTGTTTGTTTTGTTGCATTGGTTTACCTGTAAAAGGACACTTTCTGTTGTATATTTGTAAATAGTAGAGAATTTTGTAAATTGTTGATTATTTTTATTTACGATTCCGGCTTGTTGTGTTACTCCATCCCTTCCACCCCAAGACAAGAAGGGGTCCGTATCTTCAGCTGTTTATTTTCCTTGACCAACTGAAAATATTTTTCTTCCGTGTCATTCATGGCCTTCAATTGCTTGTCATTATAATACAGAATGTGCTGCGTGCTTCCACGCTTTATTTTATTTTTCTGCGATGTGTTGACCCTGAACAAATCTATTATCTTCATCTTTTCTTTGGAAAACTCTTCTGTGTATTTTGAAACTTTGGGTTTGTTTAAGTATTTCGCCACACACTGACCGAATATTTTAGGAAATCTCTTTGTATCCCAGTAAGCATCCTGAAAGTGCTGAAGGTCTTGCTGGAAAATCAGGCACTGGTGAGACACACTGTCCATGGCAGCTCTCTGCTTTTTTATCATGGTCTGACAGGCGCGGACTCTTAACTGTAGACTTTGGTTTTTATCAGTGAGATTTATTTTATCAGTAATTAAACATTTGTTTAGTCATATCAGATCTTTAACTTGACTGTCCAAATCTTTGTTTTCTTGCTTCAATTTTTTGATTCTATGTCTTTTAAATAGCCTTTTTGAGATTGTTCCAGACTTTTAATCTCATGTTCCATGTCATACGAGCCAAATCGCTGTTGCGTTATTGAAGCCACTTTTGATGTAAGATCATTTTTCTTCAATGCTTTGATTTCGTCTTTCAGAAGCGCTGTCTTGTCGCTGTGTTCAGAGATTATTTTTGTCTTCTATTTTGTGGCGTTATTCAGTTCGTTTGTCTGTTCTTCTAATTCCGTCTTCTGTATTTCCAGACATATGATCTCTTCTTCAGCTTTACTGACATTTGATTTTAAGTTCTGTATTTCTTTGAGATTTTTCTCGTTAACGTTCTCCATTCTCTGTTTTAGCTCATTTTTTGATTTTTAAGGAGCTTTTGTAGTCTATCTCTAATTTTTTGTATTTGTGCTCTTTTATGTGTTTATATTTGCCACGTTTGTGATATAATTCATAAGAATTCGACTCAATCTAGTAAATAATAATTTGGTTGACTGTTTCATTTCCCCTTTAATACTTAATTATCTACTCTTGGCAAGCTGTCATTGGAACCTGAGTTTATATCAAGAAAAAACTTAAAACAGAGCCCGATGGACATTCTGTTACTATGGTGATGCTATCTTACACAGTTCTGTGTGTTATGCTGGAAACACACATGTTGTGATGTGTCATTTTGGACATCCCCAAAATAAAGTATATCTTCACAACTACAAGGGTTGTATGCATAATCTTGGTCTCAAAAGAAAGCTGAGACATGAGAGATTACTACAGAAGTGTCAGAATCAGATATGTGTTCCTGTGTCAGAGTAAATTTATCTGGAACACAGTAGGAAATGCAAATGGTTATCTTGTCTTAAAAGAAAACCACAATACTTTCAATCTTAAAATAAGGCTTTCTGTTTAAGGTTGGCAGAGTTAACACAGAAAAATGTGATACAAAAAGTTGTCTTCTCCACATTTTTACTGATACGAGGTCGAAAGAATATTAGCGAGAAAGACCAAAACTGTAAACACACATGGCATTTAAAGGGATAGTGCGCCCAAAAATGTTATGTTTTTTTAGTTTGTTTTTTTTTAGCTGTGAACAACATAGTTTTACTTAATTGTGATGAAATCCACCTATACTGTTGATAAAATTTGTATTTTTTTTTTCAAAAACAATAGCTCATAACGCCCCCTAGAGGGTAAAACCAGGTTTTGTTTTTTGTGATGTAGAGCCATGCTTGAGCCTTACCTGGTGCTTCTCTACATCACGAGATAATTTTAAAATCCCACAGTCCCTCCCTTCAGATGCAGATAGTCAGGTCCTCGCCTTGCAGGCATGGTCCCTACCCTAGTCACCTGTTTGCCATGGGTGACCCTACCAAGGGCATAAAGCCCCCTGACAACATAGCCCCTATAATCGTCAAACTCCTCCACCACGGTAAGGTGGCAGCTCAGGAAGGAGTAGTTAATATAATGTATAATCTATATCATAGTAAATAAATAATCATTAATTAATCTTTTAATAATCAGTTATTATAATATAAATAAAATTAAAACACATTTGTCCAAGAAATTTCACACTCTTGCAGGATTTGCACCTGGAGTCTTCCACCCAGAAGATGATTGTGTTACTGCTAATCCACAAGATTTGTGCTTTTATTTTTATGTGCTCTTCATTTATTTTATTTTTAATAGTATTATTATTATTATTATTATTATTATTATTATTTGTTGTTGTTGTTTGTTTCTGTTATTTTTGCACCTTAATTACAGAGGATAATTTTTTTCTTTTTCTCTTTTCAAAATTATATTTGTACATGTTGCCATGTCCATGTTGTATAAAATCTTAGGTAACTTAGGTGTACTTTTATAGCGCTTTTCCAGTAAGCTTGACCCCTCAAAGCGCTTTACACTACTTGTCACATTCACCAATTCACATGCACACTCATACTTCGGGCACATCGGGAGGCAACCTAGGGTTAGGTATCTTGCCCAAGGACACTTCGAGATGTGGTCATGTAAAGCCTGGAATTGATCCACCAACCTTCCGGTTGACTGCTCTTCATCCTGAGCTAGAGCCGTTAGTACCAAGGAACACAAATACTTACAATAATTCAAAACATGTTGCCCAACAGATATCTATTTGAACTTTTTTTTTAACTACTTACACATTAGACATTTTCACAGTAGAGTTTTTTCATTCAGTGATGGTCTGTCCAGATGAAAGACAATGTGTGTAGAAAACTAACCTTCATTGCAGGTCAATTTTTTGAATTTTTTTCTCTTGCATTTAATTTTTTTAAATTATGAATTTTTTTTTGTAGATTATATTTTCACTTGAAATTACGTTGAGAAATAAATGCAACAAATTTTAATAGACTTTTTTTTCCCAATTTATTGAATGATCAATGTTTTATAGGAACGAGCTAATGGGCTGTGCTGATTCCAAGTTCAATGTGTGCAATAAGGTCATTTTAAAAAGGTTTTTGATAAACATTGAACCAGTCCAGCCCTCAGCATGTTCCAGTTTGTACTTTTGACCCGCTGTGTATTTGAGTTTGAAACCTCTGCCATTAATCCTGATAATTCTTCTTGAATGTGCCTCCAAATCTGTAACCTTGTCTTGGATACTGTCTTGTAGCTCGAATGTATGCAGTTTGTTTATCTACGTGCATCTCTGATCCATTTCCATCATCCTCTGTTCTGTGCCAAGCGGAAACCTCCGGTGGTAAAATGTGAAGCCTATGCGGAAGTGCAAAAAATTGCAGTTCACCACTCATCCACTAGGGGCTGGCTCCAAAACAGAGCAAGTCCCTATAGACTCCCATGTTAAAAAGACCAACTTCACGGCAGAAATAAAGGTGTTAAAAGCCTGGTAAAAAATAAATAAATAAATAACGAGCTTTACTTTTGCTCTTCAGAAACCTACGGGTGACGTCACGGAGGCTCTGTCCATCTTTTATATACAGTCTGTGGGTTGTGCCTTACGTTGGTCCTTGATGGCTGCGCTTTTTTCTTTCTTTCTTCCCTGCGCACAGAGACACGTTTGAAGCAGTTAGTCCAAGAAAACGAATCCCAGATGGTAGACGCATTACAAGAATACAACCTGCAGGATGGTGGTGAAGGGTATCACAGAATTTAGGATAACCTGACTGACTGCCATGAAAACGGGGAGTCACGGTAAGAAATAGTTATGTCTGTGGAGGTTTGTACCAACTGTGATGACCTCCGGCTAAGGAATGAAATGACAAATGATGTGGTATTATTTGAGATTTTGTCCTCGGCCTAAACTCTGTAAAACTCGTTTTTTGTTAGTTAGGCAATTTTTATTATGAATTGGCTTATATGAACTTATTATTTTATTACATTGAACTAAGGTGGATTATATCATTGATTTGTTTTAATTGGAATATAATTAATTATATGTAAATTGAACTACAGTGAATTGGACTGAATAGAACTGTGTGAGTGAGATAACTGTCATGAATTGGTATTAACCAAATAAACCTGAACTGAAATATTTTTGTTAATTTGCTCAGTGTTTTGCAAAATGTGGTCATAATTGAGGGGAAGAGGTACTCAAGCGCCTCAACCTCTCTCCTGTTTTCATCCTATTTACTATGTAAATCTATGCAGCAGGTCCTCCAAAGTCTAATCAGACCATCTTCTCCAATGGGTCATCCTTGGTGTCAATAAAGCTTCTTTTGTGAGCTTATGTGGAGATTTCACATACACTTATAAGAGCATGCATTCTTACATATGAGGGTGGCATTAAGTGTGGCAGAACATAAAAATAAATATCTGGGTCTGTAACTATTTAAAGAAAGTCTTGGAGGTTGATGTCACAGCACTGACGTCAGCTGAGGTGATGTTGTACTGCCAAGATGAGATTTTTAGGTCAGTTTATTTTAAATATGAAAGAGAAAATAAAACCACTGGTGGTTAAACTTCACAAGATGTTAACTGTTTTTATCATTTACATACAGCGGGTTTCATTCAGCTTCGAGCAGGCACAGCAGCTATCCAATATGATTTCAGCTCAGATTTGCACCAGTAACTCGTTCTCTCAGTGGCTAACAGCCTCATAACATGAGCGCAATAAGCTCCCATCATCAGGAGTGCACTTGTAAATGAGATTAAACAATTCCTCATTTTGCTGCAGTCTACTCAGAGCAGCATGAACCTGACTCTGGAGGCAGCTGTGAAACATCTAGAAAGTGTGTGAGGGGAGACTAGTGACATCTACTGTTCACATTGATGCATCACACTTTGAATTGCAAATAAAGATGATTGCATATTCAAGCAGGGTTATAAGAAATGTTGTTTTAAAAACTCAAAGAGGTGTGATATATTCATTTTAGTAAAGAGTTCAATCTTTTTCTTTGGGTTTTGTGTTTTTCTTTCCTAACAATTGAACCTTTGTGGTACAGATGAGAATTTCCTGTGGTTTTATCAACCAGAAACCACAGCATCTCTGAAGCTTTGCCAAGGTGAATGAGGACAGCAATGTTGAATTTATTTTGTTCTTTAAAAAACAAAAGAAAAAATGTTTTGTATTACTTTCAGTGTTATGTATCATGTAAATGAAATTTTATTTTCCTTATTTTTTACCCCTTTTGAGAAACCTTTTTAAAATATATGATTTACCACAATATCAAAGACAAAGAAAAAGACAAAGAAAATTAGTTATTTGTGCATTTATTTTAGATTTATTGTTGATCCATATAAAAAAATATTGATAGATTGGTGAGCATAAAGATAAAGATAAATTTCTACACCACTTTTGCTTGGCTCAGATAATTAATAAGTATAATGGTAAGTATACACTGGGTCACTCAGATGCTCTGGGAGTGGAGTGGGTCACTCTCCTAGCCTGGATGTCTACAGCCTCAATGACCTTCTTCACCCAGGACTGATTTGGGTCGGCACAGATTTCACTACCTTTTGCCATTTTAAAGCTGAAACAGAGATGAAAATGGCATCTTAAGTTTATTAAAAAAATTATTTTTTTTTAGCATTTTTATCATATATAAATGCATGTTTGAACATATTAACTAAAAAGCATACTTTTTATGTTAGAATTTACCTTTGGGGATAAAAAAACAATAAATCATTTTTATTCTTATGTTTTTAGGATTTCATACTAATCAATTTGACTTTTCTAATGCTGAAGTTTGCAAAGAGGAGATACTTACAGCACACCCTCCATCGAACACAGATTGTCCGTAAATATGTAGCTCACCACCTTCTTCTTAGGCAAAGGTTTTCTTATGAACTTAAAACAGCATTTATCCGGACCAAAGGTATCTGAAACCACAGTAGAGACATAAGTTTATTTGGTATGTTTATTTTCTTACTTTTCTTCATTCTCATTTATGTGTTTGGAGACTAAAGGATGTCTTTTGCTACCTAGCAAACCATAACACCACTTTTTGATCCTTTTAATTCATTCCTAATGAAATCTGAACAGACTGGTACAGAAACAGATAAAGAATTTGTTTACTTAAAACAGAATAAAGAATAAATAAATATGTATCAACTTACTGTCAGACGCCAGGACAGTTAGAGATGAGAAAAACAAGACGCAGGCCACCAGAAAAATAGGGTTCTTCATCATCATCATCATCTTGTTTGCTTCTGTTGTTTCTCTTCTTGCTGCTTGTGTCTTCTCTCTGTCTGCTCTTCTCGCAGCCCCTCTCTTTTTATTACGCTACTTAAATGTGCATAGGTGCATTTGTGGTGGAACAAGTTCCATGACAAAATACACATCACAACCTGAAACTACCTAGCCGGCAAACAACCTGCGGTCATGTGGTCAACGCTTCTCAAAAGGGGAAAGCAAAAAAAAAAAAAAGGACCCATGTTACTGTGTGTGAAACCAGATTCTGTGAAACAGAATCATATTGTTTTACCTCGGCCTCTGTATGTGAAAGTGTGTGTGTGTTTGGATGCATTTGTGTTTGAGCATCTGCATATTTGTGCAATTTGCAGATGCATTGTGGCTTGAAGCTCCCTCACTCACATATGTATGTTCGTAGGTTTTTTCAACAGAATTAAAAGCTTAGTCTCATCCAACTCATCAATGTGCTCATCTTTAGTAGACTGAATTAATGAAATCGTATTTTAACAAAGCATTAAACATCTGCAGCTCATCCAGAACGCTGCTGCTAGAGTTTTAGCCAAGACTAAGAGATCTGAACACATCACACCAGTTTTGAAATCTTTACACTGGCTTCCAGTTAGTCACAGAACAGATTTTAAAACCCTTCTCATTGTTTACAAATCCCAGATTTGTTTTAGACCCAGAATATATCTGTGATATCTTCAGAGAATATACACCTAGCATATGAACCTTTTACTGCTTTTTAATGTTTTCTTTGCACCACCTGTAATGCTGCTTATGTTTAATGTAAAGCACTTTGAATTGTCCTGTACATGAAATGTGCTATACAAACAATCTTGCCTTACTTTGTTTTTTTTTTAAATAATTAAACAATTAAACACAGTTATTTTAGCATATGAAGGTATGAAAAACAATAGGCACACAGAAGCTGTCATGCATTGTGTGTTCTTTAACTTTCATGTTGTTTATTACTGATTCAGTTTGTTAATTACACCTCTTTCTGTAAAGTCCTCTGAGACAACTTTGTTGTGATATAGGGCTATACAAATAAACTTGATTTGATTTGATTTGATGCAGCCTGATTACAATGTACTGGTATCAAAATTAAAAGAAAATTAAGAATGAAAAATGAGTATTTTAGATCATCTTTTAAACCAATTGACGCTCTGTGGCCTCATATAGCCTCTATTACCTGCTTTGTGATCGGTATCTATGACCACTGCTGACAATATAACACATACCACAGCACCTTTATTTTAAGATTTAGTGCGGTAGAAGTGGTAGAAGTAAAATACATGAAGAGACATTGGGGGTTTGATAAGTTCAAACAGCAATTTTTCACCTTTCTCACTATATAATGCAATAAAAAGAAATATTACTGAGCTTTGACTACAGAGAAATGACAGGAAATGATGAGGTAGACATAGAAATTTTGTGGTTCTTGGGCAATACTGTGAACATCCCCGTGGCTAATCCTTAAACCGCAGGGACATTTCTGTCCATGTTTTAGTTTTAATAAAGTAACACTTAAGACAGGGTCAGTAAGGTCCTGAACCACTCTACATGCCACAACCACTGATCCATATTTAAGTCCCACTCAAGTAATTATTAATTCCATAAGAGCTTATCTGCATTCTTCAAACTTGTGCAGTTGAAGGTTTTGTTTCAATTTTTCTTCACATAAAGGACTCTAAACCTTTGTTAACCCATCTTCAAATTTACAACCTTTAAACACCTTTGTGGATAAAAGCAAAACAAAATGCATAACATTTCTTTCTGATTTTTTCCATAAATCAACTTCAGACCTGCTCAAAACTATCAAATATTTAATCATTGTCAAATTTTTAATAATCTACATTTGCATAATTGATATTAGTTATGTTCACACAAAACCAATTAATAAAACATTGCCTTAGTATAGAAACCAATGTTGTTATTGTCATGGTTGTTGTTTATAGGACTTGGGGGTGGTTGCTGCTGTAGGACATGGGTGGACTGGCTCCTGGTATGGATGGATCCCAATGATATTGTTTCACCACAGCAGCATCAAGCCAGATGTTTATAATTATTGTATTGGATAGTGTGTTTAGTTTTTAGTTTATTTAGAATGAAGCTCTAGAATTTCTTTATGTTTTATGTTGTTGTCCCAAGTTGTTTTACTTTATTTTAATCCTCTGCTGCTTAGTAACACTCTTTAGGAAAGTGCTATACAAATAAGGTTCCAGGTTCACACCTTGGCCTCAGCCGCCCCAGGTGTGAATCTTTGTGCTGTGAGGCAATGGTGCTAACCACCACATCACCTCTAATTAGTATAGAACTACACTCGTTGTCATTCTTAATAGATGAGTTGTTCTCTTGCATAACAAAACGCAATATAACAAATCCAAATTATTTTATATAAAGTCTTTGTAACTAAAAATATGCCACTTGATCGACACTTGATCAATACACTCATCATGCTACAAATTGGAAACACCAACCCATCGGG
The DNA here is from genome assembly GCA_037177495.1 of Rhadinocentrus ornatus. Taxonomy (NCBI): domain Eukaryota; kingdom Metazoa; phylum Chordata; class Actinopteri; order Atheriniformes; family Melanotaeniidae; genus Rhadinocentrus; species Rhadinocentrus ornatus. The sequence continues at coordinate 10,724,814 of JBAMHW010000025.1, forward strand.
GGCCCATTGTGGCACAGGTTCTTCTCTTATTAAGTGACAAAGAAGCAAACAGAACTCAGTTATTAATGGCCTGTTCGCCTGCTTTTAATTTGAAATATTTCTAAAATTAGTGAAGTCATTTCTACTTTCTTCAATGTGAAAAACAAATGTTTGAATCACATTAGTTTAAAGCAGCTTCTCAGGTCAGCATGGTGTTTATCTTCCAAGCTAAGAGGACATACTTTAACTACTAAGTTTTGTGTTTTGTTAAATAGAAGTAGATGAGATTATCAATAAGAGATAATTGGTATTCTTGTGCCACTTCCACCTCATAAAAGACATACTAGGCAAAGCATATTAAAAACCATTATCTCGATACGACAACTTCTTCATTTTAGATCAAAAGTCATTTCAGGTTATTGGGGGAGCATGCGCAACTAACTGCTAAATAGTTATTTGTCCTACAGAATCAGGCCTTTTGATTAATAAAAAGCTATAATAATAAGTGTCAAATACGCAGTGTGAACCCATAAAGCATTGTAAAGATATTTTATTATATTGGTATGAAGACAGAAAATGAAGACAAAGTTTAACAGACAGGAAAAAAAAAAAACAGAAGCTGACTTCAGCTAAAATCCACCATCTGCAAATTCAAACTGAAACCTGTGGTTTGCAAAAGAGGCAGGGGTACAACGCAATATGGATACACACCCACACGCACATGCACGCACACACAGATTTGAGTGGAAACCACAAAGTAAAATTTAACAGACTATGTACTTTAAAAACAGCTATGAAGCTGTTAATATGTTGTTGTTGTTGTTGTAGATACACGTCCAAGACCCGGTTCTCTGAAAAAAGGCCCAACACTGTTATGATTAACAAAAAACAAACAAAATAAATAAATAAACAAGACAGATTCATGAATAGTATTGAAGAAAAGTCTGCCAAAACGAACAAATTAAAGTCTGCCTACTGAGCCGATGTCTGGAAGGAAATAACTGTATCACCAACAAAGTGAGCTGAGGTTTCATGGAAAGTGTGAAACGGAAAGTCTGCTCGGGTTATTCGGAAGGGAAGAGCGGTACTTGCCAGAATCACCGATCAGCTAATTCAGACCACAAACTTACCCATTGTACTTTCTAACCTTTAATCTATGTGCCCTTTCAGATTCTGCTCACCTGTGAAGAGAGCTGGCACAAATGACGAGAATAACTTTTACGGACTAAGTCCATAGAAATATGTATTTACTGCTGCAGTCAGGTTAACCAAAAGACTGTCTGAAGGTGTAAATACATCAGTTCAAACATCTACAGTATTTATGTTGTATAGCTATTATATATTACTGTTGGTTTAATGAGGTAACACGGAGGAACTGCATAAATTTATTGCAATTTTTTTTGTAAAATATTTTTAAATGTCTTAGATATTTTAAAATATATAATAAAAAATGTAAATATTTATAATAAATAAATTATTTAATATAAAATTATTCTAAATATTAAAGTGGAATTTAAAAGGTTTTATTTAGATTCACATTTGGAGGTACAAAAAGCAAAACAATACAAAATTGTGCCAGTAGTGAACTAAACATATACAACTCAGAACTGTGTAAAACTCAATTTTAAATACAACAAAAACAATTAAAATACAAACAGGAGCTAAGAAAAAAAATTGCTGCTGACTGGAGTACTAGATAACTTATAATATGGGTACAAGAACTTCACAGCTAAACAACACAAAGAAAACAAAAATGTTTGCAGACTCAGCACAAAAAAATTTGTTTTTCTGGTGCATTTGTTTACAACGTTTTATATTACATTTAAGAAATAAGTTTTGATTTCAGCATAAGTCATATTCCATATTTAGAGGATGTG
>JBAMHW010000025.1:10726769-10751546 GCA_037177495.1 Rhadinocentrus ornatus
GATCTTATATATATTCAATGAACAGGAAGGAATATTGACATTAAAAAGAGACAGAACATTAATGCCAAAATATCAAGTACAAAATAGAAGCACTAGGTGGCAGCAAACAGAGATGCTAAATGTGAGTTTTGGTCAGTATTTAATTGAATTATTCTACTTGAAGTGCATACACTTACAGGTATGTGAGGGATACTGGGCTTATCTAATAATGTGAAGATACGAAGATATTTCAGTCTGCCATTTTCAAAGAATACATCCATAAAAAACTGCTCAAAAACAACATCCACCCTCTCCTCTCTCCATTCCTGGAGGCCCTTGACAAGTTCAGATAACTGATGCTCATTCATCAAGTGATACTGTGTTCTCTAAGTTTCCTGTGTGGTAACTCTCCAAGACGCCTCCTTTGCTTGCAGGAAAAATGCTCCACTGTTAATCATAGTCTAGAAAACAAAATTGGTCTTACAAGCATTTAAATTAAGCTTTTAACATCTCAAGAAGGCAGACTCAGACAAGGGGAAACGGGATCTTTAGACAGTCGACCAAACAAGGCTTCTTAAATTTCCTGGGGAAGGGGGGATTATTAGATATTTTTGTATTGCTTTACAAAGAAAAATTAGAAATTGATAACCATTCATTAAGGGGCCACAGAGATAGAGTAGTAGAGTGAGGTAGAATAAACATTATTCCCTATATGGCCAGGAGAGGGCGCCATAATTCATAGCAGACATGGATGAAGATACCAACTATCTTAATGATTATCTGTTTCATAAGTGAGATTACTCAACATACTTTTAATCGATTAAGCTATTCTCGTCATTATTAAAGAGCTATATAAAAACTTTAACTAAACTAAAGCTAAATAAATAAAACACCTTAAAGAAAGTACATTAAAGATATTCAGTGCATTTATGCTTGGACATAAAACTACAGCAACAATGCTTTTCACACATCTGTTGCAACTTCCTTACGGAAAAAATAAAGCATTTTTCATTTCATTTCATCTTATTTTATCCTGTAGCACAAGAGATCTGTACAATCACTTTTTGAAGGTCATCCAAAACAAGTCTCACCAGTTCAGCTGTGAAATCTGATCAGCATCTCCCCTCTGTTGAGTTATGCCACTGAATAATTGTGGGTTTTGTTGTTTTTTTTTTACAAAAGAAATATGATTTTTTTGTATATAAATCTGTCATCACCTTTCAGTCTATATGTGTTTAAATTAAACCACAATCACTGTATGAATCTTTATTCGGGTTTATAGCCCTTTGACATAAGGGCTATATGTTTGCAAAAACTTAACAGATAGGCAACTTGAAAACAGAAAGTCAATCAAATCAAAATCATCTGTTTGCAACTACAAACTACTATTACCATTTTACTTAACTATGCATTAAAAATGGAAGGAGTCCTTCTGTCTACAGCTGGGCCAGTCTGTTTGGCGTTTTTCCTTAAAAACATCCCCTGATAATATATTAGAGAATTACTCATCCGATCATCACTTATGTAACTATGATGAAAACTTTGCATGCACACTATAAATGTGCATGTAAATGAGGAGTATACATGCACAGAAATGTCCTAAAAGAACAACAGACAACGAGACAAAAGGGGCACAATTTACCTTTCATGACTGCTTGTATTGGCTTTACGTTGTATCCCCAACACCAGGAAGCGGAAATAAGACTTTACCATGATTAATGAAAAACTTTGACATCTTTCTCATATTCTCAGACAGCCGCTTCCTGTTCCCTAACTTCCATTTGTGGAAATTGTAAGACACCAGAGGAAATATCCCATCAATGAAGTGCAAAAGATTGTGAAATATTGTTGTGCTGTTCTCTCTCCCAGAGATATCTCCATTCAGGAAGACTGATAAGTGATACCAAATGACACAGATGAAATGCCTATGAGATTGAAGAGCAATTAAAACTGGACAAAAACAGACTGATAGAACTGACAGGAGGGTGTGAGGGGCTGATAAAATGAAGCACTAGAAGACCGACTGAATTCATCCACCTTAAATATGTGTGTTTGTGTTTGTTTTTGCTTGCATGCATGTGTATTTTCGCAGGATGTTGACCTTGTCCGTGACTCCCTGTTAAAGCCAGGAAGAGGTTCAAGGAATGGTCACCAGGATTTGGGATTATTTTTAAAAACACACACACACACACACACACACACACACACACACACACATACAAACAAGACTGAGACACAAACTGAAATCACTTCTAAGAACATTAAATGTTTTTCATATCATCTTCACCCCTCACGAGAAGCATTATTATTCAACATCATCTAAAGCTGCAACATTATTTTATATAAAATATGTTTTTATATTTTTGTATTATAAAAAAGAAGGTAAAAAAGTTGAAACAGCTTAAATCTGAGAAAAGTTGCCTGATTTAATTGTATTAAACTTTTTTTGTATAGTACAGACAGAGGGCGCAACAAGCACTATTACCTTTAGCCAGGGATACCTGCTGAGAGAGAGAAGAGAAACACAAGTTAATGATGCCCATACTGTCATATATTTATACTTAAAAAATTAGGAAAAGAGAGACAGAAATAGAAGTATGTACTCAGTGCTCCTTGGGATGTTCTCTGGCAGTTTAAGTCTATGGCAGCATGGCTGACAACATTTAATTATAAGATGTATCAAAAGGAAAGTTTTAAGCCCAATCTTAAATGTAGAGAGGGTGTCCGCCTACCCAACCCAAACTGGTTCCATGAGAGAGTTATAGAAATTGTAACTTTGTCCACATCCTATCTCTGCTCTTTCAGTTCGCTTATTATTTCTTTTATATGGCTCTGCTCTCACACTTTGTCACCGTGGAAACAGAGGGCAATTAGCAGTAAGGTGTCACCACTCAGCCAACCTTGTGACCACTCCACCCTCAAGGACACACTCATAAATTCCCATCAGTCACAAGTGGATGAGTCAGTAAAGTCAAGCATGGTGGATGAAGGAGGATAGGTTGCCTGTGGGGGTTTTCTGCTCTAACAAACGAAAGTAGCTCTGTTTGCCAGGAGTAAAATATGACAGATCAGGGTTTTGTTGCAGCTCTAGTGGCTCCTGTTGGCTGGTTAGGGAATTTACGCAGTGGGGATGAAACTGAGGGAAAAGTGTGAACTTTCACATTTCATGTTGTGGTGGTAAATCTAGTTAGCACATAAAAAATAAAAAATAAAAAAGCAGCTGACAGCACCGTGCATCACGTAGGTAGAGCAGTTTAAAGGCCTCCTCGGACCAATGCTGGACTTTAAGGTGAAAGAGACTGTTATCTGTAGAAATAATAGGATCGTGAGAAACAGCACTTATACTTTTTTATTTCTAGCTGTTGGGTCACAATTATAAACACAACATTGATCTATGAGTTTATTGAAAATAGTCTCATTGTGATGTGATCTGCTACAGAACCCTACAGAACCTTTTCAAAATATTTGTTTTATGCTGAGATACAGTGGGCACGGGCCTCTAACGAACAACCACCAGCCCCAGTTGGTGGGGCTGTAAGTGCAATACCACTGATGACCACCAGGTGCGGGATTGTAAGCATCTTTGGCTTGCCGTTCATTGCATGTTCAGAAGGCTCTGTGTGAACATCTGTGCACCCTTGACCTTGATGTGACTCTTCAGTTTGTTGTTTAAACTGTGGTGGTATGCAGACATATCACACTGCAAGGCCACCAACTGTGCTTGCATTGGAAAACGTAAGTGAAAGTAGCTTTAAAAACAAATTATAAAAGAATAAAATCTGCATATGCCGATCTACAGCATCTGCAGTATATGTGATGTTTGTTGCTGTACATGTGCAAGTCCACAAGGAAAGGTAATATCCTGAAGTTATTTTATAGGGTATATAAGTACAGATATCAAATAATCTTCTAAAATTTTCTTTTCGCTGTATGGCCCTGAGATGGAAAACCTGATTACAGGGCAAAAATATAGAAAAATTATTACTTTCATATCAACATGCACAATATCAACATCGTCAAGACAATCACAACACTGCAAAAACCATTTTGATACTAAATATGATTCCACCTCCACTAACCACCATGAACAGGTGCAGAAGTGGAACGAGTTTCTCATTAAAACTCGAGATTAGCACCATTTATTGATTTATTACTTCATATTAAAATTCAGTAACGATAATGCAAATTGTTTGTTTTTCCAATATCATGCTGTATAACTTTGTGTGTGTGTGTGTGTTTCATACAGTATGTATTGCATGTAATTATAGGGGTGTAAAAGTTTATGTTGTAGATTCAGATTTATTTATTTGTCATTAAGCAGTGTCATCAGTGATGCGAAGCACAACACGTACACATACACATCCTATGGTTGTATAGTCAGCAGTGACAATTCATTTAACACTCTGATAGCAGTCGGACAGAAAGCTCACTTAACTGTATCTCTCATCAATTTGTATTCCTTATAGATAACGTTCATTATGACCCAGTTAGCTGTTTCACAACTTTTCTTTCCTGCCTTTGTGATAACTGAGTCATGTTTAATCATACCTTAGCATCTCAATGCATTTGGACATGTAGACATCATCAAAACAACTTCCCATCACACTTTGGTCCCTTAGTACCAGCTGAGCACAATTTAAATGCCACAGCCTACCTGAGCGATGTACATCCACTTACGGCCACAGTGTACCTATCTTTAGATTCCAGCAAGATAATACACCAGCTCTCAAAGATAATTCCAAACTGGTTTCTTAAACATGACAAGGAGTTCAGTGTACTGCAACGGCCTCCACAGTCACCAGATCCCAATGCAATAGAGCAGCTTTGGGATGTGTTGGAACGAGAGTTTCCCATCAGCAAAATCTCTGAGGACCGTTTCCAACACCTTGTTAAATCGATACCACAAAGAATTAAGGCAGTTCTGGCAAAAGGGAGTCTAGCATGAAATTAGCAGTGTGTACCTAACAAAGTGGCCAGTGAGAATATGTGTGTTTGTGCTTCTGTGAGAGAGCCAGCATCATCTCCACCCAGTGTTCTGAAATTCTAGATCCATGAGTGTGTGTTCCTTATGTCCACCAAATACTCACATTGTCCATAGAAAACACACACAGACTCACATTCATGCATTCCTGTTGACAGACGAACATTATTTATCTCAACTTACAAAACATTTCAAGATATGTGTTTTCCTGCTGAATAGATAAAAGAGCAGCTAAAGCACATTTCATCTGCCACTGACGTGTTTCTGCTTTGGCCTCTCTTCGTCATCCTGCTATAACATTCCTTAATTTTCAACAAAGACAAAACTGCTCCCCTTTAAATATTTAGTTTGCTTACTATGTCTTACTTAATTTAGTTTTATTATCCATGCACAGTTCCTGAACAATAAGCTCACATTCACGCACATACACCATCAAAACATGGCTGCCTCTATATGCTGTGAATTCTTATTTTCCATCATTTGTGTCACACATGCAAATCTGCTGCTGGTGATTTGATCCAGCTGGGTTCCCTATGATGTGTCTAGTAAATAAAATGTAATCGTTTTGATATTATACAATGGAGGATGCGCCTGTTTGTGATAGGACAGAGAGGGAGGGGCCTAGATGGGTTAGACAGGAAATAATGGACAAGAACAGAGCATCCTGTGTAGGACCAGAAATTGCTGCATCTTCATGTGGCCTGTGCATGCCTTTTTGTTTATGTTTTATAGGGTTCATAAGTCACAGTCCAAAGGGACACTCTGACTTCCTGCCCCGCACACATGCATACATGTGGAGGTCCCTGGATGATACACAAATGTTTCTGGTTTCAGGCAATAGTCACATGATCTGTTTCCTGCTGTCTGCAGCTCATGTAATATAATGTTTTATGTTAAGAGGCCTCTCATATAAATCTGAAATCTGTCTTCATGTAGTTCAAGTACATGCATCTTGTATCTTGCATGTCATTTTTCATTGTTGGAGCTAAACAAAACACTTACTTTTAAATAAATCTAAAAGTAAAACCTTTTAAATGCAGAGCAAAAAGTGCATTTGACTTTGTCAAGTGTAAACTGTTTCTGTTGCTTGCTCTTTACTCAAGGATGCAAAATGTTTGTAGTGTTCTGTGTGAAATCTTTCATATTTTCCTGCTAATAAAATCCATTATTATCTACATATAGGACTTTTCTCTATTTCAGCCACACAGACTAATAACGTAAAAATATTTCTCTAAATTCTAAATTTCACATTTATTCTTGCTAAAAATAATAGTAAAACATATAACATAAATCTGGACATCTTCTAGAAGTAACTGAGTTCTAGTAAACATGTTTCTCTTCGTTAAATGAGCTGAGACGTGCAAATTCTGAACTCTAAATGCAAAACAAAGTCAACACTCAGAGCTGAATAGATCAATTTTAATACATTATTTGACGCTGTATGGAGACAGAAAAGCAGTAAAGTACAGATTTCAGCAACGCATTACCATCTCATAAAAAGACAAACCACTATAACACCAGTGTTTCCACTAAGTGTGTTCTTTAATTTGCAAACTCTGAACATGGTTTTGCAATCCGCTTTTAACAAGCATCTTTTCCACATTTCAAATTGCCTCACTTGACTAATGAAATATGAGCAAGTAATGTGTACAGCACGCGGGATGTGGATGATTTCCTAATCTGTATTCTTGGAATGCAGTCAGTCTTTGAATGTACGTTCGATTCACAGTTACAGCACAGAAATACAGCTGGAGGAGACAAAGTGACCATGAAGTGGAAAGATCTGCAGCCACAATACTGAAAAACACACTTAACACATCTTTCATGTTGGTATTCAGTCTCAGTCTTTTATCTAATTATAGACTCTTGAAAACTCTGGTATAAGACTACGAACATTGTCCAAATGTAAATATTCTCATACTGGAATATCACTACTCTAACATGTTAATATTGTCAAAGGGAATCATGTTATCATGGCTCTATATTTAAATACATGATATGGAAAACCAAATCATTCAGCATGAATTATGAGTTTCTTTTCCTTTAAATTTTGGACTCACTCAGATTTTACCAGATCACTTCCAGAATTTAACAATGATTTTTTTATTTAACAATAAATGGGAATACTCTGTTTAGTAGCTTGTGTAATGATTACAAATGAAAACATACATGTTACAAATAATAACACTGATATACTTCTTCAAATGTGTACACATAGAAGCTGGGAAGCACAGACACAGAACAATGAACACCTTAACAGTCAACATTCAAAGTCCATGTCCAGACAATACCCATAATACATCATATCTTAATAACCACAGAATCATTACATGTTAATGTAAAATTATTTATAAATCATACAAACACCCAAATCACCTGCAGTTCTGCACTTTATTCTTTTTTCAATGCAAGGGCTGGATCCAGGTGTTACAGTAAAATCATGACAATGTCAAACTCCAGCCACCACACGATGACGAACGACGGTGCATCTCTATAAAAAATATGACCGGATACAGATCCTGTAACCAGATTTGCTGCATGTGTGTTGCTTCTGAACTTGTTTGTATATTTCCAAGCAGCCTTCCAGGAAATCCTCATAGTTGTTTAATAAGTCACACTTAAACGCCATATTGCTCAGTTGTTCCAGGAGGTAAAAGATAAGGCAGGACCTGAAATACTGCAGCTCAGTTTGGGTTTATTCATTAAGTCCACATGCAAGAACAACGATGAGCATTTTTTTCCCCCTTTCTTCTCGTGTTTGAGTTCACATTAAGTAGTTTAGATAAACTTCTGTTGTTTGTATTCCAGTGTGTATATTAATATTCTAACTGCTTCATTTAGCTCTTTAAAATCTAGCCTGAAAACAGAGAGCTACTTTGGATAATTTTGCTTTAAGATCTAGCAAGATCTTTTTTATGCTATTAAAACACGATCCTAAGGGCTAGTTATGTGAGAATTTTTGATACACAAGGCTTCCAGCCAGGGCGCTTAAAGTCACTCAGAGTTTATTAGTTCTTATTTGAATAGAATTTCTCTGCCTTATTTACTTAAATTATGACTAGATATGTAAAAATAGGTAGTGAGAGGTGGAAATATCGAATTTTGTTTGAATCATTTCTAGTTATTTTCTCTAGGGATGGGGGCATGGCTACTTACAGGTTTTAGGGGCAGGTGGTGAGCTAATACATTTATTCAGAGATTTTTCTCTTGGTAGGGGGCACAAGGTGTGCAGGCAGCTCTGACGGCAGTTCGTGTCCCTCCAGTTTCACCTTAATAAGGTGGTTGGCCAAGGCAAACTCCTCATCGTCGAGCATCCCATCCTTATCGATATCTGCCAGCTTCCAGATCTTTCCCAGCACGGTATTGGGCAGTTTTGACTTCACCATCTCCTTCTTTGCGTTGGCTCCCGTCACTTTTCCATTGACGGGAGACAACGTGTAGAAAATCTCATCGTAAGCAGGTTTGTCACGTGCCACAACCCACTCGGCCTCGTCGATGCCCTCCCCAGCTCCTTCGCCGTACCCATGTCCAAACGGGCCGTCTAAAGTTCCATCGAAAGCGCCGCCCTTCACCACTGGGTTTGGTCGCTGGGTTTCCTCTTGGCGGACCAGGACCATTAAGCCAGCGATATCATTGGCTAGCATGTCATCGACTGCCTCCAAGAGTTTGGGTTTTACAGGCTGGAACTTGGTGAGATCTTGAGCTTGGAGTTGGTCCTAGAAGACAAAGAAACATAAGTTTATCTTATAATCTAAACTATAGTCTAAATATCTTTGGTTTTCCCTGTTTACCTGCATCTTTTTTAGATTAGGAAAATCTCCAGGTGATATCTGATGTTCTCTTTCAATGCGTTTGTAAATATCTCCTAGACTGGCAATCAGCTCTTTCTTTTTGTTCTCTTTCCCGAACACCGAGGGCATCTCTTTCTTCAGAGAGCTGATGATGTAGGCATGGACCTGTAAGTGGTGAGTAAAGAGCATGCATCCAGTCATCAACTTCAAAGAAAACATTTAAGCAGGTCTCTTTAAACTTCAAGTTCAAGACCTGAACTGTAGGATGCATGTCTTTACAAGTGGTAATTAAGGTTAACTCAAATGTGGGGGCAGGAAATGCGTTTTGAGCAGGTACTCCGTCAGCGACAACAGAAGATGAGCAACATGTGTATCTCTTTACACTGAAGAGTGTTCGTCATAACTCTTCTTCATGAAGCTTTAAAAATTGTCCTCTTTAAAATGTCAAGGACTGGTAGCCATTCTGTTCAGATTTGGTCATGTTGCAATATTTTTATTAAATAAATCAGTTCAAGATGATAAAAAATGTTTCTGATTTAAACATGAAAAGGAGACGTGGAGCTTCTTAGCTGATGTCTCCTCATGGCCCATCCCCTGGACAAGTTTTTTTTGGGGGGGACATAGTTTGTATTAACCCCTCTTGCACTTGAGAACTGGCACTGATTAACTGCAAGTTGGCATTTATCAGTTGTGATTTCACAGTGATGTCGGACTTTGTCCTTTTGGCTTAAGACTTCCCACATTTTCTAATTTCTTCTGACTGGATTAGTGTACAACTTTTTTTGTTATGTCCAAATTGAAATGCTTGGTGGAGGTGTTGCATTTGGAAAATAAATGAAAACTAAACTAAAAGACATTCATTAAGGAAAAATTAGGAATAGGCACATCAACTCAGCTACTTATTATTTTACACTACTTAAGTGTTTATATACTGTGTTATTTTTTGTCCATTGATATTTGTAACATTTTTGTTAAAATATGTTATAAAATGAAAAAACCCAACAAGGCAAAAATCATGGACAGACTTGTTTTTGTTTTTTTGCTGTGTTGATGGATGTGTGTCCCCCTGGTCCACCCTGTGTCCTTGAAACACACCCACACCCTATCATCTGTCCAACAGGAAAACTTCTATCAACTCTGAGTTCAATAAATCTGTTTGTGTTTAAATGCGAGCACGTGCATATCCTCTACGTTTCCTCAAACTACAACATCAGGCGGGCTGTCGCCACCCCTACCTGACTTCCTGTCCAGAGAGGAAGTGGGAAATAATTCACTCAAAGCATTTTTACATTTGTCCGGTACTATTGGTTCTGTAACAGTGATAAGGTTTTGTTGTCAAGGTTACCAGCTGTACCACTGATGGAGAAAATAAATAGGAAACACACACAGGTTGCTTTCATTAAAACGTGTCATCCGAAAGCCTCATTATTCCAAATCATCTCCACATTAGTACTTTAAAATGCCGCAGGTAACATTAACATTATATTACCTCGATCTCCATAAAAACAGTCAACCTCACCTTGGCAAGTCTTGCCCTCTTAATCAGATCATTAAGTTTTCTAAGAGCCGCATTTCTCGGTAGGGACTGAATGTCCTTAAATAAGTCCTGCTCCTCTGCTTCAAACAGCTTCCTGTTGTCAGGGATCAACAACGGGTGGGACCAAAATGAGCCAATATAGACACGGATCACCTGTATGGGAGACAGGATAAATCAACTCAGGTTTGGACCAATAATATGTAGCTTTTTAAACTGTCACAACTGTGGATGCTGAGTGCAAGAAATCTAAGAATACATTACACAAAAACCAGAATACATGGTTATCAAATATTTCTACAAATTTTACAAAGCCCCAAATATGTCCCTCTGTGTCTATACGTCACTGTACCTCTGGGGTGTTGACTATTTTGCCCAGTGACCACATCAAGGCACCGTACACTCTCATCAACTGCTGGGTCTCTATCTGGTCTGCCTTGTTCAGCACAACTCTGGAAAATACAGCAGAAAGTCCTAAATAGCTCCTCATGTTACTATCATGAGAATTAAGCTCAATACACACCAGTGAACAAGTATTGATGTCTAAATCATGTTGCTTTAGTCAGAAAATTAAGGAATCCTACATTACCTGATCTTATCTTCATGGTTCTTCAGGGCCTTTATCACTTCTGAGAACTCATCAGAGATGTCCAGTTTGTGGGCGTCAAACAGTAATATGATCCTGTCCACTCGCTCCGCAAACCACTCCAGGACAGCTGCGAAGTCGTAGCCTGGGAAGAGAAAGGAGTGGGGAAAAGGACAGAAATAAGAAATAAAACTAGTGGTGAACAGAATCCATGATTAACCTGATAGTCAACAGACTATATGTGATAAAAAAGGAGATTCCTGGGTTGAACTTTCAGCCTGTCCTGGTGAAACTCTGCCTTTCGCCTGGAGGCAGCTGGGTTAGAGTCCAGCCATCCATGCAACCCTGAGTTGGATTATCCAGTCATGGAAAATTGACGGATGCATAAACAAGGGTTATATCAAGTAGTAATGAAACAATATTCACCAGAGAACATCATTACAGTGACTCCAGGTCGCAGGTGAGGCAGCAAGAATGAAGTCCATATTGCAACATGCTGATAGAAGAGAATGTTTACTCATAAAGACTCACCTGTCACAGTTACACAAAGTGGCCTAAATAATGAAGGGAAACCCTAAACTAAGGGACTCCAGATTTTAAAATTTGTTTTTCAAAATTAATGAGAAGTTTAGACTTGTAGAGCAAGGAGAGCCGGGGAATTATTAACGCTCAAATGAGTTAACATCTCTAATAAATTAATCAGTGTCTGCAGGAAAACACAACACTAACCCTTTTGACTTTCTATCCCTCTCAAGGACAAAAGTCAAGCTTACCTGGAAGAATTCCACAGGATATGAGAGGAGAACAAAGAACAAAGGGCAGTGCGGAGGATTAGTGAGCTGAAATGTCCAATCACCAATAAAGGACATATAGCAGACACAGAGTCGGTGAGTTACACTATTAACCACTAACAATCACAGCTGGTATTTGGCATTTGCTTCATGCAAAACCAGGATTTTTAAAGCTATGTTTATAAAGCACTTGAATGGTTTAGGTGTTATTCTAATTTTAAATACATAGCTGTAACAAAAATCCTCTTTTTCACATACTTGCTGAACTGCTGCTCCTTCAAACAGTGGAATTGTTTATAATATCAGTGATTATGAATGATTAACAAACTTATATTACAGGAAAATATGGCTGCAATGCGTCATGGACGCTACAAACAAATGGACATTATCTTAACAAATGATTTGCTGATTTCCTCACTGGTATGTGAGCAGGACATTAGCAGTGGTAGCAAGAAATATGTAAAACATGGAAACTGGCTTTAGTTTTGTCTTTAGGTTTAGCATAAATACAGCTGAAAGGAGACACGTTGCTGCATGAGAAAGCTGCAGGGTGTTAATTAAATATTACCAGCAGATACCTTGATATTTTGAACGCAAAGAGGGATTGTTCTTCACTTTATTAACTTCTCACATGTTGTGTGGATAAAAAAAAAAGTATACTCTCTTACTGTGCAAGGCAAAAACCAAATAACTGTACTATTTATTTTATAAAAATGTGACAATAGACACATGGTGACAGTGTTGGGGTAAAACGTTCATTGAAACTTTGGCTTTGTACAAAACTGATATTGTGCCTGAAAATGATGCTAAAGTCTAACTTTTGGAAATAATCTAATAAATAAATGGAAATTCTTGTTGTTAGTGTTTTCAGAGCTAGACCATATAATTCAACACAACAGCAACTCAAGCTAAAACTTAAAATAGCAAACAAGAAGTAAACGAGAACTATATTTTCCCCTCACAAACCATGTGACAAAACTAGTGAAGAAAATGTAACAACCCATAAATACTTCAAAATCAAGATATCCATGTTTTTTAAAAGTTCAGCTGGTTGAGACCCTGTTTTGTTATCTACAGTACCTCCATAAGGACATCTATGTAGGCAGCTATAGTCTGACAACGTCTCATCTGGACACATACACACAAACACACACAAATAAATGCATACAGTGATAAAACGATGAAAAACCGTGTAAGAAAAAATGGTAAATGGAAAATAATGTGACATAACATAGAGATGTAAATGACATGTTTATACATGTAAATATGGGGGAGTAAACAAACATGAATTTTGATGAAAAGAGAAAATAAGAATACACACAAAGCAAACAGCTGTGCTGAAGGTTGAGTCTAGTCAGTTTATATGTGTGTGCATGTGTGTTTGTATTATTTGGTTAGACAGCGGATAACATAAAAAAAAGACATTAAACCAGTCCAGATGTGTGCATTTGTGTGTATTTCAACTAAAACACTTTCACACATAAACAGTATTTTTAATAAATAGTTCGTGTTCACAAACCAAGCATTCTCAGTTATTTCTCAACTAGAGCAGTGAAGACAAACAACACTAATGATAAACAATTTTCCACATTTAAATTTTCCATCCAGATCCAAGCAGACCCACCCTTACTATGAAGTAATGTGCCGAACTTGCCAACCAGGGCCTAGCTGCATAAGAGTAGCTCATGAATTTCATTAAACTATTGTGAAGAAGCAAATACTGCTAAGAGTTTGGTCAAACATGATATGGAAGCAGAAGAAAAGCAGGAACATGAACAATTATGATGTGAATTTAAGTCACATTTATTATGATTTATTTGTGCATTATATAGATTTTCTTTCTTTACTACTCTATCTTTACTGTCTTTAATTACTCTAAAGAACTTTCACGGCATAACCCCATTATTTATTATTTATTATCTGATTGATACATCACTTATTCATTATGAAGTCGGTTTATATTACTAATATCAAGAGTCAGTTAGGTTGTGCTATATTTGTAGAAAGAATCCAAGACAGTAAGAATTTAGGATTTCCTGTTGTAACAGCGAATAAAGAAATGGTTAGAGTCACACAAAGAAAACAAATAGCCTGTCTTTGGAAGACATTTAAAGAGGTAAACAAAAAAAAAGTAGTAAATTCTGACTTGATTCAAGCTCTTTTGTCAATGTTGGCGGTTGGTATGGCGATACCACCATATAGCTTTGGGAATGCCAGCCATGCCAGCTACAGATCAGCCTGTGGGAAAGTTTCTGACACTCTGAAACTCCTTTTCATTTTGTTGTGTCTTCATTCTAGTTTACACCACAGCTGAAATCTTTTTACTACAGAATGTAGTAATAAGACACGATTAAAAATAAGTAATAGAGTCATGTATTCTCTGTTTTAGCCCTTGAATGAGCTGAGCTTAGTTGTAAGAGATGACCAGCAATGATTACACAAAGCAAAAACAATGTTTTTAGTGTAAACAGAGTCAACAGATTTAATCCTCCCCAGCGCGTGGGATACAATTAGGGATCAAGTTTCTCTAGAGATGTGGAGAATAACACAAACCAACCAAATGTTAACAGATGAGTGTGCAGCAGAAAACTATACATCTCACATAACCTAAAAGATAGAGCAAGTCATTACATAGTGGGTTTCCAGGGGTCTTCAACCCCAGAGGAATGACTCCCACGTTTCCAAAGTATACTCCTTAGCCGTATTCGCCTGGTAGTATGGAATTCCATGTTGACGACATAATCCAGAGTTTGAAGCATTAGTTGAGGATTGATTCATTAATGTATGAAGGCCTTTTTTTTTTAAGAATTGCTAAAACCTGTAATCAGAATTTACTCCTGAATTATCTCGGGACAAGGATTAAAATCATCATTTAATAAAACTAATACACGATACTTTGGGAATAGCAACATGAAGTAGAGAAGACAGTCTGGTAGTCTGGTTACAACATGAGACCAGAGAGTAAAAGTCTTTTCAGCTGCTCGTTGCTGTAATGCAAGTGATGCTCTATTTTTCTCTACAGAATACCACCCAGGCTACAGACTGGCCCAGGTCATACTTCTTACTTACGTCCTCTTTAGTAACTCTTGTGTGCTTTTTTTTTATTTGAAACATTTTTCAAATCGCTGAAAACTGAGTCCTCCTGACAGTAAGTATTTTGGTAAATTATTAACCTTGCCATTGGTTTTGCACTTATCCAGACCCATATCATTACACTTCTACCTCCATGCTGTGAGGATTATTGTTGTTGATCTGGTGATGTTAATGTGAAACATGCTGGATCCTGTTTGATCCAAATTAGTTTATTTTGGTGTTTTCCAAAGAATGTGCTCCGAATATTAATCGTGTGATTTCTTTTTGTTATGATGGTGACCAAATGTTGGTACGAACTTTTACTGAAACCTAAATTTCCACATACAAACCTTTCACAAAGTCTGAAGCATTAGATTATCTCCTCTTCAGAGCTAGGCCATACATTTAGAAGTAGTCCATTTACCATAAAATTTAACTCCAACTCTGTGACTGTATTTATTTCAGAGAAACGACAATGTAGTCCTGATTTGGGGTACTGTGGCTTATACTAGGCCTTCTAATCACTGCAGCAACTTTTTTTTTTTTTTTTTTTTGCAGTTTTTGGTAAACTATTGGATAACTTGATCCTTCTTCATATCCTTCTTTATATCTGTGGAAAATTTAAATTTTTTTATTCTTTATGCTTCTGACAACGGACCACACATGAAAAAGTTTGTGAGTAATTATTTCCGATTTGTCGTTGAAGTTTCCATTTTTTGTCCTTATAAAGAGTTTGGTGTTCATTTCATCTGATAAAACATACCATACATGTGTCAAAATAAAGAGGGATGCATTATTGAGGTGTCAAATCATTTTTAAATTTAGAAGATTTTGTACAGTGATGCACGCTCTTTTGTTTAACAGTGTTTTTGACCTTCCAATGTGCTGAACATGAAGTGAAGTTGTTGGAAAAAATAAATAAATGAATACATTTAAAAAGATTCCATGTCTTCTGTTTTTGTCAGTACACCCACTGAGGCTATGAAAACATGTTGTAATCTCACCATTGCAAGACTGTCATGTAAATACAGTAAAATCTAATTGGTTCCTTAAATGGTTTCATGGTTCTTGTGTTAAAAAAGAAAACAGTGTAATCTCTAAATGTAAAACACATGGAACGCCCTCAGTTTTTCTTGGTAATTAAGACATTTTTGACCCTACTAGAGAGTCAACTTTCAATATGAAGACAGGAAACATGGAGCAATAGAAGGGGGTATGACATACAATATAGTCAGAGTTGCATTTGTGACATACTATGTAACTACGGGTTGGGTATAACCACTAACTTCCTAAATCGATTAGATTCACAACAGTCTGATTCGATTAAATCTGATTGAATTTTGATTAATTTACAGATATTTATGTATCACCATTTTTCTTAAATATTTAAGACATTCTCTATAGTGATGCACGGATCTGGCTTTTTTTTTTGACCCAGTGTGACCTGTGGGCTGACCGGCCAACCCGGTGTGACCCATGCATCACAAGTTCTTGGATAACATTTCAATTGTATATTTATGCTAAGATCTTGAGGAGTACCAGTAGGTCACACAAGAGTAGGCTCACAGTTGGCACCGGCAAAGGAAATTATATAAAAAATAAATAAATATCAGTCTCAGAGTTTTAAAAATCTTTGATTAAATTTTAATTGACTCAAATTGATTAATCTATTTCGTAATACAGCTGTAATGTAAGCGTTTGGCTAAAGATGAGCTCCACAGATGCTGACCCCTTTAAATCTGCACCTTTGTTTGTTGACATTTAATAAAGAGCTCATTAAAGGATAAAAAGACCTTATCACTGTATTTTCCATGTTTTAAATTTGGTACCGGATGGCAAAATCATAAATGTCCAAATCCAGCTGTGTGCATGTGTGTGTGTTTAGAGAGCTGATTCAAGCTCATCTTTTTGTCACTGCTTCCTGCTCTTTGAAATGAATGAAGCATAATCCTCCTATTGGAAAAAGCTAAAATAAACACACAAAGACACACACACAAATGTCCAAGGGAAATGCTGACATTGTATTTCAGAGTTCAGTGGAACTGAGAGGCTGCAGCTGAATGGGCCCATTGAACTAACACTGACACGTACCAGCACAAACAGAGGAAAATAAAAGTGTGCGAGTCACGAGTATGTGTTTTACCTCGACTGATTCTCTGTTTTTCTCCAGACAGAATCCCTGGTGTGTCAATCACACTGATGCTTTCCAGTACAGGGTTGGGAAGCTGGGCACACACAAACCTACAAAGACACACACACACACAAAGAGAAGAGAGATGGAAATAGTCATAGACAGAAGTGTTAAAATGTTTTAACAACAAACATCATCTCACACCAGACCCCTACCTCCTCTACCCTCTTTCTCCTCTATCTCTGCTGCTCCTCATGCGCTTCTCCAGCTGAATAAATATGACCAGTTTACCCCCCCCACCCCATACACACACACACACACACACACACACACACACATCCTCACTGAAAGTCAGCATTTCTTCAGTCTCCTTTCAGCACTGGATGAGCCTCACAGTGAGGACTTGAGCTGCAAGAGTAAAGGTTTGAGGCCGTTTCGTTTCCAAAAGGATGACAGTGCAAAGATGACTGCCTGTCTAACTCTCTCACTGCCACACACACACTCTTGCAGCCAGCCATTTACAGAGAAAAGCCTGACCAGTGAGCAGAGGGAAATTCAATCACACAGGAATGTGGAGCACTGGTGTGGATTCTCACTAGAACTCTCTTTGCTCTTTCTTCTCCTCTGTCCTCCCAGGTCTGTCCTTCTTGGTTTACATACTTCACAGTGGTATTCCATTTTGTCTGCACTGTACACACAACTTTAAAGATGTCCAATGACATCTGCCATAATTGCCTTTCAACAAGCATTTTGCTAATGTTTGAATATTTCCGGGTTCTCTAAGTGTCTACCTGTTGAGGAATGCATTTCCAAATGCATTTAGCTTTCTGAAGGGCTTTTTGGGATCAACCACCAAAGCATTGCCAGGGATGACTCCTTCTGTGTCACCATACATGACTGCAATGAAAGAATCTGTGGTGGGCTCAGGGCCGATTCGCATTCCAGGAAAATCCTGCTCCAACAGGTAGCTGTAGGTGAAATGGGAGGAAACGCAAAGATTAGAAAAAACAAAACAAAGATTAGATAATTTGGATTAGCTTAACACCATGTATTCTAAATCAACTGTATATAAAGCCCTTTTGGTATGTAAGAATAATTTTCCAAGAAGATGTTGTTAGAGACAAAGAACAAACGTGTGTAAGGTTATGTGTGACATAATAAGACTTTATTAAACCATAACAGTTTCTAAGTACAGATTTAAATATATTAAGATCATACTTTGTTTGATCATAATAGTAGACTGAGTCATTTTATTAATTTATGGGTAGCAGCATACATACACAGATGTATGCAACTTTACATGACAGATTCTAATTGAAATAACACTTTATTTTATTCTGTTAAAATGGTGAGACTGAATTAAAAATTAAAACACCCAGATCTGCCTTGAATTCGATGCTACTGCTGGGACAAAGGAAAAGGGAATTTGACACAGCAGACTGTGGCCAAATACAGTAAACTGTAGTATTAACAAGCATATTTCTCAAGATATCAAATGATTCCTTTAAGAAACTTGAAGCCAAGTTCAATCTGCTTTAAGTTAAAAATATAAAGGTATTCCACTATGAGTACACTACTCATAGTTGAAATGTAAATTGATAAAATGCAGAAAATAGACAGAATAAGGATAAAAGTTTGATGCCTTATTCTGCAGCCCAGTTTCAAACCATCAGCCACAATTTTTTGCTTTAAGATCCACTTTAACATTAGTAGTCTTGACCATACATAAAAAAATATAATGGAAAACACATTACACAACACCTAACAATATTAAAACACATTAAAACATTAAAACAAATAACATTTACTAGGTCAAAGCATATTATGCAGCAATGCGCATGATTCCATATCTCCCATCAACATGTTTATAACAAAGAGTTGTAAATTCAGGGAGGCTAACAAGGGTCTGAAGAAGGATGATTAAATATACTAAACTACCAAAGGTGCTTTTGTGCATAAGACCTCAAAACCAGTCCAAGTTGAAATAGTTTGGGGGACAAGACTGTTATATGTGCTATACGTAGGACTGGGAATGGGAGGGGAAAAATGGTTGCAAGCATGTTTTGCTGCAAAACAGATTATGTTTAACTCTTAACTTGTGACAGCGATGGTCGTTGCTGTGGCAACACAGCTGACTAACATCTCATATCTCAGGCATGATGACTTGAATCCTCAGATGTTCAATGACTTCACACATGATGCAAAGAAATGTGTTTTTTAAGTTACACAATCCCAACAGTGTCAAAACACACACCATAAGAAGAAATTTAGGCAAACTATTTACAGTTAAAAGAGTCACATATTTCAAGTGTGAGTTGGGATGTGCACAACTTTTAACAGCGACCAGATGTAAGGCTAGTTCTCTCCACCTCCACAAACATTCACCTTTCCAGAGGAGCCAGTAGTGCCTGGCAGAGCCATCTCTGCGCACACGTCTGCGTAGTGTGAGCCCTCATCTCTGCAAAAAGGTTGTGCAATGCATATGCACTGTCCATCTACAGGACTGTATGGACTATAGATGCTGAACAGGACTGTTTGCAACCAGACTGCATGAATGCGTAGCTCATAGACAGGTCAGCTTGTTCAGCCATCTGACTCAACAGCAAGATTAAACTAAAAATTCAGCTGCAGGTTCACAAATTCTGAAAAGAGGTGCAGCTTATAAAAAGGTTCAAAACATTAAAGCACCATTTTGCACCAAGGCACCCGAAATATGCTAGGAAATGTGCTCAGTCACGTTAAAGGAAAGCTAATATTGTGTTAACGACTAGCTTTCAGAAGCTAACAGCATAAATTAATAAATCATCAATCATAAATAAGTATGCTTAAGTATGATAAAGAAAAGAAAATACTAAGCTAGACTATAATAGGCAACTCTCTCACTTCCTTAACTGATTAAAAGAGTACAAAAGTGAGATAGCAGGAGCTCTGACCAAGTGTTACTAAGCAGTTTGTACATTCTACACCTCACTGTTACAGTGTTGGTGTTATGAGGTCAGGCAGCTGACTGGGGGTGTTGTCATCAGTGAAAGAGAGGAAAAGAGAGTGTCACTCAGAATCTGACTCAGAAGGAGAAGATGAGAGAACAGAGATGTCCGCATGTCTTACAGCAGAAAGTCACTAACAACATCCTGTCTGTGGCTTTCAAAGGCTTCAACCACTAATTACCTGCTGTGTTCTCTGCAAATGATGTCTACAGCAGACCTTCATCTCAAAAAAGGTTTAGCACCCGGCTGCTAATATTTCTCACTGTCACACACACCAATTCCAGGGGTACTTCAGGTCATGTGCTTTAATTGAACACTAGCACAATACAGCTGAGGTAAAGCACAAAGTAGCAATCAATGGAAGTGCTTCAGCTTACACAGTTAGTGAAATGTGTGCTCTATTTGTTTGTGTACATTATGTGTTTGCTGTACTTGTCTAAATAACTTTAAATAAGTCACATTGTAGCTGGTTTAAACCCCAGATCAACCAACATAAACCAATCTTATGCAGCAAAAACAGACAGAGGCAACATAATGTAAATATTTGCAAAATTAAAAAAGAAAAAGCTGAGCAAAGATATTTATTTTCTGTAATGGTATGAGCTATTTAACATAACATCTACCAACATACAGTGTTCAATCAGTTTAAATAAGAGGGTTAAAAAATACTTTTCCTCAAATTAAGCATTTAGGGAGTTGAAAAGATCACAGGGTACCCAAGACTTTTTGCTCCTTGGGGTATCACAGCTCTGTGTGACATTTCATCACAGCCACGCTGTCTGTGACTTTAACTACAGGTTTCTTCCGGAGCTACAAGCCAGAAACAGCTTCCCAATAAACAAAACAGCAACCATTGGTCTTGCTCTGGACTTGAACAAACAAGCTAATAAACTACATTTTTCTGAAGCAATTATTGTTCACCTGTCATTCTCTATAACTTACATAAGCATAAAGACCCACATCTCATCAGGGAGGGCTGCTGTGCCATGCAGCGATGCCTCCAAATGTACATATGTGGGGGTGTTGCAGCATCTGTCAAATAAACTTTTTATGGACTCAATAAAGCTTACAGGGGTGTGGCTGCTCACAGTTTGACTGACGCCATTGTTTGTTAATCTTTTTGAATGACTATTTGTGGTTTAAACCAATTCTATTTGCAGTAATAAAACCCTTTTCCTCACTCAGGCCAGGTCAGTTTGGGTGGGTCAACCTCTCCCTCTATCTTTCTAAGGCTTCTGCCTCATGTTTATGTGTGTGATTCCCACCTCTACGTGCAGCTACTTCCATGAAAGATGTGAGTGTAGGTGCAGCTCTCTCACCGTATGAAGCTTGTCTTGCCAGTGGAGTACTGTCCCACCAGTAAAACCATTGGCTTGTTGTCAAAGTCAGCATCCTCCAGGGCTGGAGAGTGGAATTCGTGAAACTTGTAGCTTTCCTCCAGGGGCAGGAGTTTGGTTTTGTAGAGTTTCTTCAGTCCATCACTGACAGTCTGAAAGACTTCTGGCTCCTTCTTCCTCCGGTCATCCGTTCCAAGCCAGCTGAACATTGTTGCTGATTGCCTACTTTTAAACTAGTTATGCCACAAAAAATTTTAAAAAATGCAACTTGGGAGGGGATCAGCTGCACATTTGTGTCAGCTTATTCTGATTTATTGACCTCCAAGTTTGCTTAATCTCCCGAGGAAAGCAGATATTTGTCTTAAGCAACACCCAAAATGTGGTGAAAACTTGTGCTAATTATACTTGAGTTTAAGATATTTTTTGAGAGCTTGACTTTTAAAAGTAAGTTATCTTAAATTGTAATCTTTCTTCCAAATCTTGAAAATATATATTTATTGTCCCAAGACTCTCTGGAAATTGATCTGCTGCACTGAATGGATTGCGATTGCAGTTGTAAATATATGTCTGATGTTATATTAAAACGAGGTACTATTTATAAGACGTGTACTATGGTAGTGTGTACAACAACAACAACAAAAAAATAAAATAAAAAAAAACTAAAAGGTCATATCTATTTATCAGAATTCAAACCTGATCATGCAAACGCACTTTCATCATCGAGTCCTTTAGTCCTCTTAAGTCCAGGCCAATTGTGCTACACAGCAGAAAAACGCTGAATTCAATTAGTTTGTTTTTGTTTACCAATTTTTTTTAAAAAATAAACAAACGCTAATCTAGAAAAGCTTATATCATTCTGTCCAGGCACATCACATTACCGCTATTTAATGTCGTCCAGAAAGGAAAGCAAAGGAATTCCAGAAATGATGCACCGAGCTGCTGTCAGTGCAACCTCCGTTATTGTTTAGCCTCTCCCGTTCTTCTGCCCCCAAAACAACCCAAACCTCTCCAGCGTCGACAATTATTTCTGCCGTTTTTGAGCCAATATAAGACCAGACTCTGTAGCTCGCGCTAAGGTTTATTTTCTGTCACAGTAGTGTGATCAAAGTGGCAGCAGCTGATGTCCTGCAGCTCAATTTAAATGCCGAGTTGAAGGAAACCTGACCCCGCCGGAAGTGCCCAACGGCTGGCAGCCCGACCCGCCGTGGTCCCGCCCAATGATGCGGGAGCCGCAGCTGAAGCCGGCACGAGCGACGCCACGTTGGAGGAGAGGACACGGAGAAGCTGTCGTCCGACCAAACAGCACCACCTGAAGGTTGAAAAATATCAGCAGGGGTTATTGTGGACTCTATCTCGATTATCAATTTTTCTTTTACAATTGAAATGAAAAAATTAATTGAAACTAGATATTTTTCAGCAGGTTTATAGATTTTATTCCCATAAAAAAGGATTTTTTTGTGTAGGTATATTGAATTGGATTACAATGGAATTTATTTAAATGCAGTTTGCACCCATATCCGATATTTTATTTATTTATTTATTTTTATCTCTAAAAGCCTTTTTAAAGAAAAGTTAACTAATTTAAACTTTTATATAAAAAATATGTATGTAGCTGTTTCAGTCTGTATTTAGAGTAAACCAAAACACTGAAATGGCAAAAGTCAAAGTTACTAATGACTTTATTAACTCAACAGTGACCCAATCTCTGTGATGGTCCTGTTGTACAGTACCACATTAGTCATTGTGGTCCTCAACATCATCTTACAAAGACTTGAATATAATACTATGATCAAGGCATCTGTGTTAGACTAGTTTAAGTAATATTTATCTGAAATTATATTTGATTCCAGTTTTTAGACATTAGTAGCATATCTTCTACAGTTGCCCCACTTTTTTATGTTATTCCACAGGGTTCTGGACTGGGACTTGAATATTCATTCATAGGACCATCAAAAAATACCACTAAGGGGTTCCTCTGCATCGTGTACTCTTTTAACTTTGTTCAACGTGTATCTGGTCCTACTCATATTGGAGGGTATAGCTTGGACTTAATGTTCACTTATGGTGTTACTCTTGACCATCAGTGATCATGAGTCAGTCTTCTTTAGTGTCTCATGTAACGCAATCTTTTTCTGAAGTTTCTATTGAGTGCGCTTGAGTCTGTTTTTTTAAAAGTTTTCTTCTCTATTTAATTTTACAACTTTTTCTGATGATAATGTTAAACTCTGTTAATTCCTTTGATGACCACTGCCTTGCCATTCTCAGGCAGGTTGCTCCTTTCAAATTTAATCATTGCTGTGTAATTTCTCTCTGTCCCTGGTTAAATAATCAAACTCGTGACTTTATACGTTATTGTTGGATAGTAGAATGACTGTATGTCGTGATTTCTTAATAAAGCTATGTCATTTACATTTTACGTGATGGGCTCTGGCTCTGCATTAGACTGGTTTTCTTTTTAATTATCTAACAAGACTTTCTATGTTATGGTAAACAATTTACCTCAAATATTGCTTCCTTAGCTTGTAGGGTCCCACAAAGGTCTGGGTCCATTATTATTTCTTTTGTACATCCTTCTCTTAGCTGGCATCGTTCAATCTTTAAATGGCATTTCTTATCACTTTTATGCCAATGACATTAAGCTGTGTATGTATTTTAATCCTCATCAGCTGGACGTATACCCTAGTCCACTGTCCCTGAATTATACACTAATATCTGCCAGGTCAATTTAGTCCAACTGCTAGTTCACTATTAAAAATAAAATCTGAACTTATTTTGAATAAAATCTGAGATATTTTATTCTTATTTTGGCTTTGTCTTACATGTAAAATCTCTATCTTGTTCCTGTTTCTTTAACATAACTTTTTTTTAAAGTGCAAAATGTGGTCTCTTAAGCTGAAAAAAATTGTTTATGCTTCCAAGTGAAAAAAAAAAAAGATGGTGCGGTCAGATTATCAACACACTCTAATAAGTGAGCTCACATCACCACTATTTTATATTCTAATAAATTTTAGGATTTGTTTTAAAATTCTTATAGAGCACTAAAAGAGCAGGATCCGGATTGTCATGTTTCACCACCTTAGTTCTTGTGTGTTGGGTTTTGATCTAATCCTTGGTTTGTTATATTTTGATCTGGGTTTATAGTTTGGCGTTTTCAGGGTTTATGTCTGGTGATCATGGTTTAGAGTTTTGTTTTTGTTTTATAGTTCTGGGTTTTGTCATGTTTAAGTTTTCTCTCATGTGCTGTGTTTTCTGTCCCTGGCCTATTAGTTCACCTGGTTTGATTTTAGATTGACTTCACCTGTTCCCAATTAGTTTCCCTGTGTATGTTGCTACAAACTGGACACCATTGGCCTTCCCCCTCTCACATGTGCCTGGATAAAAGACTTCCTAACATCTCGACCCCAGACTGTGAGACTTGGCCCCCACCCGCATTGGCTCCCCACAGGGGTGCGTGCTGAGCCCCCTCCTGTACTGCCTCTACACCCAAGACAGGCCGACCCACAATGACAACCTCATCGTCAAATTCGCGGACGATACCACGGTGGTTGGTCTCATCTCCGGGGCTGACGAGGCGGCCTACAGAGAGGA
>JBAMHW010000025.1:10751646-10770605 GCA_037177495.1 Rhadinocentrus ornatus
AATGTAAATACACATATACATATATATTTTTTTCTATCAGGACTACGCACCCCATCTCTCATTTTGTATGTGCCTTTTATTCTATTTTATTTTGCCTTATTTTTAAAATTCTATCCTGCACTGTTTGGTGATGGCTTAATCTCGTTGTGCTGTTGTATAACGACAATAAAGGCATTCTATTCTATATATGTCCCTTGGTTTCAGTTTTGGTTGGCAGATACTTGTGAATTTCTGTGTATCCTCATGTGTGCCTGAGCATGTGTATTTGGTTCATCCCTGTCCTGAGTTATTTAAAAATAAACCTTGTCATGTGCACCATTTTGCCTCCTGCCTGCATTTGGGTCCTCACCACCACCTCCCATACATGACACAGATGATATTTCTCAGATTCTTACAAATCACAATGCTGCTCGCTGTCTTTCATTACAGGCTAAGAATTTGTAAGATATACTATGTACATGACTAAAGACCACAGGGTACAGAGCCTTTTGATCCAAAACATTTCTGCTAGAATACTTACTGGTATCTCCAGGACAGAGTGTATTTTAACTCATTTAAACCTCTCCACACAAGATCCCAGTGCATTTCAAAATATTTCTTACAACATATGAAGTCAAAAATGGCATTGCTCCATCTTAAATGAGTGAAACGACACACCAAACTTCTGAGTTGAAGAGGAAAAGAAGCGAATACAAGGCGGAAACAAGACAAACAGAAAAGAAAAGGAAATTGAAACTATTTTTTTCAACCATGCTGATGGGAAATTTGAGACTGCTACCTATCAAAATGGATGTTATTGAATTACTTACAAGAACACATAAGGAATAGAAAGAATGCAGTATTGTGTGTTTCATTGTGACACATCTACAAGTATATCCCAGACCCTATATACTGCTATAAGACAAGAGCAGATTGAGACAATAAAGTTAGCAGAAAGCTAAAAGCAGGAGGTATTGCAGTGCTTTTAACTACAAAGTCATTGTGGATATGTTACTGTAAATTAAAAGATCTGCACAAATAACATTGAACTGTTTATAATGAGTTTTCATCTAACAGGATTCTTTAAGCAAGCTCCAAGACCAAAGGAAAAAACAAAACATTCTGCAGCATATTATATAAGTATATAATTTCTCTTAGGTAATAAATAAAGTATTTTTTTCTTACAATCTTACAATTCCATAGAACCCCTCAAGAACTCATCCCTCACACAAAGCAAAGGGGACTTTTGTTTCCAAGAATTTTCAGATTGAGAATGGGAGGCACAGCTTTGAGTTTTCAGACTCCTCTCCCATTAAACCACTTGCCAGTCTGAAAACACTCATAGCTTCTCTGTTTTTACAAGTAGGCTTAAAACCTACTCCATAGGAAGACCTTATGTTTAACTAACTGAACTTTGCATTTACTGTTAATTTCATCTTTAATATTTAACGCATCTCTGCCTTCTTTCTTTGTTGATTGTATAAAAATTTCATTATAATCTGCTAATTATTTTTTGCTAAATATTTATCAAACATTGGCTTGTTCCTTGGTTTTGTTCTTTTGCTTTGCAAAGAATTTTTGGGTTGCACTAACAAAATAAATAAATAATAATAATAAAAAGATGTATAAACAACAACAATTCATATAACAGTGGAGAAGGGAAGTATTGACATTTTAGTTTTCCAAACATATAAATTCCCCTCTAAAAAATCTTTAAGAAGTGCAGCATGCAAATTAGGGTAAAACACATGCTGAAAAAGGCTTGTTATAGGCTGTCATTTACATTGTTTTACCCATGTTTTAGGCTTTTAAGAACAACAGGAAATATTTGTACACTAATATTTGATGAGATGCTGTTATTTTTTTACTCATGATATATTGGGATAACTGCTGATAATCTGAAGTAATATCTTAATGACTTCTTCTATAAATGTAATGAGTATTTGTGTTGGTCCAGCAGAGGTCACTGTCTACTCTCGTCTCATTTAGTAGAAGCTAGTGTCAGGAATAAAAATGAACAGTGCAATGCAAAGATCAGTTCTGACATGCACACATTTACTTGAGTAGGTCAGCATTTTAAAGCAGTAGATTCAACCCATGTAAAAGCTGAAAAATGATTTAAATAAAAAAGAGGGCCAGAGATACATTTTATTTATTATAGGTAATTTTGTTGTGCACAAACAAATCTAATAAAATAAAATCATTAAAAAAATGTGAGTTCATTTTCATATAAACTATATTTACCATCAACATGGCTTACATTAATACAGGAAACTCAATGTACTTGTTGAGCATAACTCCACTTCCCGTGACTTACAGAAAGTGTTATCAGTTTAAGGCCGTTAACGATGACGCACTCTAAAAGAAATCCCGAGATAACATCAAGAGACAGCGTGCAGCAAGGAATACATAAATGTTCATAACATCCTTCCCACATCACAGTGTTGTAATTCACAAAGAAAGAGGAACACAATTAACAAAAGCTTATAAAGCCTTCCTTCACTGATTCATGATGGTAATAAAACCATTACAATAAATGAGTCAGAAGTACAAGTTAAAGTATTTACAGTTCATTTAAACTAGGCTTCAGATGTGGTGGAAAATGCCGGTCACTCCAGCAAATAAAGAAGCTGAACAACTTTTAAATGCAAGACCATAAAATAATCTCACTTGCAGATGTCTTGTGTGTGAATGTCAAAACAAACAAAGCATCAATCAGCACCAGAAATACAAGATGATGATTTGTTAATCATGTGAATGTTGAAGCCAAGAAGATGTTGGCATAGTTTGATGAGGAAACAAAAGAGATACATCAGAAATAAAAAAAGAAAAAATGTCCCTATTTACAAAAAAACACGTGGTCAGGGTCATGCGTTCCATTATTAGTGAAATCTGTATTGCAAAAAGGAATAAAGTGCTATCTTAATCATATAGAAGCAATTGCAAAGGCATGGTTGTTTTCCTCTGATCATCAGCATTTCTGTTGGATTAGTGCACAGAAAAGCAACTAAAATGCAGATAAATGTTATTATGACATAAACAAATCTAACACCAACACGTAAACACCTGGACTCTATTCAAAGCCTTTTACAAAGAGCAGTATAAATGTTTTGACTGCAATAAAATCATGGACAAAGTATCTACAACTCTTTCATAAGATGTAAAGTAAACTTGGATAAAAACATGTCTACAGTTAACTGTGGGGTCACATAACGAGCTTACTCACATAAAAACAAAGGCATAAAAAACATTTAATTTAAAAAGTATTCTGTACCTACAACTTCCTTCAGAATTGATCACAGTATGTTAATCAAACTATATAATAGTGCTTTAACAGGATAAATTTCAGGTCAAGATTAATAAAAGTTATCGAACAACAGAATTTAATGCCAGTTTAAGAGTGATACTATCACATACCAAAACTAATATAATATAAAACAAATATATTAAAACGATGAACTTTTACTGATCTGTGGGTATGATCAAGCCCCATTCTGTCAAAACATCATCCACTTCCCACCCTGCTTCCCCACCTCTTTCCAACGCTCTCTGTGCCTCTTCCTCTTCCTCAGATGTTTGCCTGACAAACACACTTTCTAACTGTAGCTTAAACCTGCTCATATACATCTTCTCATTTTTCTCTGCTATCCTGTCCTCTCTTTCTGAATGTGTCAATCCATCCAACCTTTCTTCTTTCTTGAACCCCATCTCCATCTCTGGCAGCACTAGCTTCCTGGTGTCAGGGTCCCAGTCAATACAAATAATTCCATCTTCCTCCTCATCATCATCAAAATGAGCTTCTTCTGTGTTTTGTGCTGCAGCTGGTTCCAGAAGACTGTAGTTATCTGATAAGCAATGAGACTGGTCGGGATGACACATAGCCATGTTTTTAACGTTCTGGGAAGCATAAGCAGAAAGCAGGGGAACATTCTCGCACTCACTTCCTTCCTCCTCACCTACACCTATCTTTTCAGCTACCTCCCCTTGCTCTTCTACATCCCTTTGTTTTTGTAAGTTAGGAAGGACATTGAAGAGGCCAGTTTGTGGGCTTTTGCTTATAAATAGGCCTGGAAGTTCCCCACCCTTCTCCCTTATATTGAGCTCAGCTGTAACAGATTCCTGACAACACTGTAATTGTGCCTGAGGTTGAGTCTGCAAAGCTGATTTTACCTGTGACCATGGGCGTGCCTGCGTAGGAGTGCTCACCTCTCTCTGTCCGTTTGTCGGCATATGTGTTTGTCTGAATGTGTAAGTCTGCCTTTGCGAGAGGCAGGGCTTTGTCTGACAAGCGTAAATGCCATCTTCATCATTCTTGTTTTTTCTGTTTCCCCTATCTACATCTTTCTGGTTTTCACCCGTGAGACTATTCCCATTATCTCCACCATGTCTCAATTCTCTTGCTTCTTCTTCTCTGTTAACAACAGGAACCACAAAGACAGATCCATAATCAACAGACAAATCATCCCTGGGTTCCTCAGGCTGTAGGGGTGCCTCAGGCCCTTGCGGCGAGTAGCTGGGGGGAGGGTCTACAATCCGTGGCTCAGGGTCAGGCCATGGAGTATCAGATGATGATTCATTTTTAATGATGCTGATTAGGAAAAGGTTGAGATTGTCTGGAGGGAATGTGAGAGGTAGTTGGTGAAAAGATGGTGGATTCTGGAGAGAGAAAAGATTAAAACACATAAGCATTGGCGTTGAAACTTTATTCTTTCATTAGTTGTATAAGAGAGTATTTGTATTACCAGTATGAATGGGCTCTTCTGTCCTCTCCCAGTGATATAGTTATAGAGAAGGTAGCCTACCACCATAATTATACAAATGCATGACGATGGAACAACAACACCCACAACCATCTTCTGCAGCTGCTCAATCATCGGGTCTGGAGGGGAACAGAAGTTTAGAGTCAAAGAAACATAACACTCATTAAATCAAATCTTAAAGGAGCTGTTATACTTTGTATAAAACTTTGTCATGTAATTTTCTTGACACAAACAGAACATTAACCACTCCTTAGCTTCTTTATCATGTTTAGTCACATTCCTTTCTATATGTCTATCTGGCAGCCAAAGTTTCACTTTCACCAACATGTATGCTAAGTATGTACCTTGAGGTGTGGTGACGCAGTGCCAAGCTGAGGGTTGGCATTCCACTGGCCTGTAGAGGAATCTGGACTTAGCAGAGAAGCAGTACTCTGTATTGTAATCCAGCAGGTGGTATTTGTATGAACTGGTGGCCACTGGAATATGATGCTACAAACATACAGGTGCTCAGATAAGTTGGTGCTCCAGGAGTTCAAGCATAAAGCTGCTTTATAACTTTACATACCATCTGGTTGCGGCGGGTGTTGTGGATGGAGAGGTTGTAACTCATTTGGGGATAGATATCTGCCATGGAAGGTTTTATAGTGTGGTTGTTCAGTGGATATCTCGTTGGTCCTTCTAAAGTGATGTTGGCGCTGTTGTTGTCTATTTTCAATGTAACTTGTGGGGGACCAAAAGTAGCTGGAGGGGCAGAAAAAAACATGTTTTTTCATATTTTAATTATGTTAATTAAAAACACTAAGCCTAAACTGGTTGTTTAAGCCAAAAGAGGACAATGAAGAAACGGCTGAACTCTGTGTGTCAGTTACTTACTTTCTGACTTTGGATCAAATCTTAGCGTCACAGCCCATTTGGAGGATGATCTCCTGCCGGTGGTGCGAACTCGTGCATGGTACCCATTGTCCACATCCCACGTCTCTTCAGTCAGATCGCACCAGGTCCGAATAATATCTGTACACTGCGGCACATCTTGCCAGTTTACCCGTCTCCCTTTGATGCCCTTAATGCTGTCTCCGTAGCTACCAAAGACAGAGTTCATTCACAAATATATAATAATGGAAGGAGCTATCATGAGGTTTCATTTGGCAAACTTATCTCCTAATAATTCCCTATAATAGAAGGAGCGTTTTGATCCCCCGTCTCCATTTTCTTAAACTTTTTGTTAATAGATTACTTTCATATTGCTGTACTTAACCAGACATCCAAGCTACTTCTCTGGCACATATTATTGCACTTTTTTTCATTAATGTTTTCTAATTTAATTTATAAAATTTTGACTCACATGGCATATTCCACTGTAAAGTGTATGTCATCTGGTGTACCGTTCCCAGGGAACCAGTGCAGCACATTCCTTAGATTGACAGAGGAGAAGCTGACATTGGTGGGGCTCGGAAGAGTGGTGGAGACTGAGGAGGGAGACATTAAAGGCAGTGAAAGATATGAAGTACATATTTAACATAAATGTAAGTTTGTCACTGACATAAATTTAGTGGTATGTTTTCCCCTTTATGCCAGTCTGGAAAGTAGGCTGTCTGAGCTATACACTTCCTCATCTTTTTACAGCCCCATTGAATTCCCTCGCCTGCAGCACAAAACAAAAACCTGTTGCGGTAATCCACTGGGGTTTCTTTTCCTCTATGTTGCACAAAACAGAATCTCATAAAATTTGTTGTGAGTTATTTCTTTTAATTTATTTGTTGAGCCATTTCAAGCATAAAAACAATACAAATTGACCAAAGTTTTCAAAGAGAAGTACATAAACTATAAAGTGAAGTAAGTTGTTTCTCTGTGGGACATATGTTAATAAAAGGATGGATTTTAAAGGGCTTTAAATGCAAACCCAAACCTTGACATGCTCATATTCAACTTCAAAGGTTGCTAATTTCACACATAAAACTCTAATGCAGCTTTCATTATTGTATCTTACACATAACTCTGCCCTGCCTTCATTTTTTTGTGTGTTTTAGTTTTGTTTTATTTTATTAGCTGCTGACCTTTACAGAAAGCAACTCTTCCTGGGGTCGCGCCAAAATCATCAACTAAATTATAGTACAATTATTACTTAGTCATCATCATACTTAGCAATTTTACTTGCCATGCAGTAATTTTATAATATTGTATTAAAAAAAATTCTGAATATGTTATGTCTTTCCCCACTGTTATTTGCTCGCATATAATATGGCAGCATCTTTACAATGCAGCTTTTATGGCAGCCTACTTCATTAGAAAAACAGAAAAGCACAGAAAAACAAAGACACTCATTACATGTAAACCCGATCCGCTTTATTCAAATCACTGAAAGCTCAATTTGCTTTAACTGTAGAAATGTTAATGTCTACCTCCCAGACGAGGTTTCTTCTTGTAGTTTTTTTATGGAAACAAAATAACTTAAAACAGTTAACTGAAAAGTATAATGTCTCCAGGAGGGGATATAAAAATAATACAGTCCTACCTGCGCAGTAGCGACCCAGAAGGATAATGAAACTAATCAGAGTCCACATTTCTGTATGGAGCCGTCATGTTTTCAACAGAAACCAGCCGTTTCCCAGCTCCTCCACCGGCCCCCTCTACAAGTGTCTGTGGCCCGACTTTTTCCTCCACGCGAGTAAAAAGAAATCTACAAATACATGACACACATAACCCGATTAAAGAAATTAAACAGACCGAAGTCGGAGCGCTACAACGCTAGTGACTTTTTGTACCAGCAAAACATTAATGATTTACGGCAACGCGACAGGTTTCCGTGTTTGAGGAAGGAATGTGACCTCGCTTGTTTGTGCACAAAACACCTGAGCAGGTGTATACCACGTGTGATGTAGTGTCAGTAATATTACCCTTGGCACAGAGAGCCTTTTCAATTGCCGTTGTCTGAAAGATGCTCAGCAATAAACAAACTAACAAATAAACCAAAACACTTCCACTTCATTTGATTTAGTTAAACGTTGTTCCTCATAGATTTAAAGGAAAAAAAATAACATTCCCTTATATTCAAGTTTCCAGTTTCAAGTTGTTTATTCGTCACATGCAAATACAAAATGGACGTGAAATGCAGTTGTACATTCCTCCGAGGCTGTGCATACCTATGTACCACCAATAAAACAACAACACAGTAATAAACCAAAAAGACACAATAAATATGAGTATGATAACCCACAGTGCATTGATTGTAATGATTGCGCAGTGATGTGCATTCTACAGACAGACTGTATATATATTAATATAATTAATATATATTAACTTTAATCACTAGTACTGGTTTCTATATTATAGCGTAAAAACACAAGAGTTTCTGTAGTGTCCTATTTAAAGAGGTTGATTATTTTGTTTATGTATTATTTTTACATCAGTAAAAGACGCAAACACAACAGTTTACATAGACATCGGCGCTGCTCTGCATCACACAATATCTGCTACATATTGCACTCACATTTCTCTCTCGGATTTTACAAAACAGCATCAATCTCTAAACAGCAGTAAACAATACGGCAAAAACGCCGTCGATCGTCTATAAGCATTATGGGGCGCAATTAATAACGCCACAAACCACATTCATCTGATATTATAACAACTTAATACCACAAGAAGGTGTAAAGATTACAAATTATTGACATAAAATATAGCGGAACTATTAATCTTGTGTCTCGAGTGTGCGTCCGTACTATTTAGGCAGTTGCGCGTCCAGTGGCGGCACTTAGCATTTAGCGTGCCGACTGTATTGTCTGCGCTCTCCTGGAGGGTCAACCTATGTTGTTTGTGGGATGTTTGTGTGAAAATAGACTTCTAGAGTTGCAAGCATGGCACTTTCGATGGAAACGCAGCTGCAGAGCATCTTTGAGGATGTTGTGGTAACTTGCATCTTTGGAAATGGATTTACAGATGAGCTAAAACGAATTAGCATTTCAGACAATGCTAGCCCTTTTTTAAAGTAATGTTCGCTTTGTAAACTCGCGACAGTTTTGTAAATGGGTGACCTTGATAAATTCTGTACACCATGTAGATTACTGTGAATTCATGAATGAACAATGGTCGCACGCTTATTTTAACATATTAGACTACTTCGACTAGCCGAGACTTTGTTTTCTGTCCACAAACTACCCAAATTATCTGATTTAGGCTGAACTTATTATTATTGCGATTATTTTGTGATTCTAAAAATGTTATTTCCCTTTCCAAAAAAACACCTTATTTTCTTCTCTATTTAATAGAAAACTGAGATAATAGAAGAGGCCTTTGCAGGGTAAGGTGGCTCCTAATTAACAGCAATACCAATTAAAAAGTAGTGATATGCTAGAAAAGGTGCTAAACCAAAAAATACTGTTATAACTGTGAATTCTGTATTCAGCATGTTTATGGACACTCCAGAGGATGAAAGGACTAAACTGATCAGTTGTCTCGGAGCCTTCAGACAATACTGGGGAACACTGCCACAGGTTTTTACACTCACACAGATAAACAAATCTTCACAAAAAAATTGCTTAAGGACTTAATTGGTTATGCTTTTAATTTTCTCAAAACGTTTCTGCAGGAGTCTCATGAGCAGTGTGTTCAGTGGATTGTGCGGTTTATACACAGTCAGCACAGTCCCAAAAGGATCTCCTTCCTGTACGACTGTCTAGCGATGGCTGTGGAGACCAGCCTACTGCCACCTAGGTCCACACACTTCAGCACTTGCATATATTAAATTAAATGATCGTTTTGGCTACACTATTACTGGTTGTCTTACTCTGTAATGAAGATAAGTTAATTAGTTAATCTATTTGTGTTATGCATACCATAATTGCTCACATTTGTGTTAATTTGTGTTTCAATAAAATTTAACTTCAATTACTATTTTAAAGCTGATGCAGAAAGATGATACATTTGTTATGATTTTCATTGGTCTTAATTATCCATGTGCTTAATCTGTCTTCATTTTAGGATGGTTTGTGTTGCTCTGATAAGCTCAGACAGTTTGGAGTGGGAAAGGACTCAACTGTGGGCCTTAACTTTCAAACTTGTCCGCAAAGTCATTGGAGGGGTGGACTACAAGGTCTCTAACACACAGATGCACTCACAGCTGAACTTTCTTTTATGAGTTCAGTGAAAATAATGATACAACAAAGTCTTTTTTTTTTTTTAAATCTGTTTGGTTATTATTGGTCATGTAGCAAAGGCAGTTGCTGTTATTAGTATTTTTTCTGAAGTCTTCTGTTGCTTTCACTTAGAAGTTACGTTGGCCTAAATTCTATAATACATATGTAAATCTGTCTTATAACTGGAACCTCAAAAGTATATTAATCCGTGTTTGCTATTATCTAGTATAATTGCATCGGTCGGCTGCACTTTAGGATTGGTAGAGGCATATTTGCTGAAACTGAGGTCTTGAATCACCACATGTCTTATAAACTGTCTCTTAGGGTGTTCGTGATTTACTGAAAGCTGTACTGGATAAAATACAAACCATCCCCACCTTTGTCAGCTCAGCTATAGTGCAGCAGCTTCTGGCTGCCAGAGAGGTACTCATCTTTCTATATTTACATAATAAATTGATTTACTAAGTTTTTTAACTTGGATGTGGGCTTTGAATGCTTTACTATAAAAAATGTTTTAATTTTTTTATTTGTGTATGGTTTTGTGTCAGGTGGTTGAATATATCCTGGACAGAAATGCTTGCCTCCTGCCAGCCTACTTTGCTGTCACAGAAATCAGGAAGCTGTATCCAGAGGGACAACTTGCACACTGGGTACGAGTGTGTTTCTGTCTGTACATGTGCATGTATGACTTTGTAACTCTGTAGCCAGCATTTTTTCTATCTAGATGTCGTTCATTAATTTTTTATCGTCTATGTCTGTATTTCTCTTTCAATTGTAGCTTTTAGGCAGTTTGATATCAGATTTTGTGGACAGCTTCAGACCAACAGCTCGAATCAACTCTATATGTGGTAAGATGTCAAAATTCACATACACAAAATAAGCTACAAGATGCACTGCCTTGCCAAAATGGAAAGTGGCCACTTGATTCAAACTTGGCAATTAGGCAGGAGCCTCCTAATAACTGCATGGGCCATGCCAGTTATCAGCTGGCAGCAAGTTATTTAACCCCAACTGATGCAATGAGTAGTTTCTTAAACAACCATCTGGAAAGACATCTCGTGGTTGTGGAAAAGATGTTAGTCTGTTTTAAAAAGGGTCAAATAGTGAAAGTAAGAACATTTCCACATGAACAATGTGATGGGAACTCGAGAGATTGGGACGGAACAGCTGTGTAGCCATAAGAACACCAATAACCGGAGAAAGGGGCTTCAATTTGCTTGGGAGCATAAAGATTGGATTCTGGAGTGATGGAAGAAGGTTATGTGGTCTGATGAGTCCAGATTTATCCTGTTTCAGAGTGATGGGAATATCAGGGTAAAAAATAGGCAAATGAAGTGATGCAGCCATCATGGCTAGTGCCTACTGTACAATCCTAAAGGGCAGTGCTATGATCTGGGGTTGCTGCAGGTGGTCAGGTCATGGTTCAACAACATTATGTGCCCAAAGAGGTCAGCCGATACCTGAATATACTGGATGAGCAGGATATTCTATCAATAGACTTTTTTTTTCTTTCCTGATGTCACGGCTATATTCCAAGATGACCATGGCAGGATTCATCGAGCTCAAATTGTGAAAGAGTGGTTGAGGGAGTATGAAACATGACTTTCACACATGGATTGTCCACCACAGAGTCTAGACCTGAACCCCACTGAGAATCTTTTGGATGTGCTGGAGAAGGCTTTGTGCAGTGGTTGGACTCTCCCATCATCAATTTAAGTGGTGACCTTTTTTTTGGGGGCCAGACAGTGTATTACAAGACTTTGGCAGATATTTATGCTTTTGTTCTGTAAAGTTAGTTAAAAAAGGCAATCTTTGTTTCTGTTTTAATTCATTCAATGCATTCACGAGCTGATTTCCTCCTTTTCAAGAGTTTCAGTTCAGCCAACATCAAGGATCAGAATCTGCAGAACATTCATGAAAACTATAAAGATGCACAATATTTTTACAGAATAACTGATGTATAAACTCTGTAGAGCAACCTCTGCTCATTTGTAAAGAGCAAAAGATGAGATGTACGAATTTGAGGGTCCACATCAAATTTAGAAGTGAACCGAGCGCCTGTGTTTACTTACTTTTTCAAACTCTTCTCCCCCTGCTTGTTTAAAATGAGGTTGGGTGGCTGTGTTTAAACACCTGCAGGAAGTAAAAAGCAGACTGCGCCCATTTCCAAAGTAAATACATAAATTAGATGAGTAGGAGTTTATTTACCAAGTTGTCTCGCAGTGGTTACATTATACACCACAAATAAACAGACCCACGCTTTAAGACAACCCCAAGGGATTTGTCTTTATGTTGATAGGTGACAATGCTGAAAGGCACATATTACTATCAGTTATTATCACCGCAGCTTTAATGCTATCCCAAAATCTTCTCCACTCTGTTATTAACTTTAATTCTAGCCAAAAATTCTTCTCAAACAAGCGTCCAATGCCCAGAATTTTCCCTGTACATACACAAATTATGTATCAAAACAAAGGGCTTTATGTCTGGGTGTGAAAGAGCGGGGAGTTAAAGATTTTGAGCTGCATTGCTCCAAGTGTCAGAAAGTCTATTTTTTCCTCCCATTAACCCCCATTCAACAGGAACTTGAATTCTCGGACCTAAACACAATTCTCATGTGCTCTTTAACTTACAGCTCTTGACATTACAGTAAATTGCATCTATGATTTCCTCCAACTCTTCCGGTGCTCACGATTTGAAGAATTTTTTAGATGTGGCTTTTTGTTAGCATCAGCACTTGGCTCGAGGATTCTTTCAGTCCTCACTAGTCAGCTCCGAAGAGCTCCGAGTCTGTGTCTGTTTCAGAGTGAGTCAGCAGTTATAGATTGTCCCTGTCGTAGCAACACCAGTGAGGAAGCTGGGGCATTTGTGTGTGTAACATTGGAGTCACACGCATGTCCCAGAAACAGTAATACATAGGGATTCAAAGGAACAGGATTCATTCAGTGATCCATCTGCAGTTTTTATTGGTTTTTAACGGACGTCAATGACTCATTGCTGTCATTCAGTGTCTATACAGACGCACGCGTCAGTGCACCTATTCTCATTTTTTTTCAAGCACATATGCACACATTGACACTCTATACATCATACTGTTGGTGTTTATACATAGTAGATAGTCTGTTCACAGCCCCTCCCGTCACACTCATTAGGACCTTTGCTGTCACAACAGCCACACAGGTGATCCATCTTCATAAAATGGGTGCAGGCAGTAGCTGCATTGGAACCCATCAAACATTCTGATAATCTTCTAGTTATATGTTTATTGTAATTACACCTGCATGCTTTCATTGGCTACATTTACTTGCGCTGCAATACTGCCGACTATTGACCGCATTTTAAATATTAAATATTTTGATTATGGAGGTTACAGGACTTTCATATTGGATATTTATCCTCTGTAGAGTATGTGGTGTTGTACAGAGTAGAGCAAAACACGTTTTCCATTTATGTTTGAAAACCCTCTGTTGTTACTTACCCCAGGTCACATCTTGTGTGAATGTGTGTGCTTTCAGGACGATGTAGTCTCTTACCAGTAGTGAATAACAGCGGAGCCATCTGTAACTCCTGGAAATTAGACCCCACAACTCTCCGCTTCCCCTTGAGGGGCATGCTGCCTTTTGACAAGGTTATATCTACATGGATTCCAGTTATACAATGCATACCCTTACATGTTATACACATTCATAAAAGTGTCTGATTCTTATCTTACTGTATGTAGGACCTGTTTGAGCCACAGACGGGCTTACTCCGCTACGTGCTAGAGCAGCCGTACTCCAGAGAGATGGTGTGCAACATGTTAGGACTCAACAAACAGGTAAAACAACTTCTACTGTTCATGTGCATCCACACCAGCCCCTCCACCTGATCTCACCTCTCCCATCCCTGGACATACCTGTCTCCATTACCTGCTCCTCCCCCCACCCTTTTGTTTTTTTAAAACCTCCAGTCTTTATAATCTTCCTTCTGTATCGCTCTTATTTTATTTTTATTTTTTTTACATTTGATTTTTTTTTATATCCGTTTTTTTCTTTTCTCATCCTTTGTGATTCCTCTTCCCTTGACACCTGCCTTCGCCCTTGTTTCCAATGTAATCCTTTGTAACACAGCTGTTAAAGGCCATGTAATGCAATGCTGTGAGCTTGACCCATAATGCACTGATGTCAGTATTCCCTGTTGGGTTCATGCAGTTTCAGCTCAGCCCAGATCATGAGTGCAGCCACCTGCATGTGTTGCAAACACAAAGAGATAATCAACCCTGTTTTTGAATTTTTCTTAAAGATTTTAACTATAAACAAATAACCCAGAATCGGGTTTTTAGGCCTGAATTGGCTGAGCTGATGCTACCTGTGCTGAACCTACAGTGAACAACCTACTGTAGCTCCTTAGTCACCACTTTCTCTCTCTGTCTCTCCTTTTTTCCCTCCCTTTCTATTTGTTTCTCTTTCTTTCTTTGTTTCTTTCCCTTTTCTCTCTCCTTTGTCCTCTGGTTGTGTGTTGTTTTTGTTTGTTTCTCTGCCATGCGCTCTCTAGACTCTGAACATTGCCCAGGTATGTGTTGTTCCTCTTCCTGGTCACACAATCTGCAAACTAACCAGCCCACTGGAAGATAGACTTTTAGGCATGCTAACGTGCTAGTAATGGAAAATCGGAGAAAGAAAGAAAAAAAAAATGGCGCACAGGAGTAATGCTACAGAGCTTGAGATGGACACAGCAGGGCTACATAGAGATATAATGAGTAGACAGACTGATGTGTTTGAATGAATAATGGGCAGGAAGTGCACACAGATAATCAGGTAGACAAATATGACGTGCAAGAGCAGGTAGGGATCGATGGATTTGCAGGAAGTTAATGAAACATTAAGCATGGATGATTTGTTCGACTAATTGGGTTGTGTGCAAGTAAATAGTTCTCTGTCATGTTATTTGGCTTTGCACGGTACATTAGCACTGCTTTTAATTCAGCTTAATGAGCATTAAAAAGAACGAATTATTGAATATTTACTATATTTCGCTTAGTTAATGAATAAAATATAAATTTGATAGTTTTTTTAGTGACTGGCAAACATTAATCCTCAAAGATGGGAAGCGGTACGGCTGCTCAGTTGTTGTTCAGTCAGAGTAGCTCATTTGTGTTAGGATTTATTTGTTTGATTCATTTTACTGCATATTGGCTAAAGCTTCTAACTAACACTTTTACAACCCAGTATTGACAGAAAGGTGTATGCTCTCCCAGCATCATAAGAGTGTGTTTAGTTCCAGCTAACCAGCTGACATGAAGTATTCTTGAGTTGAAACCCTGCTGTTGACATTTCAGGTCCTGCTGCACTGCATGTGTGGATGTAGTTTGGTGCTTGTCTGTTGTTAACACGTTTCTTCTGTGTCAAACCTGCTGCTGCTGCTGCTTTTTGTTCTGATCTGGGCAAAACTTCCCTGTAGTCTTATCTTGTGTAACTAGGTGGTAATCAATTTTTTTCACTTTTATTAGCTTTTACAACCCTTATAGGTGATTGGACTATTACAGTAGGGGTGTAGAAAACCAGACAGCGATTTCAGCTGATGGCGTTTCCAACGAGAGATGATGTTCTGGTCCAGATGCAAAATTTTATACTTAAGGAAATTTGAATAAAAACAGGAAATCTGCAGATTAATTAGTCATATTATAGTTTTTTAAATTAAGTAAAGACTAAAATACAAAGTTAAGTTGATTTGGAGTTGTGTTGAATCTTGAAAATTATTAAGGTTCTTTGAATGAAGTAACTTATAATTTGTTGCTGCAACACATCAGCAAACTTTCCTCTAATATACACCTCTGCCACATAATCTTCAGGGGTATCTTCAAATTGGGTGTTTTTTGTTAATAAAGATTAATTTAGTATGGATTTAAGAAAATGAATTTGCCATTAAAAGTATGACCAGTAAAACCAGAACCAGCTCTGTTATCACTCTGAAGTGTGTGATCACTGTTTTGCCCAGGTCAGGGAATGAGTGTGTCTGATTGGCTGTCTGGTTCGTAGATTCTGCTTTTGCCAATTCAGTGGCACCTGTTAAAAGATGAGTATTAAACAAAGTTGTTTCATTGATTTGAAGTTGTGCTTTAGAGAGCTGCTTTGTGACATGCAGTTATATTCAAAGACTGAAAATTTCCATGTTAATGTGAGAGTAACAGGATGTGGGGCCACTAAGCTTTGTTGTATTTAGATATTGTTTAATTAACATCAGGCCAGATTTCATAAAAAATACTCAGGTGTTACCTAACATTATCAAACACGCATTTCTCTGTGTTTGATGATGGCAGTGCTGAATGTTGCGATCGGAAAACCCTTTCTATTCAGAGTTTTCTAATTAAAAACCTGGATTTGAATTTGGCTAGCAGTGGCAGACAGACTGCATGAACATTATCCTCTGTGGGTTGATTTATGGATGAGAAAAAAAGCAAAACATTGCTGCTAAATAGCTGCAATAATCAGAGGGGATGAGCTTAGACCAGCCAGTGGTGCGGTTTTATAGCTGCGTTCTAGTTATTAGGCAAACAGTGGCTGATCTCTTTATAGACTGTGGATACTTCCCTCTTTCTCTTTTTCTCTGTCCCTTTGTTGCCCTCTGTTTCTCTTTGTGAGCATGTGTGTTTGGGTGCAGCGGAAGAGAGGTTGTACTGACGGCCGGTTCAAAGAAAGAAATGTGTGAAAATGTGACGGTCAGCCTCTCGGCTCCTCTTCTCCCTCCCATTCACACCACTTGACACCCCCCTCCCGAGACCTGCCAGTCTGCATGCAGGAACGTGCTGCACCCCTGGTTTGGTTTGCTTCCTGTGCTGTGCTTTCCAGTGATGTTCTTTGTGCTGTGTTGTGCTATTCAATCCTTTGCTAAGCTGTGTCCCAACTTTTTGACTTGATTGATCATTATAAAATTTTAAATCAGACTTGACTTTTGTCAAGTCTGATTTAAAGTTTTATACTGCAGAAATTTCATTCCTACTCTGTCGGTGTTGAGAGGAAGACCAAAGGACATGAGCTTAAAGGATGTATCTCCTCAATATGAATTGAAATCCTTAAACATAAACACAATTCAAACATTTCCAAGAGCTTTCATTAAGTTAAAAGCTGTAGGAAGAGATTCTTATCCGCCTTTTGACTAAAGCAGTCCTCGTTCAAGATTGATGCTAAAAGTTCTCGGTTTGTTCCAGATATGAACTGGTTTAGTTTTTTCATAGCTAAAACAGATCAAATCGTTACGTCACTTTAAATGTCTTTTCCACATCATCACCCTCATTGCTTATGTTTACTAAAGCGACGTCAGATTACTGTGCTTGTCTTGTTTCTTTTCAAATTCATGTTTAAACATAACTAGTTATTAAATGCTGTTTTAAACAACAGTGGGTGTTTATCTATGCTCTCGTCTTTAGTGCTGACAACTATTTCCAAAAGCTAACTGGTACTTATGATGCAAATAGGATTTTGCTTGCTGTTCTACTGGGATCTTTAAACTCCAGCAGACACAGTGATTTAAAATATTTAACAGCATGAATATGAAAGGGAACACTGATCTCATTTTCTTCCACTGCTGCTTTCTCTTCACGTCCTTTTTAAGTTGAGTTTTTTTTTTATTATGCTCTCTTGAATTGAGTTGATTAAGAGCTACACTGACTCTGGGTTTTAGGCATGGTAATTTCAACATTTTAGCTGGTCTGGTTGGTCTTCTTAACCCCCTCCCAGCCCCTGACCTAAGTGGTTCTTGGCCCTGGCCCAGCCAAGAGTTGATGCTTGTGTCAGGCCAGATTTTTTCTGCTGCAGTCAGAACTTTAGCAGTTGAAACAGAAATTACTGGCTTGAAGTCAGG
The DNA here is from genome assembly GCA_037177495.1 of Rhadinocentrus ornatus. Classification (NCBI taxonomy): domain Eukaryota; kingdom Metazoa; phylum Chordata; class Actinopteri; order Atheriniformes; family Melanotaeniidae; genus Rhadinocentrus; species Rhadinocentrus ornatus. Next base: position 10,769,357 of record JBAMHW010000025.1, read on the forward strand.
TTGTTAACGCTGTTGGTAACAAACAACCAGCACTGGAACAGCTTTGGTAGGGAAAACCTGTCTGCCTGCTTGTCTCTCCTCCTTACCTCTAGTACCCTTCCCATCCTCTTCCCTCCTTCATTCACTGGTTTAACTCATCCACCCTTGTGTGTTGTTTTTTGTTTTAAAATTTTTAATCATTCTTTAACAATAATCCCATTTTGTGTATGCTTTTACATTATGCTTCTAAAAAAAAAACACATCAGTCTTCAGAAAACTATTTTACACTGAAACCTACTTATTTCCCTGTTCCTCCAAATGAGCCTGTTCTAGCTGTCAAGCTCATTTTAAAATTTTAATCCTTAAGCAGTTATTTATTTATTTTTTTTATTGATCAAACTCATAACTTTTATATTCGGTCAGCATTCATCAGACTTTGATTTGATGCACTGGGTTGAGTCTAGATGACAGAGGCAGGGAGAAGACACAGTCCTGCATGCAAGGGATTGAAAAATGCTTTTAAATCAGGATTTTATAAAGGCTGGAGCATGTCAATATAAACATAAATCTTTGAATGTATAGTAATATGATTTTTCTTTCTGCCTCCCCCCCCTTTATGTTTAACCTCCTCTCCCTCATGTCCACTATTTTCTTTATTCTTTAACACTCCCCTCCTCCCCTCCCAGCAAAAACAGCGTTGCCCGGTGCTCGAGGAGCAGCTGGTGGACCTGGTTGTGTACGCCATGGAGCGCTCTGAGACTGAGGAGCATTTTGACGCTGACGTCGGAGGAACTAGCCAGTTGCTTTGGCAGCACCTCTCCTCCCAGCTTATTTTCTTTGTGTTATTTCAGTTTGCAAGCTTCCCTCACATGGTGCTGTCATTACATCAGAAGGTAAGGGGAAGGATAGAAAGAAAGTATCAAGGGTTAATGATTTGTCTAATACATTACTAGATTCTTGTCACAGGAAAAAATCTGCCGTTTAGAGCCACTTCATGGACAAATCCTACTGCATATGGCAGAATTACTGGAAATGCAAATCCAGCAAAGTCCGACAGCAGAGAGGCACATCAAGCAAAGCCTAATGTCAGAGCAGTTAAGATATTTAATATTCAAGTGCAAGTTACTTTGCATGAACCATATAAAATCAAAGACTGAGGGGGTTGGCAGATGCTAAAGCAGTGAGGAAAATAAGTATTTGAACACCCTGCTATTTTGCAAGTTCTCCCACTTAGAAATCTTCGAGGGGTCTGAAACTTTCATCGTAGGTG
>JBAMHW010000025.1:10807261-10845200 GCA_037177495.1 Rhadinocentrus ornatus
TGGCGAGCACATGGAGGGCTGTGCGGCCTCCCAAAGAAATGCCACCCCACACCATTACTGACCCACTGCCAAACCGGCCATGCTGGAGGATGTTGCAGGCAGTGTATTTAGCATATAGGCTTGCAAAGGGCAGCAGATAAGAGCTGTGCACCTGTGAAGCCTATGTGTATGTAGATTAAATAAATAGCTCAGTCTCTCTAATGTGATTTAGCTGGAATGGACATCCAGCTAAAAAACAAACAAACCCTACTTCGATTGGTTGGATGTACTTACTGGTGTGACTACAGTAAAATCACATTAATGTCTAAGCTAACTTACACTGTATAATATTATAGTCAGCCACATGAATATTATTTATTACAGCCTTACAGAATGCGCTAGCAATCTTTCAGAGAGCAGAAGCAGTCTGGTGTGGTTGTAAATATGTGTAATTTAAACAAAGTCCAGCCAAACAGAAACACTGGCTGTGATCCAATCAGACACAATCAAACAGCAGAGACAAAGCTCTGGGTATCTCTTATTGATTGCACCTTTAAAAAAAAGAACAATTTTGTTTGCATCTGACAGAAAGTAAGAACTTTATTCCTTTACGGTGAGCTTCGGTGTAAGTGTGCTGTAGTTTGGACTTGGGGTAAAAGCAGTTTGTGCTTTTTCTGCTCAGTCACCCAGGCTGTTGAGCTGTCCCTGGCAGCTTACTTACAAAATTTAAAAGCACGAACAAATAATGTGAATATTTGAGTTTTCCAAATTTAGCTGACTGCATAGCAATACAACATGAAGGAGTTAAGGAGAGGTTTTGAGACTGAGAAGAAAACTTTGCACAGGAGAATGAATGGAAGAAGAAAAGGCTGATTTATACAGCGCTGCATGCATCTTAGACACAGAAGCTTTTCACTGAGTGCTTCAAGCAAGCTGTGTCGCTACGTGAGGGGTTAAATTGCCTTTATCAAAACACAAACCATTGATGTGATGGATGTGATGCAGTTTCTTTTTCTACAACACAATCCAATCACAATGCACAGTCCGAGGAATTACAGCTTTAAATTACAGTGAAAGAACTGTGAATTGTCCACTATAGTGAATTCAGGACCCGCTGAGTTTAACAAGGAGAAGTGGGATAAACAATCTTGACCTGTGAGGTGATTATGAGACAACTCCTCAATTCACAAGAGTGAACTCTTAAAGCAGCTGTATGATACAAGGATGTAATAATCATGTATTCATACAGTGAGTCGATTGGTTTGATCCTTAACTGGAAACCATGAAAAGCATGTTTCATATTTCAGAGACCTAATCAAATCTGGATAATGGCTGAGACTATTACATGATTGAATTATGTCCTTAATTAGATGATTTGTTGTTTTTGCCTTTAAAAGGATCATTTTTCAATACACAACAGTGTAGGGATGTTCTAGCTCTGAGACGTTATTAGACTTCATCACACCAGTGTTGACCTGGGCAATGAAATACTAAAATGTGTATATTTGGTCCAAGTGGACTTAAACACCATATTTAAAAAAGATATTTAAAAAGTTTATAAGAATGAGGTGGACGGACAATGTGTGAAAGAAAAAGCCTCTGGTCACTATCCTTCTTTTATTTATGTGTTCATGTGCTCTGCTTCATTTCAATGCAAAGAGCCAAAGAGCTTTGGGTTTTCAGCCTGTTAACAGAATATCACCCTTCGGTGATGTTATTATGAAAGGTTGGAAGGCTATAAATCCTCATTAGTTACATCTTGATTGCTTTCACCACTCATCTCTCTGTAAAGTTCCGGTAAGGACATTAGTTATTTTAGTGTTTTCAGCTAAATTTAGCATAACTTCTAGACATTTTTGGGGAAGTGTACAGTTTTCTGTGCGATAATGTGTTGGGACAGCAGATTCAGAGGCAATGATTTAAAGAAACTCATCGACCTGATAAACACAGCTGGTACTGTGCTGAGGACTCATCCAGTGAGCCTAGAGCTCACTGGAAGAGTGGTGCACAAGTTTAGCAACATAATGGAAATCACTACACACCCTGCATAACAAAGTGAGTGCCATGGTGCTGCACAGCATGGCTGGTGGAAACGGGAGCTATAATGACTCCACAATGACGATGTTTTTGTATTTTTTTTAAAATAATTTTTCTTATTTTTCCTCACCAAATCAAACTGAGTCCCCTGAACTTTCCCGAGGTGAATGCAGGTTTAAAATACAAGCAAAATTCATTTAGAGAAACATATGTGCTCAGCAGTAGTTGCCTAAAACCTGTTAAATGGCTGGAGAACTACATTATGTTTAAATGAAATATTGAGTTGGGTGGTGTCATGATGTCGGGATTTTTAGAGCAGGTCTAAATTCCATTACGCAGCGGATTGTGTAAATGAGGAAAAAAACAAACTTCTGTATTAATTTTCTGAAAAGTGAAGCTGAGATGCAGAAACATTAGAGATCTGGCAACAACAATCGGATTTATGCTGAATGGAGTTAACCATCTCGTACCGTGGTTGTTACTTTGTGCATGTACTGTAATTGCTATTTGTTTACATGTGTCTCCGCAGAGACAGATTTTTATGTTCATCACCTGCAGTGGCTGCTACCACCACTATGTGACAGCTTGTCATCTTGGTCATAGTGGAATTCACACACAAATACAGTGCAAACACACACCAACATTCATGCATGCACGTGTCTTGCTGTGCTCACGAGGGAGGATGTCACCACATCACAGGGGGGAGCATCTGACCTGCAGCATACATGCACAAATGCACACATTCACTCCCCACTGTTTGTCTGCCTCTCTCCAATCACCTTTGCTTTTGTTTCAATAACACCATTTCTCTTTAAACTCATTCCCTCCTTTTCCCCCTCATTAGTCTTCATTCCCTGCCTCACCCATTCCTCTTCTTTCCCCATCTCTCTCTGCTCAGAAGTAGGGCACAGTGGCTCGACTGTTTATAGCAATGCAGCTGCAAGCGGGGAAAGAGAGAGGGACACAGAGAGGAGAACACAGAAGGGAGGAAGAGAACGAGAGGAGAGCAGAAAGAGTACACAAAGCACAGTTGAATATTTCTGTCTTTACCAGCACAGTGCTACAGAAGAGCAAACATGCTCCTACACACGGAAAACCTATTTTCAGAATTGCCTTTTCAGCTAGTGTCAAAGTCTGTTTTTATGGCTCGATGATCAGCATGATCTCATGTACAAGGTGCAAGCCCATAAATCAATGGTTCATTTTATAGCTTTGTTTCTGTTTAATCATTAATTCAATCCAATTATTCCAAGATATCTTCTGTAAGATATCTTTAAATTACAAAATGTTGAAAACCACTATGCAGTATGTTCAGCTTGTTTCATTGAGAAAATATAGTTTCTTGCAGGCATTTAAAGACCATTCTTTCTATTTTCATCTTAATATGATTAATTTCAGCTTCTTGCTCTGAACTCAGACAAACAAGTTAGCAATCTAATTTAGTCTCCAAAACATCACGAAACCCCCGGAAAAAAATAGCTCAATTGACTGAAGCAATACAAAATGAAGCATTTTCCTTCAGTATTAAACTGCAAACATCTTAATTTATCATAACTCTGCTCAATTATATATATATAAAAAAGCTATTTATTAAAAACTAGTTATTTACTAAACTTTCCTAAGGAGACTACAGGACACTTTATTCTATAGTGCATTCAAATAAAGCATAAAATAAGCTGCCTGACACTTCAGCTGCCTGAGAGGAAAAAAAAAGGAAGCTGTAATCAAAGCTGCACCACTAATTATCCTCTGGAGCTCATTTTATTCATGACAACCAGCCGTTTCCCCTTCATTAATTGCTGTCATTAAGGGGAAAATTTAAGCTTTTACTTTGACTTCATATCAATTTTAACTTTAATTTGACGCCAGATGTTGTGTAACATGTTAGTTAATGCTGGTACTCAAACAACTAACAGAAAAATTTTAAATCCGATGTCAGGCAGGTGTTTGAGACTTCACTTTGCAGAATGCTCAACACATGAGGGCTATTTTCTTATTCATCTAATAAGGGGAAACTTCTTTGATGTCAAGCTGAATCTGAGTTTTACATGTTTATACACGTATATGATCCTGTGAATTTACAATTAATAGGGCTGGGCGATTAATCGAATTTTAATCACAATTACAATCTGGGTTTTCAACGATCGCAAAAATGAAACGGTCCGATTATTTTGCTCCTTCGCCGTTTGCTCTTGTGCTGTTTTCAGTTGCAAATCGAGCGCCACTGGCATTGCAGCGCTCTGCTGCAGACTCCTCCCACAGTCCCAGGGATGCAACTCCCCATGCAAACACCTCTCAAGTTATGGGTTGGACACACGGGAGGCGACGTCGCTCCTTCTCTATTTATTTTCTATGGAACTAGCGCGATGAGGTGGAAATCGCTGCCCTCCTCCAGCCGAGCGACAGGCGTTCACGTAGACGTGCACACGGGGGGCTTACGAGGCGGCACAAGGAAAAAGAAAAATGTTCACTTTTTGTGAGTCGTGACTAAATAATCCACCAGCTCCCAGATACAGAGAGATAATAAACGTAATAAACAAACATAACTTGTTTTCTCTCCAAAGACCAGTGCTCAGTTAACACAGTGGACAACACTGTGGACAAACGGCATCACTGCCATCTCGTCACTATTTTAATCGCGTGTCTCTCTCTGTCCTGTATGATGAGTGTCATGAGCGTGTTGTGAAGGACGCGGCTACAGTCCAATGTTTCGCCACCGCAACGGACCTGTGGTCAAGCCGCACCATAGAGCCGTATATGACGCGGATGTCAGCGTGAAAAAAAAAAAAAAGTCTCCAGTCTCATTTATTCCAGTTCACACCTGGCAGAACATAGCAGCTGCTGGTTTGAGACAAACAATAGCTACTGGGATCTGGGGGAAAGAAACTAGTCTGTATTACCACAGACAACGCTTAAAATGACCCCGACCTCCCATTGGCTCTTTTTCTTTTTTTCTCTCTCTTTTTTTAAAAGGGCTCTTTTTCTTTCTCTAATCGTGTTAGATAATCGAGATCTCAATTTCAATCAAAATAATTGTGATTATCATTTTTCCCATAATCGAGCAGCCCTAGTGTCCACTAATTTAACTCCACTATTTAAATATTTAAGTGTGACTGTATATTCTAAGATGACTGTGACTTACTGTTAAACTTATGTCTCTTGCATGTAAATTTACTCTTGATTCTATCAGTTAACAAATAGCAACACATTACTGTAATTTATCAGCAGAAAACAGTATTTCCTGACAAAAAGACCACACCCACCATCACTCTGACTACATGAGCTTAGGGAACAGCTGGATGTTCTCAAGAAACTTTAGGATTAAAAAGCAGAAATAACTTGCTGAGCAAACATGATTCTTGGAAGACTTATCTGCTACCACACGGACTTAAGCCATAAAGTAATAAAGATTAACATTGGTCTCAGTTGGAAATATTGTGTTTAGATCCCTCTTTACGACACAATTTAGCCTGGTGTTGTTTAATGGCTGAACAGTTTTTAATGTGTTACTATAAAGACTTTTCTAGATTTCCTAATTTTATTGATTTATGAGCTTTAATTATAAGAAAAGAAGCAGAAAATATTCTTTATAAATACATTTTAAAGTGGCATTTTACTGTTAAAACAAATAAATGTAAAGGCATTGTAAAAAAGCAATAAAACACTGTAAATTACTGTTTGTGCTGCTTACATTTTATTGTTTTCCAGTTAAATTCTTTGCAGTAAACACAGAGAAAGGATTTCTCACTGAAGATGGAGACAATCTGTTTCCAGCTCTAAAACTTATCATATAAAAAATGAAAATATTTGGATATTTCAGGCTTTAGACTAGAAGATTTAACCGCATGAATGTTGACACGTGCTGACAAAACTTGTAAAATTATCACCTGAAACAGCTTTTATATGTCAGAGGTGATCTTTGGACTACAAGTGAGTAGTCTTATGCAACATTACATAAGCTCCTAATGAAGTGTTTCTCCCAACATGCAGTATGATGGTTTTGTTTACAAAAAGAACACTTGAAATGCACAAAACTGAGAACACTAAGTAACTTTGTTAGGTTCTCCTTAAGTCTTTGCTTTTAAAGAGCTCTGATGTTTGTACTGTCACAAAAACACCATGTAGAGTTGTGGCTCATGAACAGCACTATGGAATAATGAGTTTAAGAGAAAATCACAAAGGTAGATAATCAATTATCAAGCTGCTGCTGCTTTCACACCACTCTGCTGATCAACAGTTGGCAGAAGTTAGCAAAAAATAAAAATAAAATACTAACACATCTGCAGAAACTATGAAAAAGTGAAAGCAAGCAAATAAACGTATATGAAAAATATTCTAAGAGAAGGCAAAGTTTACAGACCACAATGTGCACTAAATTTATGTTTATATTTTATTTTACAACAAACTTTAGTATGAGGTTTGAAAACAGGCTTTAAATTCAGTTCCAAAGGTTGAGATTTACAATGGGAGGACTCTCAGGAAAATGATGAGCAACTTAAAACAAGGCGACTATTTCATGTGAAGCTGTCATGCGATCAAGCAGAACTAAGCAATCAAAAACCAATTAGACTGAATTAAGCAGGTTAAATATAACCATAATTCTACTGATACATATAGAACCAGTCTGCACATAAATGGAACTGCATGGACAAGCACTCCTCGTCCAGTCGTAGGTCACATACGAACATGTTATGTTGCGGTGTGCACACATGTAGCCGCTGACAGTGAAATGCACACAGCCACATGGTGGGCACTATATTTCAGCAATCCATGCATGCACACAGACAACACCATTGAGAATATCAGCCCAACTGGCTTCTCCAACAACACACACCCACGCATGGAGACAGGAGCAGGAGTTACTTACTGATTTTCTCCTCCGCTTGGGAGAAAGGGAAACAGCACAGCTGACCCATGGCGCCTCCTTCCTTCTCCTCTTGTTCCCCTCTCCCTGCTGTTACCCCTCTTTTTCCTCAGCCTTGCTGTTTAAAGACAGATAGGCAGAGCGAGTGTCCTGCTTCTTTCCTTGTCTCTCCCAATCTTTATCTTTTCCTGTCTTGTCCACTGTAGCTTTGCTTCTCCCCCCTGAAAGTGCAAGACAAACCCAGCGAAGATGGAGGCTCCCCTTCCCTCTGTGCAGCCCGAAGAAGCCAGAGCAAGACAGCAGATGCTGGGGGGAAATAAAATGAACGAGTGGCTCCTTGCTCTTGCTCTACTTTGCACTGACACAGGAAGGAGGGGTGTGTGCATCAGAAAGAGGGAGGGAGAGAGAGAAAGAGTGCAAGCGGGAGGAAAGAGAGAGAGAGCGAGAGAGTGTGTGTGTGTAGGAGAAAATCAGGGTAAAAAGAGTATGTTTTGCGTGGCTGAAGTGGGGAAAGCGGAGGAGGGGCGTGTTTGAATAAGAAAAGTACACGTGTGTTTAACAGGATGAGGACAGAGGAGGGTGTAGTGTTTGAGTAAATGTATATTTATAAAAGATGGTGAGTACACTTAAGAGTGTGGCATGAGCGTGGAAGAGGAAAGGGAGAGGTATACACGAGGAGACAGCAGACACTACAGTCTCTTTGCGTGTGCATGTATGTGTGTGTGTGTATGTGGAGGGGGAGGGGGTTAATAAGCTCCTCCTCCTCTTATCACAGTAGCATGAATATGATTGTTGAACCTGCGGCAGCTGCAGCCCTCCGCTGCTTAAATCTGTGTCTTAATGAGGTCCGCATTTATAATCTGGGCCATTTAAAAATCCCTAAAAGGAAAAATAATTTTCTATTAAAATTCTTTTCACGGCTAATCTGAATATAAAGTTTGTTAATGGTTAGGAGCGAAGATGCTATCATGCCAATATGGATTTGAGGCAGGAGGGTAAATTTTCACATCATGAATACTGCAGTCATTCAAAAACTGCTGCGAATGAATAATAAATACTGCAGTGTGGTATTCACACTGTGGATCTATGAGCCTCACCTGGTGGTTCAGATTATTATCTTTTCAATTTCAGCGGCCTTGAATATGTTTTTGTTTCTTAAGTTCACATCTGATGTGCTGCCAGAAAAGTCTTTAGCAATATTTAATCAGTGAGAAATTGCTTATCTCCAAGACAAAATGGAAGATATTTTATAGATTTTAAAAAGGGATCATTTCTTTTGGTAATTCATTGTACACTGTACAGATCTGGTAACTAGGGAGTATTCCCCCCCCCCCCCTGTTATGTTAATTCTATATATCAAATATAAGATATACACACTGAGGCTTTTCCATGATCTGATGCTTAGGAAAAAATAATGAAATCCTTGACTGACACACACACGAGATGACATTTAAAGACAGCAAGTCAAGATATTAGATATTCCCGTCTCTCAACAGCAAAAAAAAAAAAAAAAAAGCAGCACAGATTATGGATAGTGATCTTGAAGTTACGTGGGTGTTTCAGTTAAAAAGATGTGCATGGACGTGTGGGTTGTACAGCTGTCCTATAAATAAGGGCATACAAATACTGGTTAAAGACAAAGACTGCTCTTAAGGATTGGTGGGGATAATGTCTTTAAAAACAGGCTCATGTATAAAGCTTAAAATTTCTAAGAATACAATTCTAGACAAGTGTGTTTATCGGTTTTTATACATACACTGTTGGAAGAAATATGGTACTGTTGCTGCTCTTGCAGGAAGAGTGTAAATGTATGGGATCCTTAGTGTTGATGGATTTTTTTTTTTCCATGGGATGGGTTGTAAGCTGCAAGATTCTCATAAGACTGAGTAAAAAAATGTAAGACGTCTGAAACTGCTGCTTTGCCAGGTTTACACATGCTCAGTTGCTGATAGAGTCCAGAATGAGGGGTTATATGTATGTATAGGTTCTTGAAAGAAAAGAGGTCTCAGCAGGTCCTCCTTGACAGCAGAGTGGTTGCGGTTAAAGGTTTTTGCTCAGGGAGCTGGGGATAAGAATTTGGTCTGAAGCTGCAAAGTTAATGTTTTGATTCATGTCCAAAGAGAACTGAACACTATGGAAAGTTCAATTTATGCTGATGAACTCTGATCTTTACATTTAAATTCAGGTTTTGATAAGGCCATTCTCACTCTACTTGTTAATGAGTGTCTTGAAGGGAGCCCAGTCGTCGAGTCTGAACACTTTATGCACATTTTTTTGAATAACACTAATGTGGAGGGTGATCCAGCATCCAGAGAATTTTGTGTTCTACCACTATATGGAGAATCTAATAAATCTAATAAATTGTATCCTATCTAAATATGTGTATCAGTACACAAATGACTATTTCTGATTTGTAGCTAGCACCCAGTATTAATTACCATGCCTTGACCTACACTTAATCCAGCAGCATTTCAGCACATTCAGCTGAATATTTGCAAAGAGTAATCTGTGTGTTATGACATAATGTGTACTGCCATGCCAAAAAAAAGACGGATTGCCCTCCTTCCTTTTAGCTAAGCTCTAGCACGGCAAACTACTGTAATGTACTTTATTGCGATTAGTAAGGGGGACATTTCTCAGCGACAGCCCAGAAACCTGACTGATCTAGAGGAGATCTGTGTGGTGAAAAACTACAGGAATCATACATTGTGGTTTCAGGATTTTTTTTTAGATTATGTCTCTCACAGTGGACATCCACCTACGATGAAAATTTGAGACCCCTCCATGTTTCTAAGTGGGAGAACTTGCAAAAAAGCAGGGTGTTCAAATCCTTATTTTCCTCACTGTAAGTGGTTACTGCATCCTGCTTCTTTAAGCACTTAATCTGTAATTTTTTTTTCTTAAATTTAATTTCTAAGATATATTTTGGTTTGTACTGTTTATTTATTTTTATTTAAATTTAAACATTAGGGCTGCAACTAATGACTATTCTGATAGTCGATTAGTCACCGACTATTAAAACGACTAGTCGACCAATCGGATTAAGTATCTCATAATTATTAAATGGCTCTTATTTCACTTTCAGCTTTTAAATCTTGCATGAGGATGTTATGTAAGTCCGACGTGCCTCCTCTTTAAATGTTCGAGCATTGCGGACGTACTTCCGTGGTACGCAAGGTCCGCTTTACAAATCTCACATGCATTTAAGTTATTTTGAAGTTATCTCACACTTCTCGCGTCCTTTGCTGCGCAACTCTCAGCAGATAGAGGAAAAGACGATGTCCCACTCTGTAGGTTTTTTTTTTTTCTTTTTCCGACAATAGTCGAGGTGTAAATTCATTGTCGACTATTTTTATCGTTGACTAATCGTTGTAGCCCTAATCCACATACATGCTTTATACACCAACCAGCACTTGATAACAGTTTATATATCTCATTCCCTACAGCAAAGGGAAGTCGTAACGATAAAATAAGAAATTACTTTTCAGTCAAGACACATATTCTTTAAGCTGAAAGAGTTAATTTTTTTTGTTTGTTTTTAAAACAAAAATTGATGGTCTGAAGTAGTAAAATGATTAAAAAAATATCAATTAAATAATTCCTCAGAGATGTCTTGTTTATGGCATTTTGTTGAGATGAGTAGCTCTGTATGTAAAGCCTGATACACACATACAGATTATTGAGCTGTTTTTGTCCTGATTTTGCCTGTTCCCGACCAAGGACGGCAAACGCCCAATTTTCATGAGTCTTATAAGATTTCCCTGTACAATAATCATTTGGTCTGAGGTATGTTACGAGCAGATTTGTCCCAATAATCGGCTTTTAAACGGGTCTTAGCCGAGAATCAAAAATATTAAACATGTTCAATATTTACAACCCAATATCTTCATGCGTGTGAGGAAAGCCGATGACTCATGAATTGTGACTGTGTGGATGGAGAAGTGGCACGGAATGTAGCCAATCAGAGAGCAAGCTGGCTGGGGAACAAGGAAGGATTATAAAGTCCGTGTTCACGCCGTCTCCAATCTGTTATATTTTTTCAGTTCTTTTTTCTGTTAACAGTAGTCCCAAAACCACCATCATTCCCTCATCTTATATATAGCCTTCCATGCTGGGTGTTGTTTTCCAGTTGCTGTTGCTGGTTGTTGCTACAGTTCTTCTTCTGCGTTTTTGTTAGATGACGTTTGGTCACGTGAGATGTCTTGGAGGACTAGATTGTAGATGAGGCAGCATTGTTATGTGTGTCTTGTTCTGTGATTAGATTATCAGAGCACACCACACACAGTATGATTGAAACTGTTAAATGCCTGATTTTCTATCTTCACTGTGAGGTCTCGAACCGATAAAAAATCTCACAAGAGTAAAAAAAATCCTTTTGCGTGTACCAAGGTTTAGAGGATGTAGGTAGAAAGGTGATTAGACACAACTTCTCATCCACAAGGCCTTTGTTGAAACCCCCTCTACAGCTTCCTTTGGCAGCTTTGCTAATAAGTCCTTAATTAGGCAATGACTTCACCAGTTGCAGGGATGCTTTTTGCAACTGCACGTGGGCAATCAAGAATGAACTTGTTTAAAGCACATCTCCACTTTGCAGCATTAAGAAAAAATTACTAACAAGGAGGTAAGAAGAGACGTTGCAACAAATGAAGGCACACACGTCGCAGAGCAATGTTCACTGAGCTCATCTGTGTCGGCCAACACTGTATCCCGTCTCCAACTGCAGCATTCAGCTCACAGCTGCAGCTTTCTGCACAATCACTTGCTTCTTCACATAAACTCACAAAGCTATGATGATCACCACTTGTTGGGCTTCTCACTGAAGAGGCCTGCCTTTTACTTAGAGTCAATTACACTGTACAAATGTGTTAATCAACACACGAATCATGACAGCATACACTGACAATCTTGTCAATATTAGGAAAATCTGGTTATTGTTGTTTTCCAAAGCTATTAATCACGTCCCAGAGGAGTGAGTTATGGTTAAACCTCACCAGCAGACAAATACATTTGCATAAAATGCTTCCATTTGCAAGTTGGTGAAAACCTGTTTGAGTGCCTTTTGAAGTACTTTTTCATTTGAGCCTCACAATAGAGGGAGGCAGAGATGTCAAAAGACAAAAACTGCAACAGTGCTGCCTTTGTTCTGCAGAGTTTAAATTCATAGTGTCTCAGAACCTAGTCAGTCACAAGCCAGGTGATCTACATAAAGAGAATGCAACAAATGTATGATGCAGATGAAGTCCCTAGTGATACAGCTGGTTTATCACGATAATTAGATGCACTTAAAATTTATTATATAAAGAAATGCTCATATATAAAATAAGTGATGCAGAGATGTGTTACAAAAAAAACAAAAAAAAACTTGTGTGTTGTAATGTTATGGATATGGCAATTTTTAAGTATGGGTGTGACATGCCAGGCATTTTAGCATTCTCTCTAGAATTTTTTTCTCTTTAAACAGACTTAAAATGACGGCAATGGGCATCTAAATACATATAGCTTCACAGAACAGCACATCTAACTGGTATTATCCACCTTACATGTACAATTACATATAGTGCCACTGTATCATTTGCTTGAAGGACCATTTCTTACTCCCTTATATTGAATTGTTTGCAGTCTGCATCTCACTGCTCATTTCATTTCCTCAGTTGTGTGTCCTAAACCTACCACCACTGAAAAATGATAAACTCTTTCCCCTTCAGGGAGCAGTGAAGTTGTTCAGAAGTCTAAATGTTGCCTTCTAAGAAGATGAGAACGCAGGCATAAATTTTTCTTAGAGATTAGTGAACTCCACTGATTAAGAGTAAAAGCCTGTTGGCCACTTAGCAGGAAGGCATCACACTTCAAGAGCTCCTAATTCAAATGATGTGAAAAAAGATAAAATCTGTGTACTGCATGTTTCAGTCTTGATTTAACTTTAAAAATGAGCTTGTTATGGTGGAGATTTTCAACTGGCCTATGTACACTGGTAGTATTTTCCTGCTGCAGGCTTTATTACATTATCCCCTTGTGATATATTGATTTAGTAAACCTATGTATGTTTATTGTTTAAGACACACATTTAAGTTTCAGTAGTGTTCCTTCACAGTCTGATGGACAAACTTACCACTGAGTATGAGACGGTTTTTCTCCCACTTCAGGTTTTCTAATGGAAACATTATGGTGATTAGAAATACCCTAATAAGAAGAATTTAAGGGTAATTTCCATCCATTAATCCATCCATTATATATTTAATGGGGAGGCTGGAGCCTATCCCAGGACCTACTTGGTTATACCTTAGCTCTCACCCTGGACAGGTAACCAGTCCACTGCAGGGCCAACACAAAGAGACACTCAACCACTCATGCTCACACTCACTCCTTGGGAGAACTTAGAGTGAGTAATGTCTTTAGATGGTAGGAGGAAGCCGGAGTACCCTGAACAGAAACTACACAAACACAGGGGGAGAAATGCAAAACTCTACAAAGAAAAGCCCCCATTAGGAAAATAAATACAACAGACTAAAAATAATAAAAATAATTTTTACCACCTGCAGTATCTGAGATTTGAAAGCGAGAATCAATTTATTGTTTTATTCTCTCTGTTCTATGTATCTGGATATGCAGACCAATATGATAAAAGATTTTTTTTCATCCCTTTGATTGTTACAATAATATTTTATGTAAAAACCCCCCAAAACAATTTCCCCTTCCAAACCTGAATCCAACCCTCACCTATCTACTGCACCTCTGCCTTAGTCCTACCCTTCTCTTACCTGACTCCTTTGCTTCCCCACTCCAGCCACCTTCCTTGTGAATCTAATATCAAACTCAAGTTTGGTTTTCTGTTTAATGTCACCTTCAACTCAGGCACTCAATTTTCTCTCACCATCTGTCTGGCCATTCCATCTGTACTTCTCATCCTCACGATCTGTTTAATTATACTGCTTTTGCAACCCTATTCTACTCTCCTCTCTTTCTTTTCTCTTTACACACTCATTTATCATTAATGTTTAATTTCACTCCTTGGAATACCCTTTTCAATTTCTCTGACTTGTCCTTCATTCCAGTCACTGTTGCTTTAGATTCTCCTTCCTTCCTATCTAATCTTTGTCTCCTTTCTCATCCCACTCAATGGAACCTTCTGTGTACACTTAGGGCAAATTATCAAACACCGTCTGCTGCAGGTGCTACATTATAGTTTTAGTCCCTGTTTACACGTAAAACACAAATATTTCTCCTTTGAGTTTTCGCGAAAAAAAACAAAACAAACACATTTACACAAGAGCAGAATGAAAACTTTGTCCATGCAGGAGAAAATGCAAAGAGGACCAGAAACAATGTAGTCTGCATGCAAGGCCTGTGTTACATGCCAGCCACTTGTTATCTGGCGCATGCAACTTCTGCGTTAAATAAATACTCTACTAGACGCAGGTTTTGCTTCAACAGACCAAAAAATTTAAAAAGATGTAGCACCACAAACATTACACGGAGGTCCACCATTGATGTTGTTGTGCTTTTTGTGGGTTAAGCAGGGTCTGACACCTGAGCTCCGTGTGATTTGACATCTCCTCTTAATGTTAAAGATTCCAGCTTCTCATCTTCTGTCTGGTTTGACATAATTGTTGATGTTACGATTAATTAGCTCCTTCATTATTCAATATTTGTGTTTTTCTGGATTTGCATTAGTCACACAACATGGAATACCATCAACCATCTTACTCACTCGCAAACTCTTCAGACAATTACCTGCTCAAAGACCTAACAATAACATTTACTCTTCCTCTTTACTGTATTTTTTATCTGATAATGAAACATTTTATAAATTCTCAAATTAAGAAAAGCAAAAGTGATCATTTAGAATATTTGAGACTTTCCATTTCTTTCCTTGGCACTACCCCTCTATTTTACATGCTAGCACTTCTAGTAGGCTATCCCTTTACTTTTAAAGATAAAGGGGTTGAGGTCATCTACCAACCGAGAACTAAGCCCAAGCTGAAGAGCTAGAAGACCATCATCCCAAAAAAGAAGGGACCTACCTCACTGAGGAGCATTCACATCCAAAGCATCCCAATGAGGCAGTAAATTATTAAATATTCTTCTGTGTATAGTTTGTGTAGCACTTGAAATCTATCACACAGATGTCCATGCTTTGTGTATACTTTTAGTGCAAGCTAAGTTTGGCAATGCTAATGTTGTATGAAGATGGATAATTGCTACACAGCGGTGAAAAGGCTGAGGCTCTTGAAATAAATTAGACATTCATAAGCTCTGTTGCTTAAACAGTGAGGACAAGGGAATGGAAAAGGAGGTGAGGGAATCCATTCCATAAAATTAAACACAAGAAAACAGAGCCAGCAGGAATGTGTCAATTTTTCCATGAGTGCTGCTTTAACGCATTAACATTTGGAAACTTCAATAAATTTAAGGCTCGCTGGTTACTGGTTTAAGTTCTCCGTGCACCCACAAGTTGCTTCATTTGCAGATGAAAAAGAACATGGAGTCCTGCTGCAGGCAGTTTAAAAAAAAACAAAAAAAACAACTCATTTGTCCAAAAAATGATAAGTAGAAAATGTAAATAATGCAGCATTTTGTAAAACTCCCATCTCATGCAGATTTGTGTGCAATTCACTTATTTATCTCCCCAATTTTTATCTTTCAAATATTCCACATTTTGGATTCACTATTCTTCCAAAGAGAAATTAGGCTACTTAACTACTAAACTGTGTCACTCCATTTCTGACTGCTGAGTAGAAAATGAAAATGAGAACAGTCAAAAATTTGTTGTAGCGAGGGAAAAGAAACATTTCTGCACATTCTGTACAGATACGGCTAGCTTCATCTCCTTAAAATAACAAAGCAACAAACCACGTTATTATGCATGTGTATGCTGATGCAGTGTATTATATTTGTACTACTATAGTTGTATTTGTGGGCTTTAGTAAGCATGCATTTCTACCTGTATATACAGTATGTGTTTCTGGATGTAAAGCCATACACTCCCCTGAAAGAGCATCACCTTAACTTGAAATGTTACACTTGGCCATCTCATGGTGCAAAGAAAGAAGGCAAACATGTGAAATGTATTTTAAAAGCCAATATATTTAGGAATTTCTTTTCTTCTTGCACTGTTTAGCTACTCATCACACTTGAAAATTGTATCTTCTTGGAAAAACAATTTCTCAGGCTAAGTAAAACTGTTTATACATTCCTCACATTTCCCTAAGCAAGTACCTTCTGCAGTGATATGACAGTGATGAGTTACCTTATCAGCAAATACATACATGAAGGCATACACTTACATTCATCTGCTTTGCTTAAATTTACATTTGCATTCCCACAGAACAGTGTGGAAAAAGAATAAAAAAAGATTAATATAGTGAGTGAGCTCCTCTGTCTCTTAGTTCTGTCTTCTAATTTTCTTTTATTGTATTTATATTTTACAAAGAAAGAAGATTTTGCTGCCTCAAGAATATTGTGGCTTGTAGTATTTGCTTGGTGTTAACACAAACAGTGTTGTGAAAAAAAGGTGGAAAAGGACAACAACCGTTAATTCCTTTGTGTCCTCCATCTTACTTCTGGTACTCTGGTTTCTCTGCCATTACATCATATAAACACACCATTTCTCATAGGATGTCACAGCCTCTGTTGTGGATGACGTTTTACTGTGGATTATAGGATTAGCATATTCACACACAGACACAGACCACTGTGCAGTACAAAAAAAATAAAAAAAAATAAATAAAAGACACTGAACCTCTGGCCTCCTGTGAAACACAGGAGGTTAAATCTGTCAACAATCAGATTAAGCAGGTTATATAACGTTCACTGGTGCGGCTGAAACAGCCTCATAGAATGCACCAGTTTTACTAAGTATGATGTTCTGGTTTCAGATGCAGAAAATTCTTTCTGGAGCAAAAACTTAATAAAATCTTTGGAAGGTCATTTAGGAGTCAGAGCTTCCAGAGAGTTTACAGTTTGACATTAAGTTGCAAACTAATTTAAATCATTCATGCAAAGCAATTTCCCAGCTGAATGTGTTGGTTTGTGGTTGAGGTGACACTTTTTCATTCCGTCTGCATGATTATCTCCACTGAGCCACAAAACTGCCGTGTTCTGGCTGAAAAATTGCTCTCCTATGGAGAGAGTGATGCCACATACAGCTCATCATGTGTTTTTGGCCTCAGACTACAGATATTTAAAGCTCTGGTGTGGATGCTGGATACTTTTCAACCAAGAGATTTTCAGAATAATGAATGTGTTTTCTCACTTTTGTTCTGGCAGGGACACTATTAGAAACAGGTACTTCATTATGTTGAACATTCCCTCTCTCATTTTTTTGCCAAATATGTCCTGCTGTTGCTTGAAACAAGCCATTATCTGTTGTTGGTCCATTTAAGAGAAAACAAGGACATTTGTTGCTACAGATAAAACTGCAACATGCTCTGGGAGATGTGCAGTTGTGGGAATTTCTTTTTACTGTAAGCTGCTGTGTGACAGGCATGCAATTTAATAGAATATATAACAGCTGATATGTGCAGACTGCAGGATAATGATATCTGTTTAATATTAGCAATGTGAAGTAGATTTTAAAGGATGACAAACAGAAAAATTACTACAGTGTAAAGTAATATGATTGCTGGTGGGCTTCATATCAGGGAGATTAGGTTCTGCTGCTTTTCATTTCAAAGCTGCGTCCTTTCCTGCATGATTACAGTATGAACCCATGTACATGCCATACATACAAAGCTTCTGTTGCCACAACTCAGTCAAACTAAGTGGAATTTACACAAACAGGCAAATCTGACTGACATCAACACTGTTCAGGCCTAATTTGGTAATCATACAAAGGTTGCAGTGTTGCATTGATTAACATGTTCACAAATATAAATCATCTTGCCTGGTCTTCATGCTGTTAGCCAGGTTGTGGTCTGGTCACAGCAATTAATGATCCAAAATATAGGTCTAGGTCGGTAAGACTGGGCTATAGAACTAATCTGTTTGGGTTTGTGTAGTAAAGATGTCAAATAATACGGACAGGACAAGGTTGTCAGTTGCGAAAAGTTTTAGTAAATTTGAGTGTTGTTAAGAAAAAGGGGAGAGAGCCAAGGGTAGCATGACATTAACAGTTGCTACCCTTAACCTGGATCAGAAGATGTAAGTAATGACCAAAAACAAAAAGATTTAAAATGCAAGTGGTAGAAATAAGCACTTGCCTGAATAAGAAGGGGCCTGTTACTCTGAGCCAGCAATCAGCTACTGATCACATGTGGGATGTGGGTAAATGTCTATTTTAGTTTTTTTTGGTGTTTGGAGAAATAAGGATAACAAGTGAGAAAATACCCGTTTACTTTCTGTCATCACTGCCATTTCCTTCTCATGCACTTATCTACTACTCTGAGCAGCCAATCAGAGTGAGAGCTCTCTGATAGACACAATGCGGATTTACCATGTAGAAATATATCTGATGGATGATGCTTACATACTGCAAAAACACAAGCGAGACAGAGGCTCTTAATGCTACAGGCATGCCCGAGAGCCGATAATGTGTTTCATGTTCAAGGCCACCAGTCTGCTGCCTCAGAGACACAGACGCTAGAAACTGGATGAATGGGAAGAAGTTCAAGAATAACACATAAATCAAGAAAGTCATGCATACTGAAGCCTTCTTGTTATATAAATGATGAAACTTATCAGAATGCACTAAATCTAACTTCTTTATTTTATCTTAAAATGTATCTTCCCTTCATCAAGTGTTAAAACATGTGAACTGAATTTTATAGCAAAGCTACAAACCCCTAAATACATTTAAACTTGCAGCATTAGGACAAATAATCGTGGATCACACAGCTTTATACAGGTGTAACAAAGCAGTTTCCACTTAACATAGCAAACAATATCCACTATAGGTTACCAGTGATACCAAACTGGTATTGCATTAAACTGATGAGTATTAAGTATCATTTAAAAAAAATATTATTAATAATAATTATACTAATTAATATTAAATATTAATTAGAATAAAAATAAAACTATTATTATTAAAAAGGGAAAGGTTTTTATGCAGATAAATAAAAATGAACATTTTAAAAATCCAGACATTTAAAGAAATATATTCACATAACCAATAACGCAATTGATTATCCGTTTCTTTCAATACAGTCACATGTAAAATAGTCAATAGCTTTTGATGACACTGCACAACCCAATTTATTTGATCCTAGCCAATTCATTTATTTGACAGTTTTCTAAGCATCCTTAGATTAAAATGCTTTTATATCCTAAAACTTGTAAGGTACACAGAAACTAAGTTCTTTCCATTCCTTCCACTTCACTCACAGACAGCAGGCTTTATCTCTCCACACACACTCCACTCTGTAACACTCTGCAGACAATGTGCTATAATATCAGAGAAGTGGATGCAATGCTCGGTTTTAAATATGCATGCATTGTTGTGGGAAAACACTTGACATAAACACAAGGTTCTGATGATGAGACGTGTGACGTGGACACTCCCCTGGCCTGTCTCTCACTCCCACACAGATATTGTCACTCTTTGTCCCTCAAAGACAACACAGTGATCCACAAACAGAGTGACAGCCTAGTTCCATGAAAACTGACAGCTTTTTCTCAGTCATACCCCCACTCCCCCACCCACACAGTAATTAGTGTATTTGACAGTGGGACCAAGGAGTCTCCATGAATCCATTTTATACTAAATGTTAGTGTGTGTTAATACCATGGTAACAATGTGACCATTTCAATTTAGTATAATTTCTTGTATTGTAGCTCCTGGTAATTCTTGGAAGGCAAACATACAAACATTTCCTTCCTTTTTCCCCCTAAAGGTTTGGTTTGTTTTGGCAAATTGAGTTTACAGAAAATCTCTGCAGACCACAGTGTTTTCATCCCACTGAGAAACCAATGTATCCCATTTTAAAATAAATCTTTCCAAAAGCAGTTTCTGCAATTTATGAGGTCATTATGGCAGAAACTCAAGGATTTCTAAGTAACAGTTGGCACAAAAATCTTTGATTTGCCTGTCGGCTTGCATGGTTTGATCAGGAGACTGATTTGAATATAACAACACATCATGCAAGCTTGCCTTGGGAGCAGTTCAAGACACACAAAATACACGAAAGGCAAAACCTGCCCTAAAAAACACAAAAAAAACTTGAATCTAGATGTAATTCCTTCAGTCATGTGGAGGCAGGGCACATTGCATTTGCTGTTATCTTTAAACAGAACAATCTGCATTTAAAGCTACTCAAACTCTTGAGTTTACAATTCTCTGTTGCGTTAGGATGAGATCCTCTGTGTAAGAAGTGTCAACTCAACAAATAAGAATAGAAATGTGTTTTATCCATGGACAGACAAGAGTGCTGCACTCAGAAAGTAATTCCCCAGGAGCCTGTGCTCTTCCTGCAAAATTCTCTGCTAGGCAAGAAGGGAACAAATACACTAAATGGTTGCATCTGGCAACATTTTACCATAAACCACACTGCATCAAGCCTTTTAAAACCTCAATTACAGCTTAACAAATTATTTATGGGCAATTGCCACTTACCCACAACTAGTACTTACAAAGCGCATCCCGACATGTACAACAAATCTAACAGTATAATGATTTAAATACATGGTGCACCTGAAAAAAACAGCTGCAAAATCTCAAAAGCTTCTTAACAACCAGAGATCAAAATAAAACAAAGCTAAAAATGTTACCCTCTGGTATTAAAACCAACACCTTATTGAAACTCAGCAGCTTGTACATGAGCTGACTGTGCCCTCTGCTGGCTTCTTCATTAAAACAGCGAGCCAGGCACAGAACATTATAAGGCTAAATAAAAACATGCATGTGTACTAACTCAGCTGTAGTGACGTCTCAGTGTGGTAATATCCATCTTGTTGCTTCTTTTTCAGCATAGAACACAGATCCACCCGTTCCACCATCTGGTTTCCAAAAAATCTGTGTGAAGACGAAATGAGAGACTAAGACACAGAGAGAACTTAGAGACAGAAAATGTATAAAGGCAGCAGCCAGTAACTGTAGTCACATGACACCGAGTTCAAACAAATTGAAGACATACAATTTTAAGTAAATTTAAATCTTTATTTATTTTATAGTAATTTATATTTAATACTTGGTTAAATAAATAAATACATTTTTTACATCAATCTCTAGACCTAAAGTCAGATATGAGCAAATAGGACAACATGTCCTCCTTAAAAACATCATTTAGATTGCAGCGCTGTGATAGGGTTAAACTGTGGAGATGCATAAACGTATTGAGAATGGCCCTTAAACAAAGAGTCCATATTATCGTTTGCCAAGCCAACTTTATTTATAAAAGCAATTTACGACAGCAACCACAGAAAAGAGTGCTGAACATAAAATAACTAAAAACATAAAAAAAAAAATTTGCACATGTATTTGTCATGAAATGAAAAACTAAGAACTTACTTGCTTGTATAGTCGGAGTAAAGGGCTGGATCCACACGCTTTATACCCTGACAAAGACAAAGGGGAAATTCTGTCTTTGTTGAGTGCATCACATACTGTATATTCTCTAGATAAACATAGAAATGAGGCGCCGGGCAGGATGAGGTTCAATCAAGTGTCAGAAGGAAAAAGATAAACGCCATCCTTCCTGTCTCTCCCATCCTGATCACAGCTCATATCTGCTAACTTTGCTTTCCTTGTCCTCTTTCACCATCTTAAATATATATGTATACATCTTGACTTAATTTTCATTCTTTCATTCAAAAGTTCGGAAAATCATTCAATCTTTCACACACAGCAAGCTCACGGCTTTTATCAAGCTAGACGTGTGTGCATGTGTATACCTGAGATCGCAGTTTTGATGCTCTGGACAGCTTCATAATGGTGAGGTGGGGTTCAAAGCCACGGCCGTCCCCTTGCAGAAGACCTTGCTCCTCAAAACGGCTCCTCAACAACCCTGCAGCACACATGCACAACTGTTCAGCATAATTTTTCCAACTTACACTGTGTGATTCAAAAAAGTATTTTAATGCAAGTGTATTTTAAAACAAGATATAAAAACTTGTAAAAAAAATAAATAAAGCAAAACAAGTAAGTTTACAACCATTTTAATGACAAATAATTTATTTGTTTAGCTCATTTCATGTACAAAACAAGTCAAAGTGCTCTACATAAGCCATTAAAAGCATTGAAGCAAGATGAAAAAGAAATGCTTAATAGAAATCAAACAAACTAAAAAGAATAAATGAAATCGAAACAGAACAAACTAAATAGGTAGAGAAACAACAGAATACATACAGCGAGGTACATATGACACAGACGTCAATGGGAAATATGGCTTTATCATCACTAAAATCATCGTCATCAACACCATCAGCATCAACATATTTATGCATAATAAATATATTCAAAAAGAAAAACTCCTTACTAGCCTAATTAAACTAGAAGACAATAACAGAGTTTTACAACTGAAATTTAAAAAGAAGAAAGCTTTGAAGCAGACTTCAGGTTTTCTGGTAGTTTGTTCCAGATATTAGGAGCATAAAAACTAAACGCTGATTCTCCTTGTTTAGTTTGAACTCTTAGGATGGAAAGCAAACTTGTCCCACATGATCTAAGACGTCTCACTGGCTCACATGGCTTCAGCAGATCAGATATATACTGTATTTGGACCAAAACTAGGGCTGGGCGATATGATCTCAAATCAATATCATGATTAATTGTTGTTTTACTTTTTAGCCCTCATAGCTAACTGAAAGTTTTTGTTTTTTTGCTAATATTTTCACAATAGAGCAGATATTGAGTTTATAATAAGTGACAGAAAGCACACAGTTTAAGTTTGTATGCTCAGTTAATTTATATTTTTAAATATATTTAACAGATAATTCCAATAAATGACTTTAGCAAGATTACCAGCAACAAAATTGTAAAATCAATTCTTTGGTGCAGATGAAGCCACTGTAGCAACCTAAGAACAAGTCTTTGACACAAGCAGCAGCATTCTTCATTAGTTGCAGCTGTCTTAGTGATTTTTTTTAGAGATACCTGTAAAAACTCCTTTACTACAACAAAATCTACTGAAAACAAAGGTATGAACAAGCTTTCTAAATCATGTTCATCCGTCCCCTTATTCTAGATATATTCTTCAGGTGGTAAAAGGCTAATTTAGTTATTGCTTCACTATGGCTGTTAAATCCAAAATGACAAGACATGCCAGTTGATCTAATACAAAAAAAATATCTATACAGAGAACATAACATGGATTTAAATCTATAATATTAAGAGTTTGTAGCTCATACAAACCTAGATCCTAAATAAAATTATGCTTTACTGGTCAACAAGACAGATACATGAACTGAGGCATAAACAAGACCACCAGCAAGGACAGATATACACAGGGAGAGACGCACAGACACCATCTGATTAGGTTTACTGGAGAGATACTGGGGTATTTATAGAAGAGGAACTCTGCAGGGAAAGAAAGGTTAGTATATAATCAATAGCTGGTGGAGAGAGCAGACAAGACGGTCTAAAATCCTTCTGTATCCTTCCTTTGTTTGTTTCAGTCACTAGTTATTCTTACAAATTCATTTTTCATGTTAAGACTATAAAGGAAGTCTCAGAAAAACGACTAACGATTGACTAGATCTGCTCTAGATAGATGCTCCAACTTGTTTAATTGGTCCAGATTTAAGGTTTGACATGTCCACATGAAGACTCAACCATCCTGACACTGGAGTTTCGGTGCTTGTTCCAGTTGTACATTCAAATACATGTAACAATGGCAGTACTAACACTTGTCATATTGTACAAGATGATGTTTGCTAATAGTTTTCTCATAAATGTTCATTTGAAACTTCTGAATATGCTTTACTTTCCTTTACAAAGAGATTATCTGTGAGGCCTAAAGTAATGGAGTAATGCGAGATAATAAGCACACCACATCATGTGCTAAGTTTATTCAACTTACGGTCTACAACAACATCTCATTCCAAGTAATGATATTATGAATGAACAGATGTTTAAATCTCTATGTGGAAAATTAATTCTAAGGGATTGGTTTCTCATTCAGGCCAGTTTTATCATGCCTTGACAAAACATTTACTTCTAGATTTTTCTCAGATTTGCCATTACTAAAATATGTCAAGCAGCATTTGCTTAGAATTAAACTCTGTATGCTCAGAAATGTACTTTCCCTCTACAAACAGGCAACATTTCACAGAACTAGAGATAACCTCTTGTAGAAGATGCACATTACTAAGTAGAAATACTCTATTCCATGTTTCATGCATGTACACATAAACACGTGTCTAAGAAACTAATGCATGTTTTGCCAAAGTGTTCGAGTGAAAATGGACAGCATTAACCAAATTGTAAGCTTATTCGATATATGTGTGTACTGGAATCCTCTTAGCAATGTTGGTTTAATCTTGCTGCTGGAGGTACAACACAACAAGACACATTCACTGCTTCTGCACACACTTCCTCACATGGTGTTGCTGTGAGTAGACAAGCACATTCACATGCAGTAAGAACATTTCTTTTAAAATACAATAAAAAGCTAAGAAAGGGAAAATGATTGTGATAATTTGACCAAATTTACAAATTTCTGGATGAGGACGTGGTTACACTGGATGAAAAAGCAGGAACAAGAGTTGACTAATCAATAATAAAAATGTTACAAAAAAGTACATCATCGCACTGTGCGTTTTTATGCTAAAAATACACCCTGATATCGATCCCCTGCTCAAATACCATGTTTTGACAACTCTTTTGAATGAGTGTCAGATAGCAACATATTATACAATATACCTCCCAACTTCCTAAAACTGTCTAATTTATTACTTCCCACAGCAAAGACCTAACATCTGGAAGCTTTCACCAGCTACTGTGTTTAAGTCCTCAGCTGACCCCATATTCACCCATACCACCAAATGGCACAGAAACCCAACTGCTGTATCACATTTACACTCAATAAAGCATTTAGGATTCCAGTCAGGTAAAGCCCAGAAGGAAATTAACATGAAAAAAACAAACATAATTTAAGTTTTGCAGCCTCTATACCAAAGTGACTTGCAGAGAGAAGTGCAGATGACAGCAACTGACCTGCCAGGCTGTCCAGTGTGCGTCTGTGCTGTCCAGTAGTCAGTCCAACAAACATCACCTCCTTCCTGAAATGACTGATCCCTGAGAAGGGCAGCACCAGATCCCGCCCACCCAGCAGCTCAGCCACTGACGGCTCGGCCTGAGCCAGCACGGCTGCCGCCCTGAAAAGGATGTTTATACATGTGAATATTAACAGCACACACACGCAATTCCTGACTTAATCCTCTCTCGCTCTCCTTGTCACATTACATAATAAGAAAATCTAGTGATTAGTAAAGACAAAATCTTCTTGATGTAGATTAAGCAGAAGTATGGTGACATGACGTGGCTTTCGTAGAGCCAGACTAAGTTCTGACATGTTCAGTTTTGTATTAGCACTAAATATGGAACATTTATTTAAATTTGCCTTAAAATAAAATGAACAAGCTAGAGTTTGACACATTTTTAACCCTGGTTTCATCTGGTTATTCCACTATAATAATAATAATAATAGAAAAATTAACTAAATATATAAAATATGTTATCAGACTTTATAAATGAATTGAAATGACCATAAACCAAACAAAGCAAATGATTTTCAGCATTGCTTTAAAATGTAACGACTTTACTTCGAGCTCATCTGATTATACTTGTGGGCATATTTAAAAAAGGCTACTTTAATTTAGACATAATATTTTCCAAAAGATGGTGTAACAGCATCTTTGCTACTCTTTACAGTGTACATTTACACATTACAAAATCACGGTGGTGTGGTGGTTGGCACCGCAGCCTCACAGGTCGAACCTCGCCTTTTTGTGTGGCGTTCACATGTTCTCCACGTGTATGCGTTGGTTCTCTCCGGGTTCTCCGGCTTCCTCCCACCAAGACATGCATGTTAGGTTAATTGGAGGCTATAAATTCTCCCTAGGAGTGAGTGTGAATGGTTGTTTGTCTACTTCTGTGTTGGCCATGCAATGGACTGGTGACCTGTCCCCGCCTGCCAGTGCTGGGATAGGCTCCATCTTACCCGCGACCCGTAATGGACTAAGTGGTAGAAAAGGAACGAAAGATGAAAATCAAAATTTTGTATGATTGAACCTCAGCTTTGACTACTGAATGCTGGTAGGATAATGAATTATATAATGGGACATTTCAGTTTAAAGAAGCACTAATACATTTTGGCAGATTTTCTCAGTGAGGTGCCTCCTAACAACAGTTAATTCATCCACCATGCATCCTACCTGTCATCAAAGCTTTGTCCAGTGTTAACTAATGCCCTGTCTCTTGCTCTGTCCACTTTTATTTTATTTTATTTTCTTCCTCCAATAATATCCTCTTGTGCTTCTTTGCTGAATCAGCGATGGTGCACATTTAAAATGGCTATTCTGTTGATACCCAGATGCGTGCAAAGCAAAACCCAGCTGTAATGTGATGTTCCAGGCTGGAAAAAAGAAGTTGTGAAATGCAATTTCTCAGCCTCAAAGCGCTGTTGGGCAATCACAGCTCCAGCAATGTGCATAATAAATGTCACTGCTTCATCAAAACAAGTCAGAAACAGGTATTTTTACGGTCAGAAAGTTACATAGTGCTATTTTAAGATAGCAGAAATTGCATTTTAAGGACTTCAGTCTCTTTCCACTTACTCTCCCTTCTTATCATGACTTGGTGATGCTTATACAATTGTTACACATCATGACATGGAACAACTGTGGCATCGTGTTACCTTTCAAGCCCAAAGTGATGCAAATGGTGTATAAAAATTTTAATATTTAAATTTCTAAAAAATATTTATAAACATGTGGGCAAACATGTAATTTACATGTTAGTAATTAACTATTAAAGCTGAAGGTTTAAGCTCTCAAATGTTTGTCTTTTTTGTGCTTCTCCAGAGGCTGAGAAAAAAAAAATTCATAAAACACCTCCCTTTGGAGATGACTGTTTCAAACAAAGTCTGAATTTGGTAAATTTTCTATTTCAGTCTATTTCAGTCAGGATGAGTCAATATTCTTGCAGAATGAATGGTCCATTTACCTTTCCAGTTTCTTGCATCTTGTAATAAGAAAATGTTTGAACTCTAATTACCAAAAATTTTTAGGTTACTCATCTTGTGTATTTCTATTGCAGGCTATGCTTAAATGGTTAAAGGGGCACAGGTTATTTCAAGCATTTTAGAGTGTGACTTTAGAATACATATTAACTGTCAAACAGGCTGAATAAAAAAAACAAAACTGCATAGGTTGTCCCAATAAGGTGCTCCAAGTGCAGCTTCACAGCAGCTTGGCAATAATTATACAGATTTGTACACCAATGTAGGAATGAAACCAAGCAGCAGACTCCGCCAGTAAAGTGAAGCCTATGCAGAAGTGCAAAAAATTGCAGTTCACCCCTCATCCGCTAGGGGCTGGCTCAAAAACAGAGCAAATCCCCATAGACTCCCATGTTAAAAAGACCAACTTCACAGCAGAAATGAACATGTTTAAAGCCTGGTACAAAAAAACATTTTAGGATTAATAAGTCAAGTTTACCTTCATGACAACTGTGAATTTTTTTCTAACTCATCCGTTTGGATGTTATTTAATCTTGAAATTCAGCATAATTAGGGGCATGTCCTTTTGATTGACATGTATCCAGGAAGGTAGAGTGCAGCACAAACGCAGATTTTAGCTGGCTAACAGTGCTTAGCCTTAGTTTTAGCCCGCCTACCACCATTAGCCAGTTAGCTCACGTTAGATCCGAGTTGGCTCAGGTAGCTCTTAGCTACAGGTAGCTCGGAGTTTGACAGACGTCAATCATCCACCCCCACGCTCACTGCCCCCCTCTCAGCTCCGCCACTTTGCCCACTTTTGTATTTTCCGGGAGCGATGGCAGTCATGACGCTGCAATGATGGCAATGGTAGGAACGCCCAACGAGCTTCACTTTTGCTCTTCAGAAACCTACGGGTGAAGTCACGGAGGCTCCGTCCATCTTTTATATACAGCCAATGGATGGAACACAATTCTTCTACAGGAAATTTCCTCATTTGGTGTTTTGATGATGATACTGAGGAGTAGTGTATGACACTGATAATTTCCCATAAGAGTTTGCGATCTGATGACTGATGGTTGCAGAATCTGTAATTTTATATAATTCATAATTCATATAATTCATTATTTTCTAATTAAACCACTTAATGACTACTTGTGATGATTCATCCTGAAAGAAATCACTTATATTGTGTCAAAGGGGATCCCTTTGAGTAACTTTGTATTGTACTAAGTACTGACCCTTCCACATAAGGGGACACAAACCACTTTTTACGTACCAAATGTGTGTATGTTTGTGTGTATTACTGTATGTTTGTATGTATTGACTCACAGATCCACTTGCTCCTGATGGGCAAGATGAGTGACTAATAGTGTGATATGAAGAGTCGGGACAGGGATCATGGCTTTGGCTAATCGAGGCTCCTGCTGAAGAACCACCTCTTGGACCTTAGCCACAGTTGAGCTTATCTATCATTAGAGAAATGCACATTCAGTGATGGGCAGCAGTCAGCAGAGAAACTTTTCACTCATGCACACATACTCAGACATCACTAAAGGAAGAAACAAGGTGATGGGAACAGCTTGAAATAATTGGAAAACTGCTCCCAGAGTTTAACATCAGTAGATTTAGGGCAGGGTGCGAACCACAGGGGCGCTGGGGGACCTATAGCTCCCCTTAATGAAACATGAGCTCCCCTGGAAACATGATTTATGAAATTTTGGGGGAGCTACATAAAACTGACAATAAAATGTATGGTGATTGCTCACAAATTCACTGTAGCCTAAGTATGACTGTGGATGCTATAATTATTGTGACCACTGAAGCACTGTAAGTTAAACTTCTTGTAGGCCTACATTAAATACAAAATAAAGGAGTAAATGGGCGGCTAACACACTTGCAGTCTTTGCTAATACTTATACACAATGTCCAAAAGAAAGCAAGGTAGCCTAACAACGTTATAATTTACTTAAAGGCTGAAAGAGCCAGGCCAGCCAGATGTAGCCACTACATCTCATACAGTAAACAAGTCAAAAGAAGCTGGAGATGCTTTTGACAATAATGTTAACACAACAGAGGAAGAGGCTAGCGAGTATGCTTTAAACAGGCAATGATACACAAGTAGAAAACTGAGTTAATGTCACAACCTTTCCTCACCTGAGTGTTGGTGATGGGGATGGAGACGAAATAGTTTGGTCTTTGGCTCCCTTTCTTTTTTTTCTTCTTGTCTCCATCTTCCTCACTGTCTACTCGGCCTCCGCTGTCTCCTCGTTTCCTCTTTCTCTGTGTTGAGTCTGGGTTGGGGACTAATTGGGAAAGGCAAATATATCATCAATTTTAAATCCTCCCTTAACCAAAACTGAAGTCAATCAACAGGCCACTCAGTTACAGCTCAACTTTGCCAGTTAGAAAATCAGAGATGGAAATCCCCCAAATTAAAGGTAATGAGAAATTAATCAAACATTCATGAGAAAATATAAATGAGAGCAAACATACATCCCAGCTCTTTCCATGTGGTGGGACTGGTTAGGGCAAATGGAAGCTCTGACATTAAACTGGCAGAAGCATCAGCTGACTTGAGCTTTTTCTTCATCAACTTCTTCCTCTCCCTCCTCATTTTACTCTTTGATATTTTCTCATTTGATCCTTTGACAGCTGCTGTGAATGAACAAATAACAAGTACATAATACATACGCACAATAAACACAGACAAATGAAAAAATAATGTACTCCTATATATGAAGGGACATGCACAGACTGGTTAAAGACCACAATAAACTCTTGGAAAACTATGGTAATCTACAGTCAAGCTCACCAGAAAATGCAACAACAAAAAACAGTGTTGCTGCCTGCCGAGTGAAAGATGACATCTCTTGGTACGTGACATGGCTACATAAATAATTTGTGCATCAATTGAGTTAACTTGATTTTTCAAGACCTTACTGCAGAACCCGGGCATTTCCATTTGGTTCTTTGTGTTAGAAGTCTTGATTAATTTATACATATAAACTAATACTACATTCTGTACTGATATCATAATACAAAATTAAATTATACCATGAAATTAGGGAATGACACCCCTAACGTCAAGAATGCTGAAGAGGCTGAAGTGTAGCTTGCATGAGTAACTAACTAATGTTGCATAGGTCTTTATAGTATGAGCTGTTAGGGGGTACTGGTGTCTGAATCAGCCAGGGCAATAAAATGAACAAAATTGCACCCTAAAATTCTTGAAAGAGCTATTAGAGACAAAACTACTCTTTACACATATATTTGATGACCAGTGTCAAAGGCATGATAACCAGTCTTAACTGTAAACCTTGCTGTTGGTCAAAGTGGATTTTTATTTATTACAACAGCAGCTATACTAATATGTACACAGATTTTTTAATAATTTGGTGCTATAATCTGATACATGTTTTTCAAGCACATTCTCTACTGCTACTGCATAAAAACAAACCCTGAGGCAGTCACTTCTACTCACGAGACACCGTAGAGATTTCAGTGTCCGTGATGCCCACACAACCCATACTCTGTAGATCCATTCGGCCTGAGATTGTAGTCTCTTCCTTTTGCATTATGCTATCCTGTTCAACCAGATTTTCACCACCACGCTCTTCATCTGAGGCCACCGCATTGGTTTCTCTTCCATAGGAGATGCAGGATGGCTGCATGATACTCACTGCTGACAGATAGGAACAGGGCTGAGTTGTAGCCTATGAAAAATGTCATGAATATTGGTTAAAATATATTACTCTATAAACTGGTGCCAGAATGAGCTTTTGTTCAACTTAAGGCAGGTTACCTGAAGCCCAAACCAATGTGCTAGTGGTTGAAAAGCTCTGACTTTTGGACTATGACTGGTAGATGAAAAATATAGCTTCTTCGGCACTGAATTTATCCTTTGAAAACAAAGAGAACACTGCAGTCTGAAGCTCCAGCGGCCGACGTTCATGACACACAAATGTGGGGAATTTTAGGTACCAGCGAAGTTAACAGCTGCCGAATACCGACATGTCAGCTAACTAGAGCAGACTAACCTTTCAAGAAAGAAAACATGGCCTGCAGGTTCCTTCAGGACAGTTACGAATAAGAAACTCCCAAATTAATTATTTTCCTTATCTAAACCTAACACCTGTGGACCTGAATCAAACTGCCAGGCTACACATCTGTTGCACTGCTAACAGCTAACTCTCTTAGAACATGTGTTAATGATTAGCGAAATTAGCAAAAGTCACATTTATCGATGACTTGTCTTGTTGACAGTCTATAAAGTATATATGCAGAGATTTTTAACAGGAAACTTTTCAGGAAAATAGTATGGACCAGTGACAACCAGGTAAAGCTTTAAGCAAACGCGCTAATTGATAGGACCAACCGGATGTAGCCGTTTGTAAACAATACCAAATTTCCGGTCTAGATGTTCAAAATAAAATGTCTTTTCCTATTCAAAATAAAAGCCTCAGGCATTTTGACCAATGGACATAAGTTCAGTCGGATTTGCGCTGATATAGTAATTATTGGAAGTCTATTTAAATTTTAAAAATATGTTGTGTTCCATAAATGTTAAATTTTAGTGTGCAACCTCTACACCAGTGACTTCAACTACTGCACGGAGACCTGCAACATTCAGATGTTGTTTGATGACTCTGCACTACTTGAATGCATTACAGAGGAAAATGAAAAGGAATACAGAACTGTGGTGGGCAACTTTGTGACATGGTGCAATCCATCATCTGCTTAACATAGCAACAAAGAACTGCATTGTGAACACGAGGATAAGACCACCAGTGGAACCTGTTATCATCAGTGTAGTAAATACCTGGAAGTGTTAATTGGAAATAAACTGGATTTCTCCCCAAACACAGATACCATCTAGCCTACAGGAAGGGCCAGAGTCCTTTTTATTTTCTAAGACTGCTGAAGTCCAACCACTTGAGAGCACTCAGCAAAAGAATGGTTCTCCCATGCTGCAGTACAGAAAGCTGCAGGAAATATTGCTTTCCTTTGGCCATTAAACTCCATTATTTGGCATCATAGAGTGGCTCTATAACCACAATATCTTGTTAATATTTATCCAGTTGTTAATATTCCTTATTGTATGATCACAGTAGCACCATTTTATACTTCTCACTTTAATTTTTATCTATTTTTTTCTTTTTGTATTCCACTATATTTAGCTGTTTTAAGGAGTACTGTAATGCAGCAATTTACCTCTGGGATTAATCAAATGTTTCTGATTCTGAATAGTATGTAAGAATTTGCACAGATATTATAAACTTTGCATAAAAAGTAAGTAAATTTGTGTTGGCAAAGTATTTCTTTGCTGTCACAATGCTTCTTGGCAATAAATCTAACATTGTGGGAGAGCCCCCCCCCCCCTTTTTTTTATGAAAAATAAAATATATCAGCCTAATTTGTACAATCTTTTTCATTAAAACGTTCTTAATTGGAGTGTAGCAATGCAATCAATCTCACCAAGCAATGGTTAACATTATTTAACATTTACTGTATTTCTTTTGGAAACATGTTAAAAACCACAGTCACTCAGTTACAAATCTTTAACAGTACATTGACATGACATGTTCATAACAACTGAAACACCAATGAGTAAACATCTGATTTATTTGTGCTTTAATTTAATCCATAAACCATAAAAAACATTCTTGCTACTCCAGTCATCGATGGTGTCTGGAAACAATGATTGACAGATTTATGTCCATGTTTTTTTGTTCCCCCAATCATACCTTGTATTGGTTGAATTGCACTAAGGCATATTCATTAAAGCAGACACCTAATTTAATCTAATTCAGATACTTTGCACAATCACATCTATATTTAATCGTTACAAAATGTGCTAAGCAGCTCGATGCACTAAGATTCTACTCACTATGTTGTGAAAACTTTAACAAGCACATTTAATTAAAATAATTGCATTTGCTGTTTTGCATTGAATCTTGTCTTAATGATGCTTTTGGCACAATGCATAACAGTATTTTTGATTAACTGACATCATGTCATCATTACCATCATCAGCACAACGATCCAGTGATGAAGCAACCAGCAGCACTAGAAGCAATACTGCTACTTCCCTTTTCGCATTTTATTAATTTGGTTTCTTATCTCCAACACAGCTTCTTTATTTTGGTGGCAACTTAATAATCCTTTCGCTGTCTCATGGTAGAAAACATTGACATGCAACAAAATGTTATCAAGAATCTCACAGGCTTTAATTGAGGCCACATGTTTGGCTTCATAAGCGTGGTGCATCAAGACCAGAATGATGGGTTTGTTACCTGGAGAGAATGAAAGATGGAGGGGGAATATAAGAGAGAAATTTAGCTTATTAATGATCAGGATTTCTTCAACAATATAAAGCAGGATGTCCAGATTTGGTCCATTGTCCTTTAGATTTGAGATGTTTCCAACTTCAACACACCTCACATTAAATGTCATGTTTGGATATAAGTTGACAACAAACTGTTGATGAGATCAAATTAATTTGGATCAGATGTGTTGGAATGGGGAAACATCTGGAACCTGAAGGACGGCAGTGTTCAAGGACCAAAATTGGACATCCCTAAAATAATAATCATGTATGTAAATAAATGATTGATTTGAAAAACTCAATTTCATTACTATATTTCTAATACAAAAAATGGGAAAGTTGAAAACTCTGACTAGAAACAATAAATTTTCTCCTCAGAAAAGATAATCAAAAACAGTATTTCTCTTACCGGGAACTGCCTTCATTGCTTCATTAACGTCTGTCATGAGACGAGAAACAACAGGACAGAAGACAATGATGATCTGGTAATCCTCACTGTTTTGGCTCCCATCCACTTCAACAAATTTAAACTCTCTAATGGAGCTCCTAATTTCTCCCAGCAGCTGATGATGGGCATTAAATGTTTTACCGCTGACCACAATCTTGTACTTCAGTATTTCTGTATTTGTAAAAAGAATAAGGAAAAAATAAAACAAAAACTATTGGAAAAGAGAGTTAACCCCACAACAGAGAAAATTACAGTTGAATGAAGTCAGTGATTAATGATAATAATTAACTTATAAACACTCAGTAAAAGGATATGATAAAAGAAAAATAATAAATAAAGTAATAAAAATAAGAAAGTATAAGAAAGACTAATAATGTATTTTATAAAATAAACTAAAAAATGAGACAAAACAGTTTTATATTATTAGTGGCTTCGGAAATTCCTTGATTGGAAATATGATGTTAACAATACATTAATACAATATTTTCTTTGTGTTCCTAAAACCAATTAAATTTAACATATAAAAGTACTGAAGTAAAAAATAAATAAATAAATGCTCGTGGCAAATACAATTTTGAAGCTACATTTCTCTATTTCTCAGATTGAGCTACAATCAATCCACATGGAAAGGCCTCTGTGTGAACCCCTTCCCAGCTGAGGCCCAACCAGTGACCTTCTTGCTGTGAGCCAGCGGTGCTAACCACACCACTGTGCAACACCGATGAACAACATGTTCAGGCATATACAGTTTTAGATCAACATGGCCGTGTTAAGTGAAGGAAGTTGAATTTTACCTTGTACGATATATCGACCACAGTTTCTTTTTGTTACTGGCTCCTGTGCAAATCTGGCTTTGTCATTCTTCAACCTTTTATTCTCTGTCCCATAAAATGGTAAGGAGACTTATTCAACAAACTCCATTTTAAATTAGACAAACATACATGAAATATTTTACAAGAGATCATACGTACAGTAACATTTTTATAAAAATTATCAGCAGTGAGTAAAAAAGTGAGATTTACCACGTTCTTCCTGTGAAAACACTTCATTGCCCATGACTGAAGAAAACCATGAAAAAAGCCCTGTCAGACAGCAGAAGCATAAACTTTTTAAGCTTTTCACAGAGCTTTCCAACAGTCTTCCTCAACAATGGATACAGGACTTTGGTTTTATGACAACAGGTAGATGAATGACTTTATAGAGAATAAATACATAAAGACCAGCTGCTCTCACAACAGAAGGTTATAAGATTGGTAATTGGACTAGCTATGATTAATAAATAAGGCACAAAATTCAAGACATAAAAGTAGCTAGGAAAGTGCAATGCTTTATCACTGCCATGTGGCGCACAGTTCTGTACATAATAATAATAACAATAACAACAACAACAATAAATACTTCGTATGGCTCGGACCCTAATAATAATAATAACAGAAGTGGACTGAATTAAATCTTGATTATGTCTTATCCAGCTTTTTCATTACCTCCAGGGCTCTTTTGTTCCTCCATCGGTCTGCCGCTCGCTTCACCTCCTTTGCTCCTCTGGCTCTTCTTTTCTTTATCTAGTCCTGTTTATAAAGACATTACAAAACATCTTATTACATTTCTCCATTTGTCATCTGTGGATGAGGCTGTATCATAATATTTATTATTGTTTCATTTGTATGTACTGTTCTGGCTTTAAAAAATATTTGAAGACAAATATGCCTAAAAATAACTAAGGATAATACTGATGATACATTATTATTTGCTTTAAAAACCATCCTAATTTCTTTGTTTAGCTTTGCACACTGTGTGTATTTCAAACTCTTATTTTATTTTTAACATTGAGCAATTTGACGTTTTTTTATTTTTGTTAACTGCTGTTTATTTTTCCTGTTGAACCATGAAGATTTCTCTACTTGAGTCTGTTTATCTTAAATAGTTATAGTCATGTCTAAAGATAAGCCATAAAAACACTTGTGTATATAAATGATCTATTTTTACAAAAATGTTGACCGAAGAAGACCGACTGGATAAACATTTCTCCTCTTCCCCAGTCTGAGTTGAAATGAAGCAGCACGGCTCTGTTGCTTTGGCATCATAAAACCACTTTCTGTCCAAGTGCTCCAGCCTAACCTGCACCTCCTTTCTTTAGAATGAAACCTTTTAATATTGGCAACACAAAGGAGCTACGACTAGATATCAGATATATTCAGCTTGCCCTGTAAACTCCTCTCTTTCTATCTTATAATGGAAAACACCTTGGCAACTGACTGAAGATGTGCTCAACGGTTTGACCACAACCCCCATCTGGTACGTAAATGTGGTTTACAAAGAGAAAAAAGGTATGCATCTGACTCAGATTTGAACATTTACAAGAATGGAACTTGCATTTCTATGACATAGCTTTGTCATTAGCATGAGAAAATCGTATAGCTAATGAAATGATGTACAAATAAAGTTAAATTTACCTTGTGCTCCGTATGGTAGGACATCAGCTGAAGTGTTGGTCTCCATTTGAGTACAGGGAAATGAGGTGCTTGTGCCTGGCAAAATGCCTGTTTGATTAAATTACATGACGCTGTCACATTATTCTTTTCTCCTTCCCCCACTCTCACGTTCCTGTCATTTCAGACCCACTTAATTTGTCCCTCTGTATTATTAACTGCAATTCACCACACAGTAGCCACACCATCTCTGTGATAAGTTTACCTCCTGAGCTCATCCCAGAAAGTAGAGGTACCTCCTGATGATTCATTCTTAAATTACATTGATAATTTGATCTCACACTATCCCAAAAGACATTGAATTTCACTTGCAAGTTACTTTGGATGGAAAGTTTTGCTAAATTAATGTAACGTCATAAATACATAATTGCAATAGATTTGTTTTTTAAATATTTCCACTGTCTTTAAATCTCGGTGCTTGCTCCTCAGAAAACTGCATCCCAAACAGTTGACTGTATATAAGCAACACACACCAACTATAGGAAATCCTGTCCCTGTGAAGTTAAATAGTCCTCTACAGCTTGATGTATTATTGTTAAAATACAGTAAAACTTCATTACAACCTTTGATGGTATTCTCCACCACTTTAATGTGGGCTTCATGGAAACACAGCCACTTTTCCACTTCTTTCTTCCAGGCCTTCAGGAAGGGGAGGTGACCAGCCAAGGTCTCACTGCAGGAATGAGCATCTGGATAGAAAACAGTGTGTTAAAAACTGTACAAACACTTGAAAAGTAAATTCTATACAAAGTTCCATAACATCCACACCAAATCAGCTTTCCCCAAGCCATCAGGCTGCTGAGCTCTCAGTGACTTGCATTTGTGACCTGCACCGTAACAGTGAACAATGCTGCCTGACAATAAACTCAAGTATATGTGTTTTATTCACTTAACTGACCAATAATATTTCCTCATTCAGATTAGTGCACAATGAAAAAGTAAAGAACACATCTTAACACACCTACACACACACACACACCTACATACACACACCTACATACATGCTTACACACCTACACACACCCACACACCTACATACACACACTTACACACTTACACACACCCACACACCTACATACACACTTACACACCTACACACACACCTACATACACACTTACACACCTACACACACACCTACATACACACACCTACATACACACTTACACACCTACACACACACACACACCTACATACACACACCTACATACACACTTACACACCTACACACACACACACACCTACATACATGCTTACACACCTACACACACCCACACACCTACATACACACACTTACACACCTACACACACCCACACACCTACATACACACACTTACACTCCTACACACACCCACACACCTACATACACACACTTACACTCCTACACACACCCCCACACACACACATACACATACACACACTTACACTCCTACACACACCCACACACCTACATACACACACACACACACACCTACACACACCCACACACCTACATACACACACTTACACTCCTACACACACCCACACACCTACATACACACACACACACACACCTACACACACCCACACACCTACATACACACACTTACACTCCTACACACACCCACACACCTACATACACACACACACACACACCTACACACACCCACACACCTACATACACACACTTACACTCCTACACACACCCACACACCTACATACACACA
>JBAMHW010000025.1:10871433-10884951 GCA_037177495.1 Rhadinocentrus ornatus
AAATAAAAATAAAAATAAAAATAAAAATAAAAATAAAAATAAAAATAAAAATAAAAATAAAAATAAAAATAAAAATTTAAATTTAAATTTAAATTTAAATTTAAATTTAAACCACCGGATAGAGGCCCCCGGGAAGACCCAGGACACGCTGGATGGACTACATCACTCGGCTGGCCTGGGAACGCTTCGGGATCCCTCCGGATGAGCTGGTGAATGTGGCTGGGGACTGGGACGTCTGGGCTTCCCTGCTTAGTTGCAGTTGCCCCCAAGACCCGACTCCGGATAAGCGGCAGAAAATGGATGGATGGATCATGTTCATTATTTATTTAATGTTTAGCACTTTGTGTTGCAAGTTCTTTGTATGAAAAGTGCTTTATAATTAAAGATTTATTTATTGATTGATTTACAATTATCTTTATCTCAAGAGTTATTTTAATGCATTTCATTGAGGAATTAGGTTAGTGGCTGATGAGGCGTATTGTTCAAATTATAAATAACATGTTTAATACAAGACACATAAAATTCTTCTCTGTTTACATTTAGTAACTACTGAGATGGATTGAGCTATTATTGGCATAGTTTACCAACTATTGAATTAAAAGATGGACTTTGCTTTGAGATACATCCGTCTACTCATATTTTCTCAGCAAAGAGTTTCAGTAAAAACCACATCGAGGGGAAAGAAAACCCATACTGTCACTCCAAGAAAGAAAATCAAAGCCAAGTTTTCAATTTGGGGTTTTTTATTGATCAATTCTCAGTAAATAATGGACAGAACAGACATAATTGTAATATAAATCTTCCCTCTCTTTCTGCCTCTCCACACTTTCTCTTTCATCCCTTCTGAATCCCTCTTGTCCGCTCTCCCCAGGCAGCTTGGGAAGCTTTTCATTCTTCTCTTCTCCACCTCCTCTCCATCAGAGCTCCTCTGAGTGGAAAGCTGAAAAACACAGAAGAGACTGCATAAATCCAATTTTTTACAAAGTTGAGCAGGAAAATGATGGATGTGACAATCTATTGATTTTAACTACCTCTGATTGAGAAATAGTTCCTTATATGCCAACAAAAAGTAAAAAAGTAAGAAAGGAGAAAATGGTAATCTCATCCTTTGTGGGAAAAGGAACAATTATTTTCTTTTCTTTTCTACTCAGCCTGGTTTTCTCAGTAGCCTTGAGCATCTTTTTTTTTTTTTTAAACTAAGTGCTTCACATATTCACATTACAATAACTAAGAGTGACGTCTGTTACTGAATGAACGCATCCTAGAATAATTAGGCTGAAATAAGTGGCTAAACTTTAGTTTTGCTGCATTTTTAATGATAATAATTAGTGTGTCAAAAAACTGAATATAAATTATATTCAGGAATGATATGATATCATATTCAGTGTCATATTCATCATAACTCAGCTAGTGAGCAGTAAAGCTCTGACAGCAGCAACAGATGAGCGATTGAAATTATATAAAAAAAAAACATGTTAGGTAGGATGAAGGTTGTTTTAATGATGCATTTTTATTAGTCATTATCATAATTTGATGGTTAATTAGTATGAGGTGATGCTTTCTTACATGTGAAAGTTTCGGTAAGCTGGTGAATACCTTCCTCTTCCTCATCAGGAGCTACCAAACTGACAACAAATGCCCATATCATCTCCAACCAGTCAGAGCTCTCCTGAGGTGTGACATCAGCATGGATTCCAGCAGGGCTTTGTTTCACAGAACGAATCCCACCTAAAATAAAACACAAGGCTTTTAAAAGTTTTTTGTTATGTGTGTTTAATGGTTAAAATAACCCTTTTTTGTGGGGCTTAAACCATTTTGTAGCATGTTAATGAAGCCATGACTGAAACTTTAAGCTTCTTATTATTCTTTGGTTTTAGTCGTAATTTTCATCCAGCTCCGTAGATATTTGGTAGATAAGGACTCAAACAGAACATCCGTTTCTTCACCTTGCTTCTTTGTTTTCACTGATTTCAAGAATTTATGCATTACAGCTGCTTTATTTTTGTTTTTCTACAGATCTAAACTGATTGGTTAAGGAAGCAAAAAGATTATGGCTGGAGTTAAAACCTTTGGCTTACACGGTGATTTTATTTTAGAAAACTATATAGTTGGTTGCCTAGGCGACCTAGGCGATGTATTTATTATAAGTATAATACATAATTTGAGTTTTGCAGTGTAAATGATGTATCTCAGCTTGCCTCTAGCCTTCAATCCTCTCTTGGCAATGGCCGGAGGAGGCGGGAGACCTGAACAGGAGACAGACACATGACATTAACAGGGACAACATCATGTGAAGCTCAGGTTTCTGAGAAAAAAACTGAAATGGTAGGCAAACAAAGAGGAAAACACGCATGGAGAAAGAGAATCTCCAAAGAGAAAGTCAGAAATAAATCATCAGTCACCTTCATTTCACCGCATATTTATCATTCACAGCCACATTCAGCTCAAGATTTAGAGTATTGCCACTGTCATGTTGCTAACATGACAAAGGAAAAGCTCACTTGCATATCACAGTTTTCAAGCATGTTAGAACTTGTTTATCCATGATGCTCACGACAGACAAACTGAGCGAGAATTCTGAAAAAAGCAAAAAACAAAACAACACAACAACACAACAACACAAGCATATTTATAACAAGAAATGGTTTTACCTGTTCTTCCCCCTCTGGCATCGTCTGTATAGATACGATCCAATGTCACTCAATGACTTTTTAATTACAGTAGTATGAAAACACAAATAGCCAATACATGCATCAAAAATATTCTGGTAGCATTTTCTGTTAAGGCACCCACTAAATTCTTATAGATCTGTCATTACCAGTCAATAAACAAAACAAAACAAATAAACAACTAACACCCAGAGCAAAATCCATTATTAGCATTAAAATACACAAGTTTATGAAGGACTTTGTTAAGATTCATTATTATGCACAACTGATTGCACATCACTGGTTAACTGGTGATAGTGAAGTGGGAGTGTGTATGTCGGTCTGGGTGTTTGTTCTCTGTAGGACCTGAATGGCAACACCTCAGGATGAAGAGTGCATGGACTGATGCTGTCCTTTCAGACACTGAAAACTGGGTATGTTTGTTGATGACTGATAATAATATTGTTAAGAAACTGGCAAAAGTAGGAGTTGTTCTCATTACAGAATTATAACATTGCATCTAATTTAAAATGGATAAGCAACATTTGTTTTTTTCCTTGATATCACAGTGGCACTTGATGCAAGCCATATGACACATTGCAGGTGTGTTATGGCTCAAATACATTTCTATGTATTTAAAAGTACAGCTTTGGTTAAACACAACAATGTCTATTGTCATGAAGCATGCTGCCCATGTCCATATTTTAACATTAAATCACTTGTGATAATTTCCTTGTCCTATTTTCAAATGTCAACTGTTCTGAAACCCCCCCCACAAATTTCAATTAAATGTGCACGTAAGCTACATCCTGGCTATGATCAGCTTGACAGTGCTTAGGAAGTTTTTATTATTATTATATTTTTTTTAATCTAAGT
This sequence comes from Rhadinocentrus ornatus, assembly GCA_037177495.1. Lineage (NCBI taxonomy): Eukaryota > Metazoa > Chordata > Actinopteri > Atheriniformes > Melanotaeniidae > Rhadinocentrus > Rhadinocentrus ornatus. Next base: position 10,874,958 of record JBAMHW010000025.1, read on the forward strand.
TGTATGAAGTGTATTTGTGACCGAGAAACCAACAATTCCTTCAAACCCCTTCAGTTATTAAAGTTATTATGTATTTTATGGGTAGGATTGTTATTAAATCCCATTTAATGGCCACCTGCTGATATAAAGTGGTAGGATATCTGTTTATCCCCTTACTGGTTGTAACAGCACTCCTATATTTTTTAGGGATTAGTTGTTTGGATTTTTGTATTTATTTTTTAATTTTCTGGTGTTTTGTTTTGTCTCACAGGGATTTATGGGTGGAGATGTTGAACTTGATCAGCGTCGCCCAAGAAATTGCTTACATTTTTGTTCCGCTTTTCTTTTTACATTGTATATATTTTCTATTATTTTAGCCTTGTTTCATGTCACAGCTGAGCTCCAACTTTATTAGTTTTCATGTTATGGTACACTGCATTGCTGAGACATCTAAGCTGGATAAGAAAAGCTTAATGAAGCCGTTATTTTACATTGATGAAATGATGTGCAAATCTACTATTATGAGTTGCCTCTGCTGCCGCTCTGCCAAAATCCATCTCTGAGAAGAAAGGTGATAATTTTGCTTTGGATCGTAACTGTGAAAATAAAACCAGTTATTAGGCAGCCATCAGTGTTAAAACACACTGTGATCACACAATGCTGCTCCAATGCATTTGTCTCTCCGAGGGCTGATTCAATTGGACATTCATCACTTCTGTGTGACTGTTATGATAACTGTCTCTAAAGTGTTAAATGCATTGTTTTGATTTTCTCTGCGGATCTCTTTAATTTTCCCTTCGCCAGATGGAAGATGCTTTTTTTTGCCTATTTCTCTCCCACTGTGGAGGAGTTGCGGCTTCATAAATAACTGATTAATGCACTGACATTTCTTTGATTGGCACTCCACACACAATGCCAGAGCAACCAAGAATAGACAGCAACTATTTCCCCCTGGCAATTCTCTGTGTTCATGTTATTGTTACTTAGTCAGTCTACGTTTCTGTGTCTTTCTGTCTCCAAAACCAGGCTCCTGTCTCTCTTTTGTCTTTTTTAAAAATTTTATTTACTCTCAGTTTTACTTTCTTGTTCAAGTCCCCTGTCGCCTTTTATCCCCTGACTTCTCTCTCCTCTCTATATTTTTGGGTATGGGGCAGTTCAGCACCTCAAAAGAAAAAGTAACAAGATCAAAAAAAAAAAAAAAAAAAGGTTGCCACAGAGACATAGAAAAAACAAAAACCTACGGGGCTTTGAAATAACCCTCAGAGAAAAAAAGATAGTTTGAAGACACATAAGAGAAGCTAAATGATACACCTCAGCCTGTCAATTTGTCTTTATTTGAGGCTTTCACCATTCAGCATTTTTTGTCTTATCATTTCCTGAATAAGCCTTTAAAGTAAATAATTTGCATTAACCATAATTTTTCTTAGGTTTAAATAAAGAAAAGGGGTTTGATCACCTCCACCCTCTGCATTTTGCTGATACCCTGTTGTTTAAATTCATTGTTCTTAAATTTCCACTATATGCACTGTATCTCTGCTAGAGTTTTCTTTATCCTCCGGCTTCTACATCTGCATCCTTTTCACATATGCATGTTTGTGTTTTAATATTTGTGGGGATCAGCAATTGACATTATGCAACCCTCACTCTGTATAGTAACATTTTTGTCCTTACAACATTAGTAATAATACTGCAGCTGCTCAAGCAGCCCTGTGAGCCTTTTTTAATAAATAAATACAAAAAACACTTTTATTATGCCTTTTACTGAAATGTTGCAGTAGCCTTGAAAATATTTGCCTCAGTTAATGGAGGATAATAATGATGTAAAGGAAATATTTGATCTTTATGTGCGTTCTAAAATCACGACATAAAAAATGGGCAGCTTTTATTAATACTTCTGGATGAGATATGATGAATAAATAATTAATTTTATCAATCAGGGTCTTAGTTTTTTCTGATTTATCTTTGTTGGTTAGGTTTTTGGGGTTGCTGTTAAAGTGCAGCAATGTTTCCATTTAGAAACTCAGCAAGTTTGCACGTTGGCTGTGCCAACACTCCGTCTATGAGGACCAGCAGATACAGCTAAAACAAAGAATTACATGCATATGTTAAAAAATAAACAACAACAACATGTTGATTTGCCATGCACATATTTGGACTGAGAGGTAAAGAAAAAGAATAAGAAAAAAACAATGACAGGATAAGCTGCCACGGAAGAAAAACCATGAATGAGAAAATTCTGACAACAGAGTGCTTTTGCTCAAAGGGTAAATCAACAGTGAGTCTCTTTAGCTTGTTGAACTTGTTAGCTAATCATGCGTGCTATTGCCCATTTGTAAGTTCCAGAGGCTCCTAGTAGATTTATTGCCTTGAGCCTTTTGGTGATTAATGTAATGACTTAGTTCAAGTAAATGTCTATATTCAGACCTAATTAACGGTTGGTCATTGGGGCATTTTAAAAAGAACATTTTGTGTCAAAATCAATTCATGACAATGGAAGTACCGCAGTGAAAGGATTCATTGCTGGGTGGTAAAAGAAAATGATCTGCGTGGAGATCAAATTTGGTGAACTTTGACCTTAAAGTTTGCATTCCAAGAGAAAACTGAGTCAAAGCAAGAAAAGCTTATGGGGCTTTTCACTTTTGTTTAAACTCCTTTGTTTGGGTAAAAATTGCTCCAACTGCTTTGCACATTATATAAAATGTACTACAGGTTTATTCCTGACAGCTTTGATGATAAAAATTGTGAAGTCTCCTTAACTTCTAAATATGATGTAAATGAATAATCTTTCCATTTCTGTTTATTCCTTTCTCTTTCTTTTTACCAGAAGTTATAAATAAAGGAAAATGATGATTAGTCTACTTCAATATAATCAGACTGGCATGTGTTTAGCAGCAACAGTTTACGTTTTCATGCCTGGTGGAAAATATTTACTAGAGGAAGAGCTCCATTTTGTGCTGATTTTGTGTTGATTTACCCTTTAAAATACCAAACTTAGAATTGTAAAATGGACATCTCTTGGACGAGGACCAATACATCTGATTGTGAACTGTCACATGCAATGCTCCAGAAGCAAGCAGTGCAATCAAACAGAGGTTAAGTTGTTGCTTTTACCAGGTGATAGACACACGGGGTCGTCACAGTATGATGTGTAGTCTTTGGATGGGGATGACAGGTGATTGACAGCATGAGGATGGAGAAGACATGAAGGGAGGATGAAGAAAGGAGGAAAGTGGGGGACAGGAGTTAAAGATGAGTGTGTAGGATGTGTGAGAAAGGACTATTTGTAGACTGTATAATCCAAATACATGGAGAAGTGCAGTGGTGGGAGTGGTAAAGGGCAAATATGCATAGAATAAATAGAAAGGTCTTAATGGCAGTGAACTAACTGCATACTAGAACACAACAACTGGAGAGAATGTCTGTAGCAGTTTTAACGGTGTTATTTATTGGATTTAAGTTTAAGGTTTACTTTGAAGGTCAAAGGATTTTGAAAAATCCTTGGAAGAAAGCCAAATAAATGTAATTTATTTCTTTATTGCTAGATTGTATTTGCTGAATGCAGAGACACATTTTTACAATATGAGTTTTTAGCTGATTTGCAGATTTAGCTGCTGGCTAAAAGAAGCATTAAGTAGTAGCTTTAAGTTAAAAGTCTATTAAGTTGCCACTGTCTCTATAACTAAAGTCAAATAATCTTTATATAATGCACCAATGAAGTACAGCATAGGCCTACAAAAACTGAATAATTACAGTGTTTGTTTCTCTGTCATCCTAGCACAAGACATTTTAATCTTTAATAAAAGAGACTGTAATCAGCCACAATATATAAACCATCTTTTACATCATATTTAGCATCAAGTAGGCAACATTTGTGTCATGGGTCTCCCCACTCTGGTGTTTTTCTTCTCCCTTTTCTCCTTGTGTGGACACTTGTGATTAAGGCAGCGCAGCTGGAAGGAACCAAGCTCTTCACTGTCACCTGCTTATAAGCTTCAGGCTGACCTTCTGCTTCGCTGGATCGTCGCTACACCTCGTGGTACACTGGCAGCAAACACATTCAGATTCTAGCTCGTTCTGCTTGTATCTAACGTGTCTGTCTTCTCTCTCAAGAATCCTGCCTGGAAACCCCAGGTGCCGCCCGAGAACCCTGTCTGCCCGCTCTCTGCCTCGTCTGACACGGATCACATCCCTCCTGCCACCTTCAGCCTCCAACATAAAGTATTTGACATCTTACCTGCTGGTTTGCTCTCCTCCTTGGGTCCTCGCTCTAACCGTGACAATTTGTGCCACTAAAGCATCTCTGACCTTTCAGAAAATCACAAACAAACTAACAAGTGCCTATGAAACTGAAAAGGTCTGCATGAACTCTGCTAATTTTGAGTCAACACAGATCCACAAGTAGCTAAATTTTATGTACTGCATGATCTGATACCTTTCCCTGATAGTCAGTGTTAAAGACTTTATGTTTTTATGTCACAGCATCTCCTCTGTGAGATCAGACCACACAGGCTACACAAACCAATTAGTCTTAGGCACCCAAGCTTTCATCAGTAGTGACGGTTGTCCTTTCTTGGACTCCTTTTTTCTGGTAGCAACCACAGAAATAGCACCAAAGACCTGCAAAGGCGTTCTTGCCCAATAGTTTAACAATCACAATTTGTACTTTGTCATGACCCTTAGGCATCCTTAACCGAGGCAGCAGGTAAACATACATATATAATCAAAAACTTGTGGTTCCTCAACCAAACCAAGAATTTTTTAAGACCAAGCCTAATGCAGAGTTAACCAAACAGCAAGGCATTTCTAAAAATAGATAGATGGATGATATCAGATTGAGATAAGGATAGGTTGTTCCAAAACATCCACTGTTTGCTCTTGCTACCTATAATAAACTTCATCCCATACAAGGTTACAGATTAATTACTTAATCAATGTTATTGACTTTGTTGTTGTGGCTAATGTTTGTGTGGCTTAGAGGGTTTGAAAGCATGATCATTGAGCCACTATAAACATTATGTTGTGAAGGGAACTGAAAATGTTTAAAAAAACGTTACATTTGCTGTAATCAAACAGTAATATAGCTGTAAGGTCAGGCAAGCAAATTTTCTAAATATGCTTTGCTCACCTTAAGCTTTTGTTGTATTTAAACCATTTGACTGTGTTTTCAGTATGCATGTTATCACCTGGAAGAGCCCTTTCAATTCATTCTACAAGAGTATGAGTCAGATGTTGAAGGTACAATGAGGTGGTGTGGAAAACCTCCGTACATACAAGCTACTGTGCTTGTACATTAATGTTAGATTCCAACTGAACATGTGAGTGTTCAGAAAGAGAAATGCATTCCTCAATATGGGAAAATGCGTGTCATTTCCAAAGCATCTATCTGCAAAGTATAAGTGGTAAACACATTTTATGTCACTTTAAACATTAAAGTAGAGTTTGTGACATTAATGTAAGCTGTGAAGAGAAAACAGATTGTGTTTGTCACATTACTCGACACACAGATGCTGTTGAAAATTACCTCTGTTAGAGTATGCCCACTTTTGAAGTCTGCTTCAAAAATGTCTCAAAGGTTTCTGGATGAAAAATGGATGCATGACTAAAACGTGAAAAATGGAGGAGTGAATAGAAAGTGTCAATTAGGTACACAAATCTTTAAAGACGACATTATAAAATACATTTTTATGGAATTAAAATGACTGTTGTAAAACATTCTAATGAATAAAAAAATGATGATATTAGACTGAATACAAAAGTAAATATGTGTTACCTGCTAGAGTCTTATAATCAAGCAGATCAAATAAAACGATAGCCACTCCTGACCATGTGATGATAAGAGCCACAACCAGCAGCCAGGCCATCGGTGAGCTGAAGGTTAAAATGACATCATCCAAAAATGTCCTCTGATTGGACCGGGATGAAGAGGCCACCTCCCCACCATCGGCTTGACTGCTCATTGCTGAAAAGCGCTTCAAACAGATGAAGAGAAGAATGGGTGAGAACAAGAACAGAAAGAACAGAAGATAATCTTGTGGCACATCTTTTAGAGGTCATCATTATCATCACAGTATGAAAAGTAAAATGCATGAGCCACAACAAGAAGTCTATTTCAGTATATCTGTCCAAAGATACATTGTGCTGCATACAAAACAGCATTGTATGTTAATTCTAACCCAACTTTTAACTCTTAATACTAAATATTGACATAAATATTTACAGATGTGAGAGTAGTAGAAAAAAAAAGGAAACAGAAGTCACATATGGGAAGTACGGAAGCTGACAACTGCAGTAACTGTGGAACGTATGTGCAAAATAAGTTTCAATATCTCACACTGCTGACATGTAACATTCCAGTGTCAGATTTTTATACCCCTAATAGAAAAAACTAATGTCTATTGCCAGATAAAGGGAATGTGGGTTTTAAAAATTCAGGAAATGCTTTCATGTGGCACTCATAATAATTGTGGTTTTTTTTTCAAACAAATACCAGCAGAACATTCTTTGGATTAATCTAATTGCTTTTCAAAGGAGCAGAAGACATTATTCACATTATCACAAGGTGAGCTATACTGGTACATATTCAGTCTTTCACTAAGAAAGTTTTATTTATAATTTGAAAATTGAATGAAAATTTATTTGGTCATTAGCAGGTCTTCAGGTGAGCAACAATTAACTTAAATCAATTCAATAAAATCTTGTTCTGTTAGAGGTTCCATATTAATAATTTTTTCAACAATTTCATTTGGTTTTCAGAGGTCCAACAACTTTGTTTTCAAAGTGTTTTACCCCAAATTCAGTCTTGGTTCCTAATTTGAGCCACTCCAATTGTGGCCATAGTAATCTTTAATGAGAATGGGCTGTTTCTGTGTCTAAACCTTTAAATGTTCATTAGTGGTCCCTGTCCATGCCCCTCTCTGGGAGAAGATTCGGCTTTTGCTGGCACCCACTCGATGGTTTTTGAGGGCAGGCTCAGCTAGCTGGGGGGCGGGTCAACAGCAGTATTTACTACCAGTGGCAGTGGAGACAGAATCTTCTCATACACAGGCTATGAGGACACATATAACTATTAGAAAACCTTAAAAAAGTTAATTTTGCATAATATGGGGCCTTCAAAACAGAGGTTTTTACAGTTTGATGCATTCAGGTGATCACAGAGAAAAAATATTGCTACCAATCACTTTGGGAAGAGCAGTTCATGCCATTTCTAGACAAATTGGAGGTCAACTTTATGCAGTGAGCAAGCTTATTTACAATCGGAAAACATTTAAGGCACTAAACAGTTTTACCAAGAGTGGCTGTCTCGGCAAGTTCAGTTGACACTAAAAAGGTGGAACACTCAAAGAAACGGCAAAAAGCCCAAGAACTACACTACAAGATTACACCTATTACGTTAAATGTTAAAGTGTGTCTTGTTTGGTGTTATATTCTTCAGTTATAACAGAGATGGCATACTCAATAGATGTGATTAATCTACCACCATTCATGTGCGTCTGTTTAGAACAGAAAACATTGCTTTTGTTAAATACATAACATTAGGAAAGATTTCCAGGAAATTCCTTTCCTCTAAATATAATATGACTTTACAGGTTAGTTTTGCAACCTTGGACCTGAACATACCATAAGACTTATGGAACAATGTCCGTTGAACAGATGTGAGCAAACTAATGAGTTTGGTTATGTGCAGTGCCACATTTTTGAAAAGCCAGACACAGATTCAGCATAAACACCTTATGCTAAATGTCAAGTACAGTTGTGGAGACGTTTTCTTTGTAGCCCCAGGGCGTGGCCACCTTGTAGTCTTTGAGTCATCCTATGAATCACATGTTCCATTGTCAAATACTAGGCCATCTGTCTGACAGCAAAAACTAGGCCAACATTGACTTATGCAACAGGACAATGATTCCAATAACTCCAGCAAATCTACAACAGAAATAAAAGACTCAATATTGCACAAGTTCAGACATCAGGCTGATTGAAATGCTGTGAGTGTTGCAAAAAGAAAAGAACGAAAACTTCAATGAACTGGAGCAACTCTGAAGAGGAGAATTTTTTCTGCAAGACATCTGATGGTGTCTTACAGAAAAAATGATTTCTTCAAGTCACAGATGCTAAAGTTGGCTCTGAAGGCTGCTGCATCATGAAACGTTCTTAGCTTTCCTACACACTACTTGTTCATTTTGGCTCTGTTCTATGTTCAGTAGGTAACAACAGTTTATGTGTCACATATTGTTCATTTTTGCTTATTTTACCTAATTTTAATATCTGTTTAAGACCAGATTATATTTTTATTTCTAATATCCTGACATAGAAAACATTTGAACTTAAAGAAGAAGATGTGTGAAGCCCTGGTGTCGGTTTGACTAGCCTGCCCTGAGATGACAGTACTGTTCATAACACCTTAAAGAATAATATAGATCCCATTTTTTGGGCCAATTAAGATAATTTAACCACTGTTAGAGCAATTGTCTTCAGTTTGGTGTTGTTTGTTTAAAAACGATGGATTAAAATCAAAGTGCGAGATTTCTTTATGATTAGACCTCTACGCACTTAATACACTGCAGTTACCTCATATTATTTGAACAGATCAAACTGCCTAAATGAGTGTTGTAATAAGGAGTCGAAACTTTTCCTCTACAGTCTGTTATCAGCCTCATAACATAGTTGCCTAAATCCAATTTTTGGCTAAATTGTGATAATTTTCTAACTGTACTCTACTAATGTTGCTGATATATTGTAGATCATTCTCTTTAAAACCTTAAATTAGACTTTGACAATTTTGCTGTGAGGTTAACGATATGCTGTCGTATTGTAAGGGCACTAACGCAATATTGGCATCGTCTCACTATGAATTCACCACCGAAGCCAAAGTTATCCAAGTTCAATCTGTGCTTTCAGATATATCAACATTGTGATTAATACACACAGACGCTGTCTATTTATGTAGATGCTGGTGACTCATTACAGCATGTTCTGTTTAAGGGTGAGAATGAGAAATAGGAGAAAGCAATGAGAGAGAAGGGTAAACGTGCGAGAGAACAGAGCACGAGAGGAGATGAGATAACATCTAAGTGATGAGAAAAATATCTTCTCCAAAAATGTTTTCATTGTATTGCAGAGAAGCTTTGCTCCAAACACATGATTATTGCCCATGTTAAACTGCTTCTGTTCAGTATCTATGAATCAGTTAGCTTTTCTTTGTCTCTCTGTTTGACTCTCACAATGTACATCAGCAATTACAAAGTGTTAGTTACTCTGAGTGCTGCTCTGTTAAGGTCCAGGTCATTATAACAGTCATTTAGAAAATTAGGAGGCCACTTTCATCTTTTGTGCTTATGAATATAGACTTAAATTAATTGTTGGCAGCACTCCTTAAGAAATAACTTCCTCATTACAGACAAGCACATTACTTTTCACGTTGGATCACCAAAACACTTCAGTGTGTTAGAGGAGTCCTGTAGCCCAAATATTAAAATGTAAAAAATGAGGGGACTATATTATTTTACAGCTTAACATGCTAGCTCTATGAAACAGCTAAAAGTATTTGAGGGAGGTATTTCTTTCAGTTATTGTAGAGAAATCTAATATTCGATGATGTGTTCAGCTCCTTTTGCTTGTGTGACAGCTTTAATTGCTTAAGACTCACAGACTTCAATAACTAAAAATAATAGTCTTGATCAGTCAGGTTTAAATTTTCAGATATTGTAATTGACAGATTAGGAGACTTGTCATGAACCATGTTTGTCATTTTCCAACACAACTGTTTAGACAGACTATAATCTGGACTGTATAAGGACCCTTAGGGGACATGGGGAGATTTCTTCTGTTTTGCGTTACCTCGCAATACTTTTTACATTCATTCTCAAAAAAGGGTTGATTTTAAAGACAGATTACAGGACTGTCTCAGAAAATTAGAATATTGTGATAAAGTTCTTTATTTCCTGTAATGCAATTAAAAAACATTAAATGTCATACATTCTGGATTCATTACAAATCAACTGAGATATTGCAAGCCTTT
>JBAMHW010000025.1:10885051-10895176 GCA_037177495.1 Rhadinocentrus ornatus
ACATTTCATGTTTTTTAATTGCATTACAGGAAATAAAGAACTTTATCACAATATTCTAATTTTCTGAGACAGTCCTGAATATTGCTACACCTGTTAAAGCTGTTTTGTTGATTTATGTCCATGTTAACAACATAAGTAGTTGTAGTGGAGTGCTTTAAAGGAATAATTACAAGTGCAGACAAAGAGGTTAAATCAGCAACAGTATCAAGCATCTTGCTGCCTAACTGTTTTGTGTTTAGACTGTGATGTGCAATTGATATGATTAATTTGCAATTTTTAAAATAAACTCTAATTTCTATTAATTTTCAAGACTGAATTATTAAACTGCTCAGTACTCTATGTTCTTAAGAATGAAGACATTTCTCTTAATTATTTCAATTACATAGTAATACATAGTACTGGCTACTCTTGTGGCTTTTCTTTTTTGAAATATACAATTTTGTCTGCACTGTAACATGTCGTTTATTCCTACATATATTTCCCCTATACACACACAATAATGAATAGGGAAATATATGTAGGGGAAAGAATAGAAAAAAGAAAGGCAAAAAAAATAAAAATATTAAAGAATACAATTATGTAACAATAAATGAAATAATTGTATACATTATAAATATTAAATAAATATGTTTCATCCAATTCAAGACTCAGCTTAACAACAGTTAGTTTGTGTGTTATATCTGAATTAAAGACCAACAGTATTTGTGCCTGGGTTTGCATGCATGTAATGGAAAAGCTGACCATTGATCAAAACGATGCCTCTGCAACAACTCGCCAGACCAAAATATTGATCAGCAGCAGGTAAAACAGCCGCAGTGTTAGAAAGATAGAAAACTAGAGTATGGAGTAAATGTACTATAGTAAACAGCTGTACAGTGTGTAGTCTCTCCTATGCTTTATATTTTTATAGCCTGTAACCATTTTCCCTTTAACCTGTGTCTGTCCTCTTGGTAAATACAGATGACCCAGCCCACCTGTTGTTACTATTAAGTGCTGAACTGATCTTCACACACACTCACAGAGACCAACTGCTGCTGCCTCCTCCACACCAGAGGAATGAACAGAATTAGAACAATGTGGGTGCAGGCTACGAACTGGCATTTGAGGGCAAATAAAAGGCAGTAACACAGCAGTGGAAACCGAGCCCCTTTGCTGTTACTACAGTGCAAACTTTTCAACAAAGACACATGCTACTGTTTAAGTACGTTTATTGGCATGTGGTCCAAATAAGGGTAAAATCCACCAATGTGTAACTAAACAAAGCTCAATTAAAAGTCTTTTCCCCTTGTTTATCACTTCATGATGTATTATGAGTTTCTGTTAGCACAGGGGATCTTCTGTTAAATTAATCCTTTTGTTTTGTTACAGATTTTAACACTAATACCTCTTTACTTCAGCTGGGGAGTTTGAATTCAGGACTTGTGTGTGTAGTGGAGAATTTTTGTCATTCTGATGGAAGTATTCCCCTGTAAAATATCATCCATATCATCCATAGAGCATGAAGTCACCAGCTTTGCAAAGAGGCTCAATTCACTAAACATCAAAATACAAATACAGCAGATTTTTTCGAGTTGTGTGAATTCAACAAATGCACAACATGTTCTCATGAGGTACTGTACATGCAACTTACGTGCACAAAATGTTCAAAGCAGTGATTAATTTGTAACTGAATCTTTTCAGTTACAGTTTACAAATTACATAATGACACTGAAAGGAAAAAATGGTAAAATGTAGCTTAACAAAAACAGATCAGTAATCATTTGAACATCAAAGGAAATTTCTTCAATTGCAGCCGTTCCCAAAATGGCCTTCACTGACCCCATATGGATGCCGAGACATCCCTAAAAGCTAAAAGGGAAAGAAAGAAGAAATATAATATATATTTTTCTTTCGAAAAATTTAGTACTTTGAACTTAGGTTTGAGTAATAGTACATTTAGCTTCTTTTACATGATCACAAGCCAGAGATGCTGGGAAGCACCGATCTAGACTTTCCAAAAATGCAGCCAAAGGCAGGTTTTAAATGTGCCAACAATGATAGCTTCCACAGAGATTAGTATTATAGATATTCAAAGCATTAGCTAAGTCAGACCTGAAGAGGAAAAAGGCATCATGTTTGGGAGTCGGACATTTATACCCTTCCTCCCCTTTTATCACCTAGATTCACTGGTTAAGTAACACTCATGACTTTACATTATGATGATTATTGGCATAGTTACTGCACAACTTACATCTTCAGAGGAATAACTGGCAATATAAAAATATGCAAATTTATTCACAACTTGATGGACAACAGCAGCAAGTATGCAGCAGTACACAGTGCGCTGGGCAGGGTAAAACACACACAGAGTATTCTACAAGACAAAATAGGTCTACAAACTGTGTAATGCTTTGGAGGGTTTTGTTTAGTGTGCAGGAGTTGTGATAGTCGACCTGTCTCTGCACGTGTACCACTTTAGTCATTGAGCAATATGAGAACAAGTTACAAAGACTAAGATAAAATGCAAGCAAACACCAAGCTAAACTCAGAGATAACAGTTAAAGGGACATTGTGTAAGTATAATGCATTCTATACAGTAGAACGCAATACACGATGCATTTTAGCGTCTCACATTCTCCAACATGCATTGCAACAACGGTTGCCGCCATATCTAACAAAGCCTCGACAGCACAGATGAAAGCATATCATCCGATAGTTCATGGAGTGTTCACTCAGGTGAAGAGGTTTGTGATTTTATAAATATTGTAAACTGCATCCCATAAAACTGTCAGATATCATTCCTCTGCGATTGAAAGGCAGAATGGTTTTCACAGGGGAAAAAGATCTTGATGAGGAAACTGGCCTCGACACAGCACCGTCTTTTTATCATAGTAAAAGCCAACTTATAAAGCCGTCCCACTTTTAGTCAAGCTTTATCGCAGCTGAAAGCATTATTGTGACTATGACAGCGACGGAAACCACGTAAACATACACTGATGCACCAACGAGGCTGGTGTATTTTAGCAGAAACTACTGTTATGCTGTAAGTAAGTAAAACATTTTTTTTAAATAACACCTTTTCAAGATATAAAATCACAAAAAATAATAAAAAGCAGATTTAAAAAGATGTGTTTTTAACTGACTTTTAAATGCAACCACAGAGTTAACCAATCTCAAGTTCAAAGGATCAGAGTTCCAGAGTCTGGGGGCCTACTGTTCATAAAGCTCTATCTCCTTTTGTTTTAAACTTGGCACACAATCAGCAGGACCTGGTCACAGGACCTTAGGGACCTGCCAGGGAGATATGGTTTCAAAAGCCCTCTGATATAGGCGGTTGTCTGTCCGTGAAGAGATCTTCAGGTCAGTAAAAGATTCTTAAAATGCACAAATAATGCGGAAGTTACTGCAGTTGCATCAAGATTGGAGTCACATGCTGCCCATGGTAACGAGCAACACTGTCTAACAAAACCAAATGAAAAAGGTTAGCTTTAGGCTAATTTAGGCACTACCATTGACTTACTTGTAAAGGAAAAATTTAGAAACTTCAGCATTTCTTTTAAAATATTTGTCCTTCTTGCTCTCCATCCACCTGTGGAAGGCTAGCCCAACGTTAATCCTCCGTTTTTGTATCATCTGGTTAAACTACCTTTTAAGTGCCTTTTCTTGCTTTCTTGTTTATGGTGAAAACGGCTCCCGTGCTGCTGCTGCATATGCACATTCCTGCATTTTTGTCAATAACAATTTAACAGATTTTCCAACTTGCTAGGCTAATAAGCCGCTCTCATTTATCTTCCTTACGCGTCTCAATCACTGTGCACTGGCCTGCAGGGTTTCTGCGTTGGTGCTATTTGTCCCTTGCCAGCGGCTGTAGTTTCAAGATGGCATACCGTCCTTTCCTACCAGCTTAAGGAGTGGGCAGTGCTGAGTTCAGAGTTCACTCCCATGGGCCGACGTCAGTTTTGGACGCCATTTGGCAGCGGTAACGCATCGCTATCAAGTTTTTTGCCAACCACCCAGCACGCCCTTAACGTCGATGTTCTCGTCTTCATTATTCTTCTGCGTTTTTGTTCCCTCCCGGATCCTTTTTTTCTTCTCTGGTTTGTTTCTTTCACTGGTCGCATGTCAACTATTCGCAGCCTCACGCTGATGATGGACAAAACTGTCTGTCTGCATATCCAATCTTCTGCATCAAGCATAAATGGGCTTCAACCCATCATATGTTTAAACTAATTTAAAATTCTTCGCTTATGATAACATATCAGAGCGGAGGTCATAATATACCAGTGATAACACATATATACATGCAGACATTGGCCAGTAAACAACAGAAAATGCTACACAATGTCCCTTTAAAGATGAATCTCTGGCTCCTAGCTGCCTGTACTCCACTTTCTAGCTCAGCAAACTGATGCTCTTTGTTATTTTGAAAAGCATTTACAATGTCTCTTAACATCACTGCTAACATTTTGGCAAGTCCACTTTTCCATAGATGGATGTATATTTACAGCCGGTGAAAGAATAAGGTAAAATTCCAGGATTAATAAAGTATTCTGATTCTAAAAGTAAACGTAGCTGGTTTTATCTGGCACAGCTACACAAAACATTATACTGTTATTTATCCATTGCATTTCACATGCAGTATTACTTTTAAGTCTGTAAGTATTATTAATGTTTGCATACATTGTGTTGCAAATTTTCCTGCCATGCTCAAGGTCATACTGGGGAATTTGTGATATTAAAGATGCATTTCTAGTATAATTTATCATTCATTAGAAAAGAGAAATCTAAATGTGATACTGAACGAATGTCTTCATTTGTAATTCAGTACACTTCAAAACCCAAGTGAGGAAATAACATATCATGGGGGTTTTCTCTACTAATAGATTGTAGGACAAATGGCCCTGCTGCTTAGAAAGATAAGAGGGATAGCATTACTGGAAGATGGTCTTTAGTATATGTTTTAAATGACAGTGATTGAGAATAACTGAGTGAATTGTACAAACGCCCTCAGGATTCAAACACACCAGATTTCAAGTTACGCTTGAGAGAAATTGACTTTTTTAGGTACCTTAGTCTTTGTGATTGCTGGATGTTCACTGATAGCCTTTGGTCCGTCGGAGGTTCTGGTAATGCAGTGTTACCATAGAAACACACATCAAACTCCTTTTTGGTAAATCCTTTTTGGCCCCACTTGATTGTGAGAAGGCAATGCTCAAATCCGACAGCAAAAAGTGTGTGACAGTTGTCTAAGGCTTGGATCATGGCAGGTCTAAAAATACACACACACACACACACACACACACACACACACACACACAAAAAAATGCCCCTGTCGGAAATAAAGAGAGGAAATCCAGTGAAAATTGTTTTTCTATTTTAGTTACTTTAAAGTTGGTTTTGAAGGTTAAAGTTTCTGTCCTAAAATTAAGTCAAGGTTTCTGATATTTTTATGTTTAAATGCTGGAGAGAGTAAGAAGAGAGGGAATAACCAATGGAGCAGGAAGAAGGTCAACCCACTCAGAGTCACCCTGCCCCCTCTGAGGGTTCAAAATAGAGATAAAGAGGTGATGGGCGGGAGGAAGAGATGAGCCAAAAGGGAGTAGGGAGAGCATGGAAAGAAAGACAACTTAGTTTAAAGGAGCAAAAGATCAAAATATGAGGAAGAGGGAAAGAAAAGATGAAAGACTGAAGTGAGGAGATCAAGGTCTACAGGTCTCCTCTGCAGTGTGCCTCAAAAACACAGAGCTTATTAATCATGCTATAATGATGAGGGAGCTGCTAACAGCTGATATTTCATTAGTGTTTCCTCCCCTGGGAAGCCCATTCCCTATCTCTGATCTCACTTTATTCATTTAAAAAAGTTTTATACTGCTATTTTTTTTTTTTAACCACCGTATCAATGGCACTTTAATTGATTTTCTAAAAGTATATTATTGATAAAAATTATCTGAAAATATTAAATGCTTGATTCTTCAAAAGATGAACAGCAACAGCCAATATTAAGACAAAAGGCATTCACTCTGCTTTACACATTCATTGTATAGTTCTTTAAACCTTGAAATACCCCAGCCTTCCTACACTTCATTCAGAGGATGCATAATAACTCCATTGCGCCTATGATCACAAGCAGAGGTCAAAATTAAACTTAAATAATTGAATAAATATGTCGTGCAACCTCATGTGAATTTCTAAGCTCTGTCAGATACAATTTTTTTCTAAGGACCAGTTAAATTGATGTTGTGTGTTTGCGTGTGTTAGTGTGCATATACGTGCAAGCGGTGGGAAGGAGTAACCTGACCCCCAGTCTTGCCCTGGGAGCCTGCTCTGCAGAGGCTATAATTAGAGATACAGACAGCAGCTGGCGTTAACATTGGACCGGACTGTTTTAGATGTAGGGCGCACAGAGGGGGCTGAGGGACATGACGCACACAAGCTACTCAAAATTTAGGTCCAAACCAAACCAAATGAAAGGGTATCAGGATTAATACTTTGAAGCTGAACTTCGCACTTTTTATTTTATTGTATCACTACTTCCTTCATTGCGATTAGAGGCAAAGAATTAACAACATGAGATGGTGTCAGAGATAAGGTCTCGAGTCTGGGACTCAGATTCAAGTCGCATTTAAGTCGCAGTTCCAGTTACTTGAGACTCAACTTGGACTTGCAATCAAAAGACTTGAGAGTTAACTTTGACAGCTGATTACTGATTGACAGTGATTTGAGACTTGTGAACCTGTGAATCTTTTTTTTCATGATCCTATCTCTATAGGATCTTTAGTCTGCTGTCATTTCTCCAGACGTAACACTGATGTAACGTCACACAGACGCCCAGTGCATCCAGACAGCATCGGATAACACAGCTGTTACTACAGCGCCACTGTAATTTATTAATTCATTTATTTATTAAAAAACAAAACAAAACAAAAAAAAAACAACAACCTGTGAACCAAAGAGAGGTAATGACGCGGAGCGCGTTTTCAGTCCTGGCCAATCACTGAATCAGATTTTCTTCTTTATTTCGTTCAGTGGTTGTTTCGAGGAATATCATCCCCTGTGAGCAGTTGTTGTAACTGCATGTTGTCCAGGCAGTTTGGTCCGGTCGAGTAAAAATAAACCAAAAGCACAAAGACAAAAAATTGTTTGGAAGTCCTTGCCCATTAATAAACAGCGGAGTATATTGGTAATGAAACACCCTTGTGAGGTGGTGTGGTGTTTTGCACCATCGTGTCGCAACAAGAAGGCTCCTGCTTCAAACCTTGGCTTAAGCATTTCTGTGAGAATATCGGCTCAGCCAGGGGGTGGCAACATTAAAGACAAGAAATAATATTGTAAAGGAAAAGGGTTTAATTAAACAACAAAAAAGGGACTAAAAGAAAAATAACACAATCGGATAACAAAAGACAAATAAAACCCAAATAAAAAATATCCAACACTAGCTATACTAGTATTTCATTTGATCAATTAAAACCTAAAACCTAAAATGAAATTATGGCAAAGAACAAAAACCCAAATCTATCCACTTAAGACCTTTTTACAACCTTCACAAAAAACAGTTCAGCTTAGATCACAGTTTAGCAAAACACACAAGCACAAATCCAAAGCCTTAACAAATACCGAACTGCTCTGAAAAACCACTGAATCATTGTCTGCAGCCTGCTTTAATAGTGGAGCTCCAGGTGGACTGCAGATGAGTGAGCCCATCACAGACTGGTGATGACATAACCAGCCAATCACGGACAGATGGCACAGCCATGTACTTGCTGAGGGGTTCCAGACAGCCGGCTAGTCACCTACAAACACAGCAATTTACAATTTATACATTCACAAAAGGCCAAGGCCTGGGGCTGTAACAAAGTTCTTGCTGTGCATGCATGGGTACTCGTTAGGTTTGGTGTTTTTATATTGACCCTGGGAGTGTGGGGTGTTTTTTTCCCATGCTGACCTTAGGGTGGACTGGCGGCGACCCATCCAAGGTGTACCCTGCCTACTGCGTGATAGCAGCTGGGTTAGGCTGTAACCCCCCACTTGAAACTCTGCACTGGATTGTGTGGGTGTAGAAAATGGATGGTTTCATATTAAAAGAAATTAAGACATTTAATTTCATCACACAAACTTTATACCAGCTGTAAAAGGGGAAACGTGAACTGAATGTCATGAAAAAATTGGGTCATGCAGCAAAATGACGACCCTAAGCACACAATTTAATGACTATAGGGTCAAAGCAGAGAGAGAGAAGCATCATGTCCTGATTTTAATCTAATAGTAGAGTTGTGGAAGGACCTGTGAGGAGTTTGTATAAAAAAAACAAACCACCATCATCCCAAAGATGAAGCTTTTCTATACAAGCAGACGGTTAAAAAAAATCCAAAGAGAAGCAGTTTGTAGCAGCAAAAGCTGCAAAATAGGTTTACACTAAAAACTTTTTTTTTTTTTTTTTTTTTGTCTTATTGGTATCGCTGTTGTGTTTTAAACCAGACTGTTTTTAGACTTGCGAATCTGAGGAGTGTTTTAGATTATGATAATGAATACTGTAAGAAAACTGTAACAATTCACAAACTTTAAATCACTTCTGTTACTGCTGTACTGCATGTTCCCACTGAATGTTTACCCATGAGATGTCCTGATGAAACCAACTATCCCAAGAAATTCTGATGAAATTTACAGCAATCGAAAGACCAACAAGTCTGTACTACAGTGCACCACAAGAGCGTGTGACTGCAGGTGTTTATCTGAGAGAAAAACACAATTGTGTCCTGAATTATTTTCCATTCTTCCATCTGTGAGTTAGGGTAATGACTACTTATAATACAAAAACCTCTAATTACTAAAACATTTATGAAAAGACTTATAATAAGACAATCAGACTGACATATAAGGGATAATTTGGTCAAGTACTGGCAGAGGTTAGAAAAGTGAAATACTTAATCCAACTCTGCTTCTGCCTGCTCAGCACCTCAGCCACTAAACAAGGACAAGCTCACACCTGAGGCTTAAACAGACACAGCTGGATGTGACATGACCAAGAAATACACCCAATGGCTCAAGGTGAACTGTTGCTACTCATGTTTGTGAATTCAGGTCATGTACACACAAACATGTGTGTACTTGCCCCCCCAGTCTACAAATATACATAACAACCAAACTTTGTGAAAATCTTCACAGTTTTCAAAAATGTCCTATGCACTAAAAAAATATTTATAGGTAGACAATAAGCATAGAATTATGAATTGTTTATGTGTATAAGACCTTATTAGGAGTCTTAGTTTTGCTGATACTGGTCAGGACAAGTAACAAGTGCCTGAAACCTCTAAAACACTTGATTTAGCTATGTATGGTTGATGCCACGCAGATGTCACCTCCAGGTAAAGATAATGGGATGAAACTAAGAAATTGTATTAGTAAATAAACAATAGTTTGCTGATGTTATCATACTAATCCTTTTGTCCCTAAAAACTGTGATTTTTTTTGTGACATTGTTAGTAATCAGTGGAAGGTTGAAATGAATAGACTAAACACAAATGGCATCCAGCACTTGGAAGGTGAAAATGAAATTACAAAGCTGAACATTAGCATAATAGCATGAAAAACGATAACTAATCTAAATGTTATGTCATGTATGGACTTGTGCTGAATATCCAGCTAATTGGCTAATCTTATAACTCAATGAGACCTATAAGAAATTACAAAAAATTTGAGAATTTCGAAGAAAAATGTTTTTGCTGATTTCTTCAAAGTTGAAAGAGGATGAAATTTTTTTAAAAAGAGTTATTTACCAAAAGAAAGCATACAAACATTGCAAATTATATAAACTATGATTTACAGTCACATTCTGGACCTGGTAATTTCAAAAGATGTTGATATTTTTTTTCTGTTGTGGTCACTGACTTGACCTTGACTGACCGTTTTTGTATTTTGTTTCATTTACTGATCACTCAGAATGTCCAAACAACCTGCTTCTCAGTTAGGAAGAGGTAAATTAATAAAAGAACAAGTGCTAAGTTTGTGGAAGGAATAGCTATGTTACCAAAAACCAGTGCAGTCAGTTCATGGACTCCTGGATCATTTCAAACTGAAAGTCTTGAATGTAATGGATGCTGTGCCATCAAGGGCTGGACCAAACAGAAAACCCCATGGAGAAACACCACT
>JBAMHW010000025.1:10895276-10916115 GCA_037177495.1 Rhadinocentrus ornatus
TTTCAAATCCCAGAACGGTTTAGGCCCAGAATACATCTGTGATATGTTCAGAGAATATAAACCTAGCAGAGCTCTTGAATCCAAAGATTCTGGTCAACTAGTCCAGACCAGAGTCCAGACTAAACATGGAGAAGCAGCATTTAGCTTCTTTGCTGCAAACAAGTGGAACAAATTACCAGTGGAGATTAAACTTTCACCAAATGTAGACATTTACTTGTAGTAGCATAACGTTTTTTCTTTTTTCTTTTTTTTGTTAAATGAAACAAGAGATCCACACTTACAGGCACTTAAATGGTTATTTTGACAGTTTGGTTTGTATGCAGGAAGTCTCATTTCATTTCAAATTATATAACATTTTAAATATATTTACTGGCAGTTTTGTTTATATGCGCTGCTTTTGCGGATTGTTTTACTTGGCTTAATAATTTAAATAGAGAAGGTCATGAACAGTCCCACTAGACTTCTTTTATCTTCTGAACAGAAATTATTGTCATTTCTACTGTAGCAGTACAATTCAGCCCTGTCATTTTAATAATAAAACCACACAGTGGAATAAATGAGTATGCCATTAATAATCTGATTTTAGATGATAAACCGCTGCTACATACAGTAATAAAATGTATATTTGTCTTGTCAAATAAAATTTTTTGGACTTGAATAAGAGCAAGCTAGATTTGTAGAGGCTTACATGTGTTCATCGGGCTTTCATAATACCTGATTTAAACATACAGACAGCTACAGGCCTTTAACCAACAAGGACAATGAGGACATCAAGTGTGTTGTTAAAACAGATGTTAAGAACACAATGGTCATAAATCAGCCATCTGTCTCTCTATAACAATCTGCTCCTTCATTACATTCTGATTTCTTAACCTACCTCACTTTTTCTTTCTCTTTCTTTTCCATACTTCCGTTGCTCACTTCACACTTCTGTCTGGCTCTACCTTTTTGTCCTCCCTTCACCTTCACCTCCTGATCCCTTCTGTCTCCACCTTCCTTCTCCTAGTTTTCCGTTTCTGTCCTTTCTTCTTTTGTTCAACCAGCTCCCTTTACATTTCTCTGTTCCTTTTATTTCTGCACCTATTCTTTTTTATTTCCATCTTGCATCCTTAATCTTTTTACGTCCTGTGCTTATACGTGTTAGTCGCCTTGTCACTACCTTCATTTTACACTTAACATCACTAGTATTTGTTCCACTCTCTTCCCATATACACACACAATGCTTCTTATTAAATTAGTAATAATGTCACCATGCTTTTTCCCAAGAGGCCAGCATTATTGACTTCATTATGCAAATATAAACTGGCCTAAAGCTATACTGCTGATGGGATATGACACAAACACACACTTACACACTCACACTCTGTTTGTAGGACAAGTGTGTTGGCGAGGAATAATTTCTTGCTGTTTCAGATATAGTCATGTCAACCAGAGGAGTTGATGTGTGGATTAGCATGAAATGTGCTAAATCCGAAAGGCCTGGGGCTTGTGACAATGTGTTTGGACAGAATTAAATGTCACACAAAACACTTTCTTTTTCTTTTAAACTTCAAAACATGGATAGAGATATGTTTTCAGAATTATTGACACTGTAACTATGTTTAAAGGTTTGATGTCAGTTTCAGATTTACCAGCAACATTTCATGGATGTGTGTGCCAATCTGGATTTGTACACATACCTATTTGGCCTGTGAACTTCTTGAGTAATTATTTCATTGTGCTTTGTCCAAAGCACCAGCGTCCTGTCATCTTTACTCAGGATCAGTCGGACGTGCATTTTTTTCCATCGTCCTAGCACTGGCTGGTCAGACTTGCCAAACCACGCTGTGCCTTGATACAAGATCACAGACCTGGAAATGTACCACGGTGGGTACAATAAACACATGAGGCTTCACAATTTACACAATTTCAGACATGATATTGGCAGAGCCAAGCAGGACAGATGGAAAGACAGCAGAGAGCAGGGAGGAAGAGGAAATTAAAGTCACAGAGTCAGGACACACAATTAGGGCTCAGGGACAAACAATACATACAGTTCAGGTACATTGACTGAATATCAGTCAGGCAAGGTCGCTGTAGGTCCATTATACTTGTGAATTACACTGAAAGTCCTTAAAATGTCATGACATTTTTTTTTTTAAATCAATTTAAATGCAAAATAAAATATTACAGAAAACAATGAAAACAGAATTTATACTATAAAATTCAAAACCTAAATTTGATTAAAATATAGAATAACAGCATACAACATTTTCAAAAACAATTTAACTTAATGTAATAAATAAATAAATAAAGCATATCCTGAATGACAAACAAAATGGAAAAATGCAGCGTATGAAAATAATTTACACCACAAAAATGACACTGAAAATCAGTACAATGATTCTTATAAAAAATAACTGTCACTGTACATATTTCTTAACTGCTTTCAGAAATGAAAGTCACACTCTTGAAAAGAGAACACATAAATAAATATGGAAATCATAGAAGTCACCAGCATACCAAGGAGAAAGGATGCATTATTAGGATGCATATGGCATCAATGCCTGTGAATCTGACAAAACATAAAGATTTTTATAGGATTTATAATTTTACAGTCTCTATGGTCAGTAAAAACTATATAAAAAAACAAAAAACTCAGCAGTTGTGTTCCCAATAATGCTGATTGGAGCTGGAGCTAATAAATCTATCCCCCTACTTGTCTTTCAATACTGTACCAAATGCCAATTAAATAGTTTCCGATTGCACTCAAAATGTTTTTCTTCCTTTTCTTTGTTGTTGTATAAAAAATTTACAATAATATAAAAAAATTTTAAATGGACATAATAACAGAAACAATTGATTTAGTTTTCTTGGCACACTTGATTTATACAGTCTGTGTGGTCATAAATATTTGGCTGTACCTGGACATCTGAGGATGATGAAATTTCAAGAAGGTTCTCAAGGACCTCTGCACATAAATGCAGCTGATAAAATTATGTCAGGAAACAAAACAATAAACATTTTTTTTAATATTGAAATTAGGTGTGCATGTTGTTGTTTTTTTTGTTGTTGTTGTTGTTTTTCATTTGCAAACACATTAACTTAGCAAAAAAAAACAATAAAAAACAAGCAGGTTGTCAGTGCTGTGAGAGTATGAATTACAGAGCAAACCATAATGTTTTCCTAATCTAACCAAGTATGTTTTAATCTAATCAAGCTGGTTCTCATTAAAAAAAAAATAAAAATAAGTTTAAATTGGTCAAATTGCATTAAAGAACATAAGCCAGTCATTCAACGAACGAACAAACGAAAGAAAGAAAGAAAGAACGAAAGAAAGAAAGAAAGAAAGAAAGAAAGAAAGAAAGATAGAGAAACCATGTGAGATGACAGAGTTGCAAGAAGGACAGTAAAGTTAGCAAAGAGACTGTCAGAAAGAAAGAAAAATGGAGCAATAGAGGATGAGGAAGAGATGCAGAAAAGAGAATATTAATTTGTTAAAAAATGCATGAGGTGTTGTGGTGTGCAGCTCCTCATTTCTATTGCTTTCTGACCAGACAGTCTCAAGTTAAAACATAGGTGTGCTTATTATTTGTTTTTATATTGTTGGTTGAGAAAAAAAAATGTTATTCAGTTTATTGTTCAGACACAGCAGAACTAAAGGAAATTCCTTTTCTGTTATGTTTTCCATGGGTGACAGGTCTGGACTGCAAGCCGGTCAGTTCAGCACCTCCTTTACAGTTTGACACAGAGCCATAGCTTTAGCAGCAATATGTTGTGGCCCTGGCGTAATATAATAATGTTTAGCGGGCAATAAAATTAATATTGATTCCATTTGTGGTGACTGCTGATTGTAATAAAGGATGAGACTAAATACATCCTGGAACTTAGCTTGCTCTGGAGCAGGCTAGCTCCGCAGAACACATCTCCTTGATAACTTATGTCATTATTAGTGCTCGTTAACGAAATAATTAATTAACGCCGTTAACTTTTATCGCGTGTTAAGTTTTTTGTTTTTTTTTTATCACTGGCTGTGATCACAGAAACATGCAGTCGCGTCTCCCTTCCCTGCTGCAGCGGTGTGTCTGATGTAATCGGGAGAGAGCGGGTTTATTAAAATGAAGAGATGTTTTCTGTCTGGAAGTTAAGAAAGAAGAAACAGAACCGACGTTTCTTTTTATCTGTCAAAACCCATGCAGATGGGCAGAACATCGTGATTTTTGGATGGGCAACTGCTCCCAAAAGACAATGAGAAACTTTTTAGCAAAGGTAAGACATGCTTTCTGACTGTTTTACAAACGTGAAGCATAAACTGGGTTTTCTTCTGCCTCTGGTTTGATGAATCTTGGTCATGGCGAGATGAAACTGATGAAACCAGCTGTGGAATCTGTGAGATGTGAGCTTTCAGTAGAGGAGTCGTTTGTCTGTTCATGCAGTCGGTGAATGGGGAGACTTCATATGTGTTTACATATTTTTCGGACTTTGTGTACCTAGTCTATAACTGTTTGTTGTCTTAACTGTGTTTGGTGGTCACGGAAATGGTTTTGCTGAGCTGTTAGCTAAGATTCTGGACTGTGGATAACACAGACCTGACGCTACACCTGGAGGTCCAAATGTTAACCGTTAACTCCCGGTAGCGAAGCTAAGAATGCAAAGTTAGAGAATTTCTAAGCAAAAATCTGTATAATGAAGCACTAAAGGAGCATGGATGGAAGTTATTGTGCATATTGTGAATATTTCTCTCTCCCTACCATCTAGAAGCTGTGAGATTGTAATCCTGCTTTCTGTCTGTTCACCTGATGCTGATATTCATCAGATATTGTTCCTTCTGTGTTAGGAAGGAAGCAGCTTCACAGCTTTAAATTCATCCTGCTGACTTTTTACCCTTTAGTTGGTAAATCCTGATCATTTCATCCTTCAGGATAGTTGCCCAACCCTAGTCATAACATCTCTGTTATGGCCCCAGGCCTGCTCGCCTGTGGCTGCTTATGCTAATGCTGCTGTGCTGGAGCGACTCGACGATTGGCTGCCAGCTACCCACCAAGTCTCCTCCTCCGATGTCAAGATTGGTCGCTTGCTGTCACGGACGCTTCCAGACTGGCAAACCGGACAGACTCCACGGCCATAAATACCGTGGAGAAACTACCTGTCGGCGTGGCTGGGTGCACTATGGACACACAGTTTGCCATGGTGGCATTGCTCTTGCATAGTGGATGGCGATTGATTGTTAAAGCTTTAGAAATTGGATTTGTTCGAATTGAGCTTTTCAGATCGATTTCAGTTTTGGGTGAAGAGACTCTCTCATTTATTTGTTTCGACAGCATTGTCTAGCTGGGTCTTGTTTGAGTTTGTGCTACTTGAGTTAAGTAAATTGATGCTTTTGAGTTGTTACCGTGTTTTGATATATTGTAACGTCCCAGAACTTATCTGGTTGATTTTTTGTTTGCATTATTTGATTTATTGTGGTCAACTTTATCCCTTAGAAAAGGACATCTTTCGTTTGTTTATTCATATTGCTGGGTTTTCTTGCCTTTTCTTTTATAGGAACCAATGTCTGTTATTTATAAAGATCCCGGTGTGTTTGGTTTATCTTTGTTTTTGTTGTTTGGTTACAAAATAAATTAGTTATTCCTTTTAAAACAGCAGACTCCAGGTTTCGTTTGTTTGTTACCTTTACCTGGGTCCCTGGCCAAGGGAAAACATAACATCTCACACTTTCCACTATCTTGCTTTTGTGCTAACAGATAATGGATGAGTTGAGCCAGAACCGACATATTCCGCCCAGCTTAATCCCATATTTGTGCGGTAGGTTTGAGGTCAGAGCAGGGCGTAGGAGTGGAGAAAGTTAGCTGTTTAGCAATTAATGTTTTGCTGCAAGCTTTAGCAATTAACAACATACAGCTCTTCTAGTTATGGCAGAGTCCCGTGTCTGCTGCGCCACTTCTGGGTAAAGTGAAGGGAGGTGACCCCTGACATAACTTCACCCAGGAGTAATCACTTTGCCTCTGCCTTCCAAGCTTGGTTTGGAGGAGGATACAGTTTAATAACTGTTAGTGTTGGAGTTTTCATAGATATAGGAACTAACAGACCAGAGCATCACAGTTACTAAATCGTCACAGAAATGCTTGCTTCCTGTTGCTGAAAGCTCCTATGGGTGCAGTGTTTAGTCCACTTGGCATAGCAGCCACCCCTTATAGACAAAGCCAGCCCAGGTTCGATCCCAATGTTTCCCAGACTCACTTTCTCATCTATCTGCTGTACAATAAAAGGACACTAGAGCCCACAAAGTGTTAAAAATAAAAAACAAAATAAAAAAGTAATTTATGGAAAACACACATTATACAAACAACATCTCACACACATTTAACAATTTCCCTTTGGCGATAAAGTATTTCTCATTTTATTATTGATGACATCATGGTGACATCTCAACTAATCAACTAATAGATTTAGATTGGCCTGACAAGTCAACCTGAAAATTCACCAGAAATGCCAATCCCTAATATAAATCTTTTAATATGTAACATGTTTGAATTCACACTTCTTTTTCTGAGAGAAAACACTTGAAAGTTTAAACTAGCCTGTGATTTACTGTATTATTAATTTAGTGTTTTCTATGGATTTTTTAAGCTTAGTCTAGCAAAATAGAAAAGCAGAAAGTTTAAAATTCTTCCTGGTTTTCAAGCAGAGATCCAGTAGATAAATAAAGTGGATGCCTGCCTTCACAAGATTTATTTTTCTTAATTTTAGAAGGAAGAGGCTGCAGAGTCCAAGGTATCAAACAAAAAGTGACCACTGGGTGAATTTGATAAGTAGACGTGCAGCCTACTGTGATTTACTTTGTATGTTTAGCTTCTGTTGTTGATAAAAAATGACAAACGTATGGAATTGAGCTTGGTTGAGCCACTTCTGCAAAATCTTTGTCCTAATAGCACTTACAGTTCTGCCTGCAGGCACAGAAACTCATGACTGAGTACATCCACACATTTGAGGCCAGCCTATTAAAAAGGGGAAGACCACGGGGAGCACAAATAAAATTAAATTAGTGTATGATTCATAGCATAAATGTCTATTTCTGCAAAGCAGTGAAAAAACACACATACTGAGGCTTTGCTTTGTTTTACAAAACCTGTTGTTGAGCTCTACAGACCAGCTTATATATATTTCTTTTCTCTTGCTATAATTTTCCTGTGAAGGGGTTATTAAAGATTGTAAGAAACACTCTTACAGTAAATGTATTTAGTGCTATTTTCTGAGTTTATTTCCTCCTTGTGTAGCCATGTTGAATAAAATGTCTCAGCCATTAGATAATGTTTCTCATGTCTACACATTTTCAAACGTTGGAGAGCATGACTGACTTCTTGGACTCTTGGGAGGTAATAAAGTAAGAACTATTCACCTCTCGGTCTTAGTTGAAACGTTTGTGGATGCGCAGTTGGTGGTAACAAAAACTATTGGGACACCTGCAGTGCTATAATTAATCACCAGGCTAATAAGAAGGATAAGAGAGAGACCTCTGCTCTTGAAATATTCAGGAAAGCAAATTAAACTATTTTAATTGTAAATTGAACAATAACTGGGTTGCAAAGCTTGATGCAAGGCCTCATTGTGAATGTGGATTTAATCCTTTTGCATTATTTAAACCTGCATGTTAGTCAGATTAAGTTTCTTTGAGCTTTTCTTTTTCCCAACCTAAATATGATTTAATCTTTCCTGATACCTGTACTGATAAAGGCAATGTACCATGTTTATTCATTCCTACAGTTCCTTTTCATCTCATTATATCTCAGTATTTTATCGCATTTCCTGATGTCTTTGTCCTGATCTTGAATATTTTGTTTCACTGCAGGATTTATTTAAAAAGAAATGTTTGAACAAAGTAGCTCCAGCTTATCATCCTGAACAGCTCTATAACCTCTGGTCACTTATAATAACTTGACCTGCAGATTTTACAGTTTTGATATTCAGAATTACATAATCACTTAATTTTAGGAATTTCTCTCTGGTAATTGTGATAGTTTGGTACAGACTCCTTATCCACAGATCAACTTCAGTACTTTAATTAAAATTTCAGTATAAAGTATCGATGTTGATTAATTGATGTGTTAATCTATTTTTAAAGGTTTAATTTCCTTAACCTCCTCCTGATATTTTCTAATCTGTTTGATGTTTGTTATTTATTTATTTTCTGGGCTTAATTTGTTTGAATCTTGTTTCATGTTGTTTAAACCCTTGATTCTTGACTTTTTTTTTCTACTAATCTTAATAGCTTGGTTTGTTTTAATCCTCTAATTTGCAGTGTTGTCAAATGTTTGATTGTTTATAAATGTGCTAAAAAATGTCTAAACTTTTCTTATAAATTCTTGAAGAAAATATTTGTTAAATATTTCCAGTACCTCTCAGCTTGTTGTTTTGTCTTGTTAAGGTCTAATTGAATTGAATTAAATTGAATAGAATTGAATTGGCTCATTAATAGACTATTAGCTTCCCACTACCTACGGTCATCGTACGCCAGGTTGGTTGTGGAGGAGGACCTACTTTCACCCAATCTTTAAGTTAAAGAAATGTGTAACGCTTGAAATGTGTATAAATAATATAAAAAATGGAAAAGGTTCAAGAGGCACTTTTATGAGCCGTTATACACACACACACACACACACACAAGGATTGTGTACTAATATGGACATGTAATTATTCAATAATTATTCAAGATCAGTGAAATCTTTCTAAAATGTTTTAACAAGAAGGAAAATAAAAAACATTAAACCTGGCAATTTTCTTTTAAAAGGCATTTAATTTATAATCTAAGTTCTATAATAAGTTAATATTCATGTAAATTATTTTCTCTGTTTTGTCTCCTACTTTGTGTTCCATTTATGACAAGCTGATTAAACTGGAATCAAATTTTTAGGTTCGAGTGTGAATAAAACAATAACCTATCCACCTACTGGGGTCTTTGTACAGGAATATGGTTGCTGAGGCTGGGCCCTTCTTCTTCCCTTCACCACCTGTGGGTTCATGTTTAATGTCAAAGGAGAGGTGATTTTTTTATTTTTTTTTAACTTGATTCCTTCTTATTGACAACAGAACACTAAGAAGGTCTCTATTTAAGCTCATCATTTGCTGCAAAATTAAATTTGTGGTAAAATCTGTCTTTTTGCATGGAATGAATTTATGATGCTTGACATGTACATACTGTTGAGATAATGAGCAAAAATGTCCACATCCATATCCACCTCCTTACCCTGCATGGTGACAAGTGTCCTAATCTTACTGACACTTAACTGTTAATGGTTCTGCTTTATTTTTGCCAAACAATAAGCTCTACCACTCCAATCTCCCAAACTCTGCCTTTAAGACAATATGACAATGTTTGCAAATTCTGTACAAGAGTAATACGAGATTCTAGATTTGTTTTTAAGTAACTACATTAATTACAACATCATATGATGATATATTTGTCAAGGACTCCAAGCCATGAAAAGTAAGCAATGGCAAGCCAGAGTAGCATCATGTTCATGTAGGGTATTGCACTTAAACAGAAAGGAATCTCTGTCACCTGAAACCTACAGTGCTGTTACGTAGATGTAGGCATATGTTTTATCTTGATTGTACAGTGTCAAGCACAAGTCACTGCTCTTAATTATTATTATTATTATTGAGTGTTTTAGCTGTCATACAAAAGGAATCTTTTCCTGTTTGACCTTAGCCACAATGCACTATTTCTGGTGTGCTATCTAGTTCAGGGTCACTTCTCTCGTAAGTGTAGTTTTCAGCCACAAAAGGGTTTGTTTCCAGCCACATGCTCAGCTAAGCCTTTGCTACCTGCCTAGCAACAGAAAAATGTTGCAGAGTGAGTTAAGTGAATGTGAGTGCAGCTAGCTGCTTATTTTCATCAGAGAATTGATGAACTTATTAACTCCAGCTAATGTTCTTAGTGGAGCCCTGCAACAGAGATAAAAAGACTAGCAAAAAACATGTCTTCAAGAGAATAATAATGCTAATGCTAACACTGGTTTATTAGAAGGTCAGCACATCAGTTTGTGACACAGCGATACAGGTACAGTAAGCTGCTGCTTCATTATTCCAAATTCCTCCAGTTATTTGAAGCTTGATGGTCAAAAAAGAAACTTTTATATTAAGTTAAATTATACATAAGCAATAGCTTACACTTGTTTTATAAACTTTAGTTTTCAACGTGACTTGGCAAAGCAAATCCATGCTCCTTGTCACTGATGAAACTATGACAGAGAGTAAGGTTTATATTAATATACTAGAGCTTGATATGTCCTGGCAATGGATGAAAAAAAACTTAGTGATTCAACCTCCACTCAACAAATCTTGGTGATGCATCCTGCACTCAAGGGCAAATAATAATTTTGCATCCAGATAAACACTTTCTCCAATTAGAGACGCTGGAGACTAAGGTTTTTGGAAGAAAGAGGGCACTTTGCCCAGTGTCTTTTTTTCTTTCCTTTTCTTTATTTTACAGCAGAAAAGGGATTCACTGTCTGATGTGAAGCCAAAGTGCAATCTGCCTCTGGATATGGGTTTCAAAACATCTTCCACTCCAGCAGAAACTCAAAAACAAAATGTCACCTCATGAAATATTAAGTCAGTAAATTAAAATGAGTTATTATGGTGTCACTAACTTGATTTGCTCCTTCTTATAAAAAGGTAATTCAGCAACTAAACAGATTTTCGTTCTGAAAAATTTTAAACAGAACAATTTTGTTTGACCACTTAATTTTAAAGTAACACTTTAAAAGTAATCTTTCACCAAATGAGATCACTTCCTACTTGCAGACTGTTAGGGGTGGACTTCTCGGAGACACAAAAATGATTAACAAGGTTTATTGCAAAACAAGAACAGGAGAAATAAACCTTACATATGGCTGACAAGGAGGAGTTGACGGATAATCCTGGAGTCGGGAAGGGAGAGCGGAAAAGTCCATGTAATGCAAACAACAAGGTCCGACAAGGAATGGCTGTAATGCTGGGGTATATATTGTAGGGTGAGTGAATGGGAAACAGGTGTGACTGGTTAGGGATCTGGGGACTGATTGGCTGTAGTGCAGGACTGGAGTGAATGTGGCTGGGTGAGATGATAAGGGACAGGTGTGGATGACTAGGGGAGTGATTACTGGGCATTGGCTGGGCAGAATGTGACAGAGACCAGATGAGCTGGTGAAATCTAAGCTTCTCATATTGTAATGGCTCTATTTATATTTTATTTACAGGCCATTATAAATATGCAGTGGCACATTCAGAAAATATATTGGAAAAATTTTAAAGTAAATTTAATATTTTAAGGGGTTTTTTTTTGCTGCTTTTTTTGGTTTGTTTTTTATTTCCATGTTTTAGGAACTCAAAAAAACTCAATATGATGAAAAGGCTTGCACTTTGTAACCTGCACCTATTTCAAATATCCTAGCATTTAGCCACGACTCTTGTTCTTGTTTCTGATCTGATGACATATTTTTAATGATGTCAAATCTTTATCTAGCCCTTCTTAAAATAACTCATTTAGGATTTTGAAGTGTAAGTTAACCCTTTGTTCTCTTCTACGAACCATACTTTATCGTTAGCTGTTTTATTCATGGTGTGACGTTTGCCTTGAGATATTGCTGGTGTTGAATAGAACGCGTTCTTTATGTATTGTTCTTCTAATTTAATATCATACCCATTAAAATTGAGATTTTCATTTCTTCACTCTGCACCATGCCCATGTTTCATTTTCCCTCCATGTCCTTCTTTTTCTCTTGCTTTAATTTATTTTTCTTCATGCCTTTTCTACTCTTCCCTCTTTACTATCCCTCCATTTGGTTTAAATCTCATTTCTGTCTATCCCACTCATTTACAAGGAGTAGCAGCACATAAGTCTTTTACTGTTTTACCACAAGCTGACATTGTTCATGTACATATATTTTTCAGCTGCAGGGGTCTGCAATTAGATTATTTTCAGATAGGACAAGCTATATGAGGCATAGGGTGTTGGAGTGTGGAGAGACTGTGTGTTTATCCTGTGCATATGTTTGTGTGTAGGCTGAGATAGGCTGGCAGCAGCCAGCATCTGGTGACATCTGGTCCAGACAGATAAAGTAATAAACTCGTACTATCTCACTATCTGGGAGGAGGTGTTGCTTATCTATCTATGTCTTTCTCTTTCCCCTTGTCTGCCTTTCTCTTGTTATCACTTTTTGGCTGTCAAAATCTCATTCAAACATGTATTATTGATGACAGGAAAGCAGGGTATGTTGGCAAACAGCAGAACTTCATGAAGGAAAATAAATGACTACATTAAAAACAAATACCGAATTAAAACCTGACCGTGCTTAAGGTGTTTATTTAAGAATATGCTCTATATATACTTTTGTGAATATATGGTCAAAACCAGTGGTTCCCAACCTTTTTCTGCAGGGCCCTCTTTTCATTGACAACAAAAATGTAAAGGTGGGTGGGGTTAACTTTTTTTTTGCATTAATCTATAAGATATTTAATGTTTTGAGAAACAAGACACACTGTGTTCTCTTTTTATAATATAATATAATCTTTATAATCTTTATATTTTTTTATAGTACATGAATGTGTCTAATTTCTTGAACCCTTATAAGGGCTGATAAGTTGTGAAGAATTAAGCTTTCCATCCACGATCCTCCCCTGAAAAAAACAAAAACAAAAAAAAACAAGAAAAGAAAAGAGCGCTTGGCATTTTAGAGAAACTGAAATGTGAACTTATAAGTTTCTTTGACAGCTGGACCCTGAGCTGTGGAAGATCAATACAAGCCAACTGGAATCTCCACAACCACTGTGAGGAGATTATAATGTCAGGTGCCAAGCATGAAGTCTTCAATTGATTTGTAGGTTTGTGCCTTGATGCCTAAGTACTTGCAACCATCCATAATGTTTCAAATTAATGGTTCCAAAATTATGCTAATGATGCCAGTTTATTGAAGGTGATTAGTGAACATTATTAGTTTTGATCAACGGATTACTTCTTAAATAATCAAATGATGTATTTTCTTTCTCTATCTGCAAGCTGCTGTTATGATGCAGGATATTTGTTTTATTTTTCTGGTTGGCAAATAGAAGAGAATATTTTAATATTTTCCAGCTCTCAAACTTTGTAACGCTTTTTGAGAACATGTGCACAGATGTCTCTAAAATTTAAAAATACTACACTTTCATACTATCTCTTTAAGATCTCTGACATTTTTCCACAGTCAGCAAAATATATCAGAAGTGACCAGCACATTATAATGCTAATGTGTTTTAAATTATGCAAAGATCTTTTATTTTTATTATAGACAGGAAATAATAAATTATAAATTTTTCTGACTCATATCCAGATAAATTGCTTATTTTATAGGGTCCTGTTATGTCTCAAACCTTCGGTGTCTGTGGCACAAACACAATTGAGTTCTTACCTCTGACCAACAGGAGCCTCACTTTAGTGATCAGAGAAGACAGGCATAGACCCAAATGGCCCCATTGTCTACCTTCATGACAGAACAGGTGATGATGTGTGGTAGGGGAGATCACATAGGCTGAATTTTTAAAATATTTTTTGGGAGTCTTAGTAATGAGTCATCACGGAGGACCCGGAAATTTAGCTACATACACACACACAGACACACAATGATGGAGATTTAACAAGGAATAGTTGTACTGGAACGGGGGAAAGCAGGGAAGGATCTGTATGCAGCCTAACCGAATGGCAGCAGGTTCCTGAAAACACTGGGACACAGAATCCTGATAAAAGGCTCCAGGCATGAACAGGGGAGATCCACAATCCAAAGGCATGGTAATGAGGCAGCCAAGGGTCATTCACAAAGAGGCAGAGATCAGACTACTTATCAGGGTCGGGCAGGGCTCAGTGGTCAGTCCAAACATGGGTGGAAATCCAGACATGCAAAGGGCAGGACGCATCCAACGTGGAAACGGGCACAAGGAAATCCAGGAGAAGTAGCAAGGTTGGTAACAGGATTGTGAAAACAAGAGACAAGTGCTGGATAAACAATCAGGAAAGCTCAGGTGAAGCAGATGAGCCTAATGAGGAAGTGGAAGTTCCTGCAGAGCAGCAGTCATGATTGTCTTGCACAAAAATGCCAGACAAAAACAGAAAAAGAGAGTGAAAAGGAGCAGGGAATGACATAAACAGAGTTGAAAGAGGTTGATGATAATGAGGAAAAAGTTGAGAGGAAATATTGGTGGAAAAGGTGATGGATGGATGACTAAGTTAGATGAAAAATAGAAGAAGGATGGTTGAATGGGTGGATGCCTCGCCACATGGCCCCGGGGAATCAACCATTATACATGCAACTGTCACTCAAGATTAGAGGCATAATTAAACTCCTGTCGCGCCGCGTGTGGCTTGAACGTGCATGTTTTGTGCACATGTATTTGTTTGTGCCTGTAAGTGTGTACCTGTGTGTTGTTTTCCTTGGAGTGTGTAGGAGGAACAGTCTGTGACAAAGATTGATGGTCAGGGTAAAGCAGTCCATTATGCTGTATGGCTAAAGCAGTGATAGCCTCTCCACCTTAGTGTCTGTTTAAGCTGCTGGCCATTTTATAGGCGTGGTACATTTGACCCCACAGCACACACATACACTGATTCTCTTAATTTCAATTGAGAAAAAATGGCTAGCTTTCAAGAATATTTGGCTGTAGTCTATAACTGGAATCCCTCCTTCTGTAAGACACTCTGGGAAGAAAAAGGTGGAGGAGGAAAATTAGGTGTCATTTAAAAGTGAGGCCCTCACCCTCTGAGGAGCGAGCTTGAGGCTCTTCTCAGTTATTTATCTGTGAGTAATTTTGAAAAGCTGCAAAATATTTTTTGAAAATTATTTAGCCTTAATAAATTGTTATCAGTGAGCCTTAAAGTAAGGAATGAAAATGAGGATGAAATGATGATCTTGACAACTT
The DNA here is from genome assembly GCA_037177495.1 of Rhadinocentrus ornatus. Taxonomy (NCBI): domain Eukaryota; kingdom Metazoa; phylum Chordata; class Actinopteri; order Atheriniformes; family Melanotaeniidae; genus Rhadinocentrus; species Rhadinocentrus ornatus. The sequence continues at coordinate 10,910,181 of JBAMHW010000025.1, forward strand.
AAGCAGGACTCCCCATGGGCAGAGACGGGGAGCACTCTCATTCATAATGATGGTGGACGGCCATGCCCATGAACAGCTGCACACCGACCAAAGCTGCATCTTTCTCTGACAGTGTTTGTGTTTAAGAGAGTGAAAGAAACCCGCCGCTCCCCCGCCGAGCTGAGCATCAGCCTCAACAAGTCAGCCAGCAGCAGCTGCAGCAGGGGATGGGGTCAGAATGCTCGCCTTCACAATAAACGCCTCAGAGACTTCAAGTAGAGAATCCATCCATGAGTTTACCCCACAAGATGCTGTTGTTGGTGCTTTCGGTGTTGTCTGCTGCTGTGGGAAACAGAAATGAAAATGGGTATAGATAATACTCTGTGGGTGTCCTCTATCTTTCTGGAAAGCTGCATATTTGTCTGTATGCATATTAGGAATAAATGTTGGTGGACAGGGATTAAGAGTTACGCAGATAATCATGTATTGGACTAATGTGGATTAGCCTAGATAATTAATTTAAATATAAAAGGTGAATTGATTTATAATTGGGTTGGATTGTATCTATAAAATTGCATTGAGATTATTTTGGCTACATTCACGCTGCAGGTTAAAATAACCCAAATCTGACTTTGACCTTATTGAAGTGAGACAAACGTCATCTGTGCTAAAGGAGGTGTAAAGACTTACAAGATGTCTTCTCCTGTACATGTGGGTAATTTAACGCTGTAGACTGTTGCATTTAAATTTTAGCTCAGCAAAAAATTTGAATTGAGAATTAAAACCAGCAGCATGAAAATAGCCAGATTGGATTACAAAAAATTGGATTATAATCAGATTGGACTGCATCTTTAACAGTGCCTTGAGATTATTATGGCTACATAAACACTAAAGGCAAAAGTGGCCTAGTCTAATAATTTTTGCCCAAAAGTGACCCGTATGATTTTTATTTTTTTATGGGTTTTGTTTAGTTCTTTTGGACAGTTTGAAGACAAATCCTTTTTTTTTTTCTTTTTTTTTTAAAAATCAGATCCAAGCAACTTCAGCTGTCTTCACACTTCTGGTCTTAATGCTCAGTTCCAATCCTTTTTGTTTACATTATAATTTAATGTGACCACCATCAGACTCCAGTGTGAATAGTCTATGGCCCTGAAGTGACCCACATGTACAGAGGAAGACGTGATGTCACAGGTAACACGCTGTTTATGGAGGAAAATATGGATACTACACGTTTGCGTGTTTCTTTTTATCAACTTTTTTTTATTTATATATATTTCATCCATTGATTATTTTACACTGTTTAAAGTGAATACTTAAATAGCACATAATGATGATTGAAATATTCAAGTTGAAAATCTTTATTACATAGTGAAATGTGTTGAAAATAAAGCAAACATAAGAATGATCAATGGAAAATAAAATCATTAACCCATGGAGGTCTGGATTCAGAATCATTCTCAAAATTTAAGTGAAAAGATCAGATCACGGGCTGACCCAACCTCTGTGGAAATTCCTTAAAACAATTCAAAGTGAAGTCCAATAGTGTGTGTGGCCTCACAACACACAACACAACCGGAAGCAGCACCACAAACTAATAATATAACAAACAGAAACTATGATGAACGATGTACAAATCTAACTGACCCAGTCTCCAAACAATCAACAATGAACCCAAGCAAAAAAATCTTAGAGGCTTAACTAGACCTTACCAAGATCTAAGAGACGCACAATGCAGTAGTGATGGGGCATACGGAGTCTTCGGAGTGTGTGTTGCGTTATCTAGAGCCCTGTTTCCACTGAGCAGTTCTAGCTGGGCTGGTATGGTTTGGAACTTTTAGAATGGTCCAGCCAATTCAGATGAGCGTTCCCACTGCAAGCCGGACTGCCACTGGGCGTGCAGGGTTTAGACCAAATACCTAGCGTGGTGTTTTGCTAGAGCAAAGACAATAAACATGATGCTACAAACAACAATGGAGGCCAGTCAGCAGTTCGGTTTTGTTCTGCTTGGCTTTTGGTTCTTTGTACAAATGATACATGCCGCATTGTCTGACCAGACCTTACTGCAGGCATCCTTTTCCTACTATCTTTCCAACGTCTAACTGAACCATTAACTGAACGGCAACTTTGTGTTTGTTTCACGCTTGCTTTTGTCATGGGCGTTTTTCTGTCCGTCAATCAATGGATTTTATCATTAGATGCCAGTAGCTCTGCCTTAACCGTACCACAGCATTTTTCTAAAATCAATAATCTATCAATATTTACTGATATCACAGAAGGCTGATTTATTAATTTCACTTTAAAGAGTATGCACAAACCATGTCATGTCATCAATATAGTGGGATGTATTTAATTTGTCCAGTAGATAGCTCTGTAGTGGAAATGAAGCCTCAAGAAGCTTTGCCCTTGAGTGAATCAAGTTGATGAAAAGCTTCAGTGCTTCACAATGCTTCACCTGCCCATCACTACAATACAGCACTAACAGTCAACAACAACCAGCAGAGTCTCAAAGAGGGTAAGCTGTCTACCAGAACACCTGCTGCTGAATGAGGTAATGCTGTGTCATTTTATCCCTGGAGTGAGGAAGTAACAGCAGCGATTGGTCAGGATGGCAGCAAATCAGGGTGAGAAGATGTGGCGCCAACCCCTCCCAGGCGACGAAACAGGGGGATTTGGGTTATTCAGAGAAACGGGTGACAGCCGTAACACTGAGCAACTTCTGAGGGTTGCAGACACTGCCTCATTTTAACTCTACTGTTGAGGGCACTAGCAAAATGCAAACATGACCAAAGATCAGCCAGAAAGGATGAAGACAGGGGAATGGTCTGTGGCCACCACCTGCAGGACCATCCCTTTATAGGGGTTGTCTTGCTAATTGCTTCTCATTTTCATCTGTTCTGTTTGTACAACAGCAGGTGAAATTGTTACTTCCTAACTAGACAGACTGATATCCTAGAAGTGTGACTGACTTTGAGTGATATGGTAATGATTGTGTTCCCTTTATTTTTTGAGTAGCGTATTTCTTTAAATTTTCTTCAAATCTCCAGTGTGCAACTGAAGTACGGTGCCAAGACGTTGAATTTCTTCAGTATCAGCTAAAATGCATCAAACCAGCTGATTTATCGATTTAAAACAGTTTGGAGAGTTTAAACATCACTGACACAGTAAAGCTGTTTGTAGCTTGTTTGTGTGAATGAAGTAGATTTCATTCCTTTGTGACTCACAGAGCAGGTGCTGCACTTCATTCAATATCTGACTGAATTTTCTGCTTATGATGATGGAATGAGAATTTTCTTGATAAGAGAGACACTGGCAGATACACCTGACACAGCAGGTGGTTTGTTACACAAAACAATCAGGTATGCCATTTGAACTTTGCAGGCACTTTCCACAACTTGACCGGATGAAGCATTGCTGGTTATAGCTTCTGCCAGTCACATCAACCGAGTGGAGATAGTTGACGGTAAAATCACACATCTGCCTTAGTACTCGGAAAAATAAAGCACAGGCTTAAAAACTTTGTTAAAATCTAACTGCCTCTTAAATTAAACAGGTGGTGTTGTCAGTTTAGTTGCTATATTAAGCAACTTTTTCGTCCTTCAGCATTTAGCAGCAAATCAAGTCACTTCCTAGCTAAACCTAATAGCTTGGAAGAGACTACTTTTTAGCATGCAATGTTAGTGATTGACATTTCAGCCAGATTTTTATTCTTACTCTATTTAACCACAGAAACAAGTAATTAGGAAATTTGGCTGTGTGAAAACAGTGAAGATAAGGACGAGTACGGGATGTAAGGACTGGGGATAAATTTGCATTAGCTGAAGCTGTGCTTACTAGCTTGATTCAAAAGTTAATGTAGGCCTCTTGCATTTAATTTTGCACCCTATATTGCATTTATGTTACCACAGGTCTGTAAAGTCAATGTTTAGTAACTATACTTAAAAAAATAAACAAAAAGTTTAGTACAAAGACTGCTTTGAAAATGAAACTTTAGAGACTCAAGAACTATCTCAAGAACGCTTTAAAAGAGAGACTGATTCCTGAGAAGAAAAATAGAAAGAAACGAAGAGTAGCGCATGACTTTTGCACATTACAAGATGAATTTAAACAAAGTTAAGTATCCATATGTGCTGGGGCAAACTAGGCAAAATACAAATATAACAATATTGACATAGCCTACAAATACTGTTTATCTAAATTAGAGGCAGACTTTTTCGTTAGGCAAAGGTCTGGAATTGCCTTTGGCTCAAAGTTTTTAAGGAGTCCCTATTAAATGTCTTATCAAGTAACTGCATCTTTTAGCTCTTAATTTTGCTGTGTTTTAATCAAACAAAGAAAATTAAAAGCTGAACTGATGAACACAAGATGACATAGGAGCTGACTCATATGAGTCCACACAAAGTGTACTGCTTAGCAGGGCAAAGAGGTCCTGTTTAAGTCCATTAGAAAAAGAGGGACAGAGATTTTACAAGTACTAACAGTTATATGCAAATGACAAAAATTGAGAAATAACTGAATGGATCCAGGGTCACCCACGGTGGAAAAAAATATATGTTTTGTGCTTTTGCTGCCACTTATTCAAAAATCATGAATAAAGTACTCTGTCGTCAATTACTGAAACAATCTTTTAGCCCACTTTAGACAGCATGAAAAGCTTGCTAAGCACATCACTTACATGGAAACCTCACAAACCTTAATCTTTATTAAAGCTTCTCGAAAAGGTTGTTTCAGTTTGCGAAAGACTAAACAAAAAAAGTTGAAAGCAGTTATTTTGTGAGGTGAAAATGGTGAAAGAGGAGGAAAGCTAGGGGCTGTGCATGCCTTTATCCCCCCAAATGACTAATCTGCTCTTGAGCTAGAAGGGTTAACTGCAGATGGCCATTGCAGAAAGTCAGGCTGGCTACACTTTGGTTTGCAGCTCCATGTGCTATGCTCAGAAAAAACCTGTTTTATGTTGGAAATCCGTACCGGAACAGCAGCGTGGTAGTGCGGTGTTTGACTTGACAGATGGCAGGCGGGAGTCGCTTCTCTTGGCTGTCTCTCTCGGTCCGTTGGTCCATCCCGGTTCCCATTGTCTCTCCTTTTTTCACTCCTTGAAGACAACCCCGAGACGGCAAACTAAAGTTAGCCGTTATTTGGGTCATTTTGCGCATCACGTTTGGGAGACTTCCCTCGAAAAGAAATTTTACCAAGCTCCTTTCTGCTTGAAATTTGGACTTGCCTAATTTTCCAGTCTTTTTAAAAAATATTTATATCTTTGGAACGTCTTTATTATAAGGCTGCTAATGAACCGGACGACCTTTGAGGGTTCTGGTTGAATTGGTGGTGTGGACCTCATGGGGAGATGAACCAGAGGAGGGGGACTTATCCACAAGAGCCACTATAACCATCTTCCAGTGACTGTTGACATATCCAAACACCCTGGCGACACATTTGGTCACCTTTGTCTCAGCGGATTAAAACACAAAATTGAGAATCAAAAACTGAGACACGGCGCTGGAAATCCGACTGTGGGGCTTTGGTGAAGGATGTCGCCGCTACATGCCCGCTACTTCCCCTGAGAGAGGAAAGGAGCTCGTCTGTGAGAAGAGTCAGGGACCACTTTTACTTGTTTTCTCCACCCTGAAACAAATTAGGCTCTTCCAATCAGCCAAATGCAAGCAGCGTATAATCGGATTATTAAGAAAGAGATATAATCCGCGGAATATATCCATCTAATATCATCATCTGTGTTTATTTATTCAGCATCGAAGTGGCTACTGTTCAGGACTGTGTTGGTTCAACACTGATGAGAATGCTCATCGAGGTGGACTTTAACTGGACTAACTAGTCCAAAAGGTGATGCCTGGATAAGTGGACCCTGCGCGTGGATACTAAAGTTAGTATTTTTTTACAAATCAGGTTATTTTGATTTGTGAGAGGACAGAAATTATTATTCAGATTTTTATATAGCATATAT
>JBAMHW010000025.1:10924084-10947631 GCA_037177495.1 Rhadinocentrus ornatus
TAGAGCTGGTCCACTGTTCCACGACCGGGACGAAAACCACACTGCTCCTCCTCAATCCGAGCTTCGACTATCCGACAGACCCTCCTCTCCAGGACCCCTGAATAGACCTTCCCAGGGAGGCTGAGGAGTGTGATCCCCCTGTAGTTTCCGCTATTGATGACCAAACTAAATATATTCTCCTTCCTTTTTTCATCATCTCTATAAATCCTAAACCGGTCCTGTTTCCTTTTTCTTCATTTTTTGGACTTGTGTTTTTGGATTCCTTGCCTCTGCATTTCCTTTGATTTATGCTTCATTACAGTTTATTAAAGTTCATTTTTGGTGTGTGAGACTCTGCTTTGGGGTCCTCTATTGCCTTTATGCATTATTTAGTGCTGCTAAAGGCAGAGTTTATGAGGGTCTAAAAGTTTAAAACTCCTTTAGTTATAAAATGGCTCAGCAGTTGCCTACTTCTACCCTGCAGCATTGACAAAAAATAGACAGAAATTAGTTGTAACTATTAATAAATGAGCAACATGAGGATATAATTAGGATTATGGTTATTTAGCCACTAAGTAAGCAATGTAAACTGTTGGAACAGAGCTGACACAACTTTGCAAACTAATTATTACTGCTTGAGTGTGTATCACATACGTGTTCTTCTACTTAGACAAACAGCACTGATTTTGCTTACAGCAACAAATGTTTTTGAGGGTATCTTATATTACATCATGTTGTCAAAATCAATCCCTAACAGTCATTTCTAAAACAATTTTCCTAACCTTTGTTCTTCTGCAACTGATTTTAAGTAACAGGCAGGAATGCAAAGAGCAAACCAGCCTTCACTGGGAGACAGCGGTTAGATTGCAAACATTACTGCAAAGCAGAAGTAATATTTCTGCTGCAGTAATTATATCTGCAGTGGCTGAACTCTTCCAAAATAATTACACTTCTATTGACAGTCAGCTTTACTAAGAGATTTCAGGGCCCTGAGCAGTTCACTGTGATACAAATTATCTTAGGTCAGACAATGGATCAGCTTTGTTCAAGCTAACAGATACTTTTAATTACTCAGCTGAAACATCTGCTTCCTATACTTCAGGGTAAAAGCAGCTTTTCTGAGTTCTAAGCATTGATTTTTTGTCTTTTGTGCTCTCTTGCATCTACAAATTCTAAATTATTTTACAGGGCCATCCTTCACAGACCAAATCGATGGCTAAACTAAAACATGTAAAACAGCAGGACAGTTATTGGTGTTAATAGTGGTGCAATTTGTGCAGCTTGTTGACATGCTGAGCAGTCATGATGCTCTTTGTATACAACTTGTAGTTCAGCAGAAGTAGTCAAAAATGTATTGTTTTAACATCTGGACTTTCTGTAATCGATAGGATCATAAGTTTAGTTCAAGGAGAAAGTCTTGCTGTGCTGTTTGGCTCTAACTATTTGTTATCCTGGGGAAAATCAATCTGCCAGAAAAGTCTATCAAAAAGCTGTCTCCTAACAGCACATCTTTCTGTTCAAGCTGGAGTCTCCAAACTCTGACAGTACATTTAGTTCTGGATAAAGACCAACTCTTTAAACTGAAAATATAGTGAGTGTATTTTATGCTTTTACTGCTGTCATCTGATGACAAACAGTGTTTCAAAAACACCTTGGGATGAAGCATATCTCCCATGATCCTCTTCCAGTGGATGTCTGATGGTGTAAGCAGAGCCACATAACGGTGTAGTCATCTTGGTAAGAAATCTTAGCTCCTGGTATCATATTTAAGTTCATTAGTCACTTTGACAACAGAGTGTGTTTCCATGCTAGCTTGTGTTCCAGAAGCATCTAAAGATTTTTTTTTCCCCTGGAAGGTTAAGCAGGCTCATGAGTTTTACAGCATGTCCTTATTCTAAGATAAATGCACATACTTTATACTTTGTATTGTGCAATTTTTATTATTAGTAAAATAAAAAAAGATTTATTAAAATGTGATCAGTACCACTGGCATTTCATTAAATTTAATGAAACCAGGCTTAGCAAGTCACCAACATGCATGAATTAAAGAGGTAAAATGTATCTCCCTCATCTCTTTTTGTCTCTGATGTGTTGCTGTCGGTTTCAAAGCCATCATGTGAGATTTTTCTGTCTGTGAACGTGTCTTTAAAGAAACATGAAAGTTGTGTCCACTCTTGTAGCCCCAACTGCAGCACCCTCTGTGAAAATTAGCGTGTTTACCTGCGATTTTTTTCCCCACTGATTCCATTCCAAGTCGGAGCCAAAAACAAAACAAAACTATTGCAGAGTCATTTGTTACGGAATTGAAAGTGTATTAAAGATTTTCTCTATTGTATTCAAAGGCTGGATGGGTGGTGGGCTTTTTGCATGATGTAAATAGGGCTTTAGTTATACCCATAAGAATGCAAATTAGGGTGAAAAATACAGTACTGCAAGTCAAGCCAAAGCTGACAGGAATGTCATTACTTTTGGAAGCTTTGGATTTACGCCTGAGGAAGACATAAATATTCTAACCATGGTGGCACTGGAGAAAATATTTTCAAATAATCAAGGTTACATTAATGAAAGTTTGTAAATTTTAATATCCATTGCTTCCATAACTTTTTAGATATTCTACATAACGTACACTGAAGAGGTGGTATAAAGCCAGTGCTATGTCTTCACTCTGTTGCCGTCCAATGTGCAGTTCTTTGGTTGAGTGATCACCATACAGCAAGAAAGGCATTCACGCTCTTTGATAGAACTTCACATAAGGAGAAAGCATTTTAATACAGTTTGACTCCTTAATGTCATATTCTGCTATCATCGAGTCTAAAAACGTCAGATAAACTGTTTTAAAACACATTCACCTACATCAGCCATACTGCAGCGCAACTGTTAGACTTTTTTAATTCTATTTTTTCTGGAAAGCTTTCTTGTTAAATTACAATTTCCTACCCAAGATGTTTTCGTTGTAAGAACAACTTGAGTTCCACTCCTAGTTGAGACACTTGCATGCCTTATAAAAGCATTTAGAGGCTCACAGAAAGGGTGCAAAACCATGATACTGTATCAACTTACACTGTCATCATAAAACAGCCTGGGGAAACTGCAGAAAAGTGGAATCAGTAAAAAAGTGAAGTCTTTTTTTGTTGGAGTTAGAAAAGCTGACTCAATTTATATTCCTCTACAGCTCAGTGGAGGCTTTAAATTGATCCCTTACACAGTTGGATTATTTGTTATATAGTCTCAGTGATCTTCACGCGCATATTGTAAAATCATTGGTGCCATATAGACCTTTGTTATGAATGTGTAAAAACTCTATACTACAGAACACATCATCCAATGAATGTAAATGTATGCATTACTCAGCATATGTGCTTCAAGTACATGATGAAGATCTTTTATTATTGACTATAAAATGATTCAAGAAGTGAAGGATTTATATAGAAACACAGTGGACTACAACAACAGTTATATTGCCTCAATAATTGTATTATTTTAAGCACTAGTTAAGCAGTTAAAGAAAAGTTAGCATATTTTCATCTGTTTGATGACAGTCTTTGTCCTATCTCAGTGTCTCACAGTATCATGGAGAGACATGCTACTCTTTAGGTAATTTTTTCAGCTGCTCTTTGCTGGTGGTGTTGTGTTGTTCTGCCTCTCTCTTTGAAAATACCCCAAAGGAGTTGTGTTCGGTTCAAACTAGGTCATAGCTTTCACTTTAACCCATCTTAAGAAACTTTCTAGTAATTTGGGCCGCTTGCTTTGGGTCGTAATCATGCTTAAATATTAATGTTCCTCGTCTGTCAAGCTTCTGGTGACTGAGAGTTATCTTCCCAGCCAATATTTTGAGATTATCTTTGCTATTCATAGTGCCCTCAATATAAAGCATTTTATATGTTTATATGTCTATATATAAACACACATAATATATGTATATATATATATATATATATATACTGTACATACTGTGTATTGAAAAAGATATTGAATGTTAAGTATTTTTCTTGGTACTCGTATTAGGTTAACCCAAATCCAAACCTATATCATCATTCTCCCACCTCTGTGCGTCTCTATTTATTTAAGCTAGCAGTCCTGGATAGATTTTACAGCAAAGTACTGTTGAGATTTATGCCAAGGTCAAAGTAAAGTTTTTACTTCTGGATGGCATTGGTAGGCATTATGCCGTGTGTTTAGCACCGCCTGAGCTCATGCACAAACTCAAATTTCAACAGGTAAAATGTGTGCTGAGTCTTGTCTTTCTATGTTTTAATTGCTGGGTTGTCAAACTAATGTATTACCTTAAAGTTGCTTTTACACATTAACAAAATATAGATTATTTGGTCAAGACTTTCCTTCCGCTGCTGTTCACATGTGTAACGAAAATAGAGTCTTTATGTTGGAGGAACTGGTCCTCTGCTGGCCCTTATCACTTTAAGGGAGGTTTGGTGAAACCTTGGTCCAGAGTACGCAGGAGGCAAAAGATAACACTGAAATGAGACTGTGTATCTTTTTTGCATCATGCTGATAATAGCAGAACTGGGTCCTTGTCATGTTGATATCAGTACTGCATGTATTTGTACGTTTCAACAAGTGAAAGGAAGTGGAAAACAGCATACAGGTCAGCAGAAAAGCAATGAAAAAGCATCTCTTACAAAAGCACACACAAATGCTTATTTTGCACACAGACAGTAAATGTTCTAGAAGATTTGCATCTACATTTGCATGTTGTCTCATTTGTTCAGAGATTTCACTAAGGAGTCTCTATTCTTACTGTGGCATTTATGAAAATTTTGTTTTTCATTGCTATTCAAAATATTTTTAAAAATGCTATTATTTTATAATCTTTGGAACAAAACAGAACATTTTTATGCACACAGGCTTGTTCTTTGATGACCTTTGTGCTAAAACATTCAGATATTTTTCTAATGCCGTTATCTTTTACACAGAGTTCAACAAAGAGTTTTTTGCTCATGCAAGCAAAAGAAATGCCTCAACTCTGTGTCACCTATTATAAAAATAAATGGGATGTTTTAAGAAAAACTTCCTTTTTGCACACCATTAGTGTCCATAGCTTCCCCTTGATGCATGTGTTTAAATTGCAAGAGGTTTTTCACTTTCCACTGCTGCAGTTGTTTTGTTCCAGCTAAAATAACAAGAAAGAGGCAATGCAGATCATGCAAAGTATATTCAACCTCATAGTAAGGCATTGCTTGTAGTGTGAAACTAGGTAGGCTGGAGTTTTAATTACATTTAACCCTTGATTCTCTTTAGTAAACGCAAATAAAGTACTCTTAAAGAATAAAAGGAAAACAGACAAATAAATAAAATGGTAGTTGGCAATGTTCTAATTGCTTAAAATCCTGGTACAGTAGTGACTGATAAATAGAATTGAAACTTTAGTGATTTTCTAAACCTCTCATCCTAATTTGCAGCTGTGGAAGACAAAGTAACTGTAGCCATTCGATTGCTTGTGTCTTCAAGCCAATCTTGCTGCCAGTTCCAGTCTTCCCATATCGTACTCTCAAGTCTTGACCCCATCTTTGAAACGTTTCATATCAACACGCTGCGGTGGTGAGTGACAGGAAAGTGAGGCGACAACATGCAAAAGAGGTCATGTGCTGGATTGGAGCGAGCGATAGCTCAGGCGCCTGAGTCTGCTGAGCTGCCAAGATGCATATCGATGGTGCTGGGAGCTGACCTTGTGCATGACCACCACTGATGGATGTGCTGAGATGGTGTATGCCTCAGTTTTTAAAAACAAACAGGCAAACAGGATGACACAGAAAGGCTGACAGACTCTGGATTTTTCTCTCTATCTTATTTTAATACACTTCAAACTGCAGTGGATCTCGATATTCCTCTGCAGCTGTTTTGATCTCATCTACATTGAAGACGTGCTTGAATAAAAATAGTAAGTGACTGGTGAGCAGTTCCGTGAGCTTCATTACACATAATTATGAGAAATTGATATGACTAGTATCAAAAGAACACCTCATGTTTTGGAAGAAAATAATCATATTTTCCAAAACACGCTGATATTTGGTTGAGGCTAAAAGATTTTATGAGGTTTTTCAATAAGAAGTATAAAGTCATCTGTAGGTGTGAGAGCAACATAAATGAGTCACATGGTTTTCAGGAAGGATTAATCAGTCTAAAAGATTTATCATACAGCTGTGTTACATAAATATTGTCACAAACTTGTAAATTTCTGTTCTCCTCTTTCAGTCAGATTACCATCTTTCTTTCCCTTGGCTTCTTATGCTATTCCACCATATTTTTCTTTCTCTTCATCACCATGGCCCTTGTTCCCTAGTAATTTTTTCCTCAGTCTTTCTCTGAAGCCTGCTCCCTCTCATTCATTCTCCCTTTTGCTGCTCTCCACAGCCTCTCTCGGGCCATTTGAGTTGCTCAGGGAGCTGTGAAACTGATGTCTGTGTGTCTTTGCGTCTGCATCCTGTAGGGACTGCCTTTGTGTGGTTGTCAGTTTGTGTGTGTGTGTTCCTATGGAGGGACAACGGAGGTTGTGGAGCGTGTTAAGTCTTACCATAGAGGCCCTTGGCTTGGGATGCAGCGCGAGCAAGGGTGGGATGGAGAGAAGGTAAAAAAAGATGTTATATAGATATTAGATAGATGAATGTGTTTGTGTGTGTGTGTGAGTGTGTGTGTGTGTGTGTGTGTGAATAGATCAATACTGGGATGCAGGGATTGAGATTGGGATGAATGAATGAGGAGAGGGCAGGGGGAGATGAATAGGGGAAGCACAGGAGGGGCAGATGATAACAAGAGAGGATAGATCGATGGTGGATAGATAGGCAAGCTATATGGATGAAGAAATGATTAATGGATGAATGGGTCATTTAACACAGCAAAGTTAGCAATAATAAGCAGAGATGGAAGGTGATGAAAAAGCTGACTAATGATTTTATATCAAATAAAGAATATTCACAGACACATATTTTTGTATTTTGATTGGAAATACTGACTTCATAAGACCAGAAATCCAAAAACATCCAAAAAAAGCAGCCAGTAGTTGCCTTTCAGGCTGCGTTTCCGATCCTATTATTTGCAAATAAATAACCAACAAGTATAAGGAAAGGTAGAGAAATCACAACATCAAGTAGCAAAAATGTTGCCATTAAGACAGACCTATAAACATTTACTGAAAGTTCACAAAGCAGTTTAGTCTTACAGATATGCATGGTATAATCACATATCTCTGCACTCTTGATTCAAAAGTGCACTTTATTGTCAAAATGTAAACTTTCTTTCCAAAATTAGCATACACAGAGCAAAATTAGCACATTGCAAAATAAAAAACACTCTTCTCACTGTTCTCACATAAAGTACAAAAAAGTTATACAGTCCTTAAAAAACAGCTTACACACAAATACATCTTATGAACTGACAAAAGAGGACCATAACAGTGTCTGATTGCACATTAAAAAATGAAAAATAATCTTAGACAAAAATGACACTACTGACCGGCAATGGGACCTCCGTTCTGATTTTGTGTCCTTGGGCAAGACATTTCACCCTCCTTGCCTCCAGTGTCAGCATTGCTGGTGTATGATAAGTATGAATATTTGATGGTGGTCGTAGAGGCCGTAGGTGCAGATTGGCTGCCATGTTTCCGTCAATCTGCCCCAGGGCAACTGTGGCTACACATGTAGCTTACCATTACCAAGTGTGAATAAGGAGTGAATATAAATATTATCCAATGTTATTATAATAATTATTATTATTCATTACTGGATTGTTCAATCCTAAAGTAGAAGCAAAACGTCCTCAACGCAATCAACCCAGTCCAGTCGACAATTAATCTCTACAACTATGTATTGTACACGGTACAGTGTGCAAAATTTTTACACCTTGTCTGCAACAAGTCTTTGTTCCTCCTCAGGCCACAGGACCTCGTCAACATAACAAGCTATGTTTTCTCTGGCCAGGCAATGTGGAAAGAAAGACCTAGCATGTCTGATCCAGCCCTGACATGCATCAACAGTAACATCATCACATGCGAAGACCATTGATTGCAAGAGATTTTCCCGAATGCATGGCTGCAGCTTGTATACCTTCCACCTCCATGCAGAGACAAATTCTTCTATAGGATTCAGAAAGGGAGAATAGGGTGGCAGAAAAACAACTACATTTATTGTTCATATTGAACTATCCCTTAATCCATAACCCTCTATGAGAAATAACATTGTCCCAAACAACCAAAACTGTTTCTTCTTGCACAGCACCATGCAAGTAGACCTTCGCAAAGCCCATCTAGGAAAGTCAACAAATGCTGGGTGTTGTACATGCCCAAAACTACAGGGTGGTGAGTTACTCCAAGTAAAGTAAACCAGAACAAATCTGAGACAATCTACTTTATGTCCCATTCTTGACCATCTGCTGACCTTCACAACAGATTATCCAGAGAGTAGTGCATGTCTATGTCGCTACCCCAGTTTCACCGCTAGATTTCAGTAATTGTTGTACACTGTTCCTTTAAGGGCTTTTTTATGTTCAACAATATGAATACAGACAGAGTTTTCTGTCCATAGTCATTTTCAGTGAGCTTGATAATGAATAACCCAACAGAGCAGTACCACTTGAAATCATTGAGACAGTCTTGTGCATCAAAGTTCACTTGCAACTCGTAAAAGTACCAAAGAAGATGACAAAACTGCAATGTACTTAATGGTCACACTGACCACCACCATCTAGTGTGCTGCTTCTTTTTATGTCTATATATAAGAATGTGGGTTATATTGAGCTCCACTATTGTCATGTCTGCTTAATTTTTCTCTGAACTGTGCACTGCATGTAAAAGGATGGGAGTATGTGGGCAGTGATACTTGACATTTGACACAGACATACCTATTTATGTATGTAAAGGGAGCAAAAATTAGGCTTAAGCCCACGAGTGAAAGTTTCTCAACATTGTTCTTAAGTATTCAGGTTACTTGCATCTTATTGCTTTTAATATGAGTCCTGCGTGCTCCGTTATGTGTTAGTCTTTTTGTTAATCCCTTGCTCTGCCCTAACTTCCGCTAAGTGCAGTCTTTGAGATAACACACAAAGTTGCCTTCATAACTGTGACCTTTGTAGTATGGCTGGGTTAAAAAATTGATTTGTCTATTTTTAATCGATTTAAATTAAATTAACCCAATATCGATTCATAAAACTGGAGATCAAATTTTAATATGTCCTTAATTCCGGTAACGTGACCCGACTCACGTGACTTACTGAGGTTTGGCCAGATCTTAGCATATAAACATACACAACTGGTTTTCTGTGTCACCTCTGTCCAAAATCAGGAGATAATGTCGAGTTCAGATGTTTTCATTCACCAGTGTGGATTACATTCACGTGTAAAGTCTTTTGCAGCATATTACCACCCACATTAGCAGCAAACGCTAAGATCGCAGCACTCATATTAGCAGCTAATGCTAACGGTCATTATCACGTTCAACAGGAAGTGATGTCACCACGCACGTAGTTTAAGATAAATCCGATATGCTCGATAAAAGTCACATTTCATCTATAACAGGTTTACACTTCGTACTTTTATCAAACAGTAAACAGTCTTTTAATCTGGTCTTCGTGTTTTTCGGTTTAATAAGGACATTTAAAAAGTTGAACCTTTTTTCTGTCCTGTCCTGTTTTTTTTTTGTTTTTTGTTTTGTTTTTCCCCCATAACAACATTTCTGGCTCTGAATCTGTATTTTAACTGTATTGTTATGGTACTTCAGAAATTAAGAATGTAGATGTGTCAGATCAGATTATTACATATTTTGATTGTCAAGTAAATGTACTCAGTGTTTTATATATTTAAAAAATAAATGATCTGAAAACGTTTTTACTATTCAATAAAAATATGTTGTGTTACATAATTAGCTGTAAATGAATTGATATTGAAACAATACAGGAAATTAGTGACCATACCCAGCCCTATTTTAAAATAAAATTGCATTTGTATTCAACAGCAACAGCTTTTGGATGTATTCTTAATATCGTTATTTTTAATAATGCACCAGGTTAGTGTCCCACCAGCAGTCTATTGCTGCAGGTATACACACCTCTGGTGTCCTCTGTTGGCTGCCCTGGATTTTTTCAGTAATTCTGCCTCATAGCATGTTTGTAAAAGCAATTGTGTCAACACTCTAGTAGGGGGTTTTGTCTTTACAGTCATCTTTAACTACAAATACTTCATTGAATTCCGGTTGAATGTCAATATAATACTAGTATTATTATGTTGCATAACTACAAAGTAATGTAATTCAGGTAATAGCTAAAAAACCGTTGCAATAACACTGACCCAAATCAATATCGGATCATAACAGATTGGATCGATTCTTCAAATCTGAATCAATACCAGCCCTAGTGATAATTGATTTTAAATCTTAAGAATCAGAATCGAATCGATTCTTGAAATTTGAATCGATACCCAGCTCTACTTTGTAGAGCTTTATCACTTTAACTGAGATGTATGATGCTTTAGAACAAATGCACTGTTGTCCTTGACAGGAGAGAAGTCTGTATATGTTATATTAAAAAATGTTACAATGAATAATTTTCACGAGGAACAGATTATTAAAAATGACTTTTGCAATCATTTTGCTACATTAGCATTCAGCTGTCTTCCTCATCCATTTTCTCCAGACATAAATCCTAAACAGAGCTGGACTTGAGAGAGACATTACAGAATTCGACTGAAAAACATGTGACACTAAAAATGCAATTCTATATCTCCTGTTATCATGCTTTAACATTTGCAAAAGTTTGTCCAGATGCACATTGAACACAGTGATAAGGTAAATCTGTGTCCAAATTACAGGTAAGGGAATGGAGAAGGAAATCCTTGCTGTAAAGAATTCACCAGGTTCTCCAAAGACAGCTTTGTCATGCACCTCTTAACTTGCTTCTCTCTCATAATCCAACAAAGCAAATGGACCAAAATCCTTCTTAGACATTCAGCTTGCTTCTTACTGTTACATGACTGTTATTTCCGCCTGTCCCATAAATCCTCAAATGATGTTGTATGGTTGGCTGACACTTATCAGAAGTTAATATTATCTTGAAAGAATAACAGCTGAGGTCATTGCCTGACAAGGGAGGGATGTGGCCTTTATTGATTTATCTGCTAACAATTTGCCATCACTTGATCAATATTGGGGCGACAGAATGGTGCCTCACAGCACGAAAGTTCTGTTCGAGCTTACTGGGCCTCTTGTTTTGACAATTGCATATGATTTAAAGACATGAATTTTAACTTTGACCGATTGTAAATCATCTGTTGCTATGACTGTGGGTGTGCATGAATGGTGACCTGACAACTTATCCAGACTGTAGCCAGTGGCAGTTGAGATGCGAACTCTGTACAGGATAAAAACAGGATGGAAGAAGCTGTTTGATGCATCAAACGTGTTTAATTTAGGTAGAAAATGAAAGTTGCAATTGTAACAGCCACAAAATAAGAGATTTAAGTATTGATAATTTGGGAATTCAACTATGCATCCATTTCATATAACTGAAACAATATATTTGTTATATACTGTATATTAGGTCACTGCTTCAGGCAACAGGTGAAAAGTATTTCAGATCATTCTGCACAGAAAATGGACACAATTTTGAAGATATATTCTAAGATAAGTCAACATGCAAAGTTAAACAAGAAAGAAAACGTCTGTATAGTTATTTCTTCTTCTAGCTATCACAGGTTTGTTTCTTTTATTTCCGTCTCTTAAAATCTCTGACTTTGGCATTATTGACTTGCATCTGTACAAAGCTTGTCTTTCAAGAGGTTCTTATGTTATCTTCCTCTGCTAAAGTGTCTGCATTGCTTTGCGTCATTATGATAAAAAAAAGAGCTGAGTTCAAAGGAGAAGCTCCTGATTTATCGATCAATCTACGTTCCTACCCTCACCTATGGTCAGGAGCTGTGGGTAGTGACCATTAGAGCAAGATTGTAAATATAAGTGGCCGAAATTAGTTTGTCTGGGGTGAAGGGAGTTTCCATTAGAGACCAGGTGAGAAGCTTAGTTTATCTGGTTATCAGGGAATCAGGCTAGAGCTACTGCTCCATTGAGAGGAGCCATATGAGGCAGCTCAGGCATCTGGTTACGACGCCTTCTGGAAGCCTCCCAGGTGAGGCGTTCCAGGTATGCATACCGCTGGGAGGAGGCCCCAGGGAAGACATGCTGGAGGGACTATGTCTTTTAGCTGGCCTGGAAATGCCTCAGGATTCCTTCAAATGAGCTGAAAGAAGTAGCCAGGGAGAGGGGAGTCTGGGCTTCTCTGCTTGAGCTGCTGCCCCCGTGATTAATCAAAACTCTGTAATTTGACATATTTTTAAATATATCTGGAGGGAAATTTTTAAGTTTCTTCAATTATGTTTGACACACTTCTGAATTACTGTACAGAAACACAGCAGATGGTACATTGCTTGTCTGCAATTATGAGGAACGATAGCTGCATAGCAGCCATAATGATTCCCAAACCATCTTTGTAATTCTTATACTTGTTTTCACATTTATGCTGAAAGATGTGTGATTTTGATAATTGGAAAGGAAACTAGAAACTGCTACCATACTCCTTCCACAATTCTGCTTGCATAACATGAATGTTTTTTGGGGTTTTCTTCCCAGGCTGAAAAATAACGGAAGTGGGACTATATGAAATGCTGAGTTTGTTTCCAACACTTTTAGTATGCTGGCACATAGAATGGTCAACATGTTTGCAGTAATGTTGACAAAGACATTACCTAGAAGAAGCAGATCCCTCAGATCCTGCTGGTCTAACTTGTTCCTGGTAAGGATCCATATTCATGGAATATAGATCCGAACAGCCAATCCCAATCATCACCTATGGCTCTTTGCTGTATTTCAAGTGATAAATAAAAATGTATAAAATGTTGGGAATTAGTTTGAAATAGTATCGCTAAACATTTGTAGACATTATTAAACTATTAAAAGCTAGTTGATTATTTCTTTGCAGATTTATAATGAGGTATCGGGTACCAAGTTCTTAAAAATCTTTTTTTGTAACTCCTTGTATTTTTAAAACACTTGGATATCAGGCATGTAGATCACTTCCCTTTTGATGATTGCATTTGTGTTTTGAAAAGCAAAGATTAAGCACATCATTTTACATTCCTGATAATGGTTAGCTTTGGCATTTTGATTGCATGAAGAGCTTTCTTATCAGCAGTAGGTCACATTTTCACTGCTGCCTGCCAAGCTCTTCTGTCACTACTCCAAAAGCCGCCATTATTTTGATCTATAAATATATTTCTTGGCACTTTGTTTTTTGACACACGCACAGAAATTAATGCACGTTGTCATGCAGGGCACAAATTCATTACCATGTACACACATACATGCAGATGAAGTCATTTTTCTTTGCTCTGGTGTCTTGCAATTTGAATCCAGAGAATCCTCTTCTCCTCACACGGCCCCTGAAGCTACCAATGAAGAAGAGTTTTGTTTCAGTTTTGATTCCCTTTAAGGAATAGAAAAGGTATTGAGTGATGTGCAAGAGCAGAAATAGTTCGGCATTACACTTTCATCCTTTCATCATTTTTCTTCCATTGCTCATACCGCTCTCATGCCCTCTTCTCTTTCCCCCCATCTTCCTGTTCAGTATGAATTGATTTAGTCTTCTTGCCTTACACACCTGCCCTCTGCCTTGGCTCCAGTTCCATCTCCCATTTACATAGACACACATATACAAAGTATTGCCCTCTTTCTTTTTTTTTTTTTCTGCTATCACTGTCATACTCTCACATACACAAACACACAAAGGAACAGTAATCAGATCCAGCAATCTCTTGTATTTTTGAATACAGCAGCTAAAGTGAGATACAGATACAGTGTCAGCTTACAGCCCAACACCGTATCAGCATATCAGCCAAACTATATCTCACCAAAATAGATACACAGTATGTTTTTGGATATAGGAGGCATGATGGTGGCAGTGTTGTTCAATGTGTATGTTTGTGGATGTAACATAAACTTGGTCCATAGTAAAAAATAGGATGTGTGAAATACCAGAATGAAATTTGACAGACGGTCTGGTGCATGTATTTGACATTTCCTGTTTACTTTTGTCATTGGTAGTGTGATGTGGTTAAACAAACATTCACAAAAGCAGGTTAAGGAGGGGTTCACCACTGCATCATTTTGGCTGAACTGATATGTGAAAAGGTCTATAGAAACCCTAGAAACATTTCAGCATTAGTAAATGCCTCGAATGAAAAATCTTGATCATGTAAAAGGCATTAAGATTGACATGAACATGTAATATTGTCAGTGGTTTAGTTGTACATGGTGGAGTTAAGACGTACGTACTCCACGAGAAGGGTGGACAAAATGACATAATTTTGCAGCTTTTTCTTGAAGCAATGAAAAGGGCGTGACGCGGAAAGTTGCCACATTAGCATTTTCATTAATGGGAGGCTGAATGGATAGATTTAATTAACAGCTGATCGAGGTGATGAGAAAGTGCAAAAATGAATACAACGCGTGGTATATAAAGACACGGACACCACTACATGCACAATCCCGCCCTGACATGGAATAAGTTTCTCATTAAGTATGAAATCCGGGTCATTGCACATAAAAACACAGAAGTTTCCCATCACAGACAAAACTTCTTGTGGAGTATGAATTGACTGGACCGAAACAAACTTTTTCTTGTAGCTTCAAGAACAAGAACAAAGTTCTCCCATCTCACAGAGTATGTAGACTTTAATTAATTTTTATTACTTTATAGACAGTTTTATAAACAAGGATACCAAATAATTCCTCTGAAATTTATATGTTGTCTTGGGATTTGTTCCCATAAGGACACCAGTCAGTCAGCATGTTTATGCAACACAAGAAAAAATGAATACTTTTCTTTGTCAGACAAAAACTAGACTTTTAAAATGTATGTAAACACATTAGTAAGACCACAGTTGTACAAAATCCTGGCTCCAAAATCAAATCACACGCAGGTAACGCTGTTTATTACTTCTTCATCTATATGCTTATGTAGACCCGAATGGGTTAAGATGATCCACTCATACTCCAAAGTCCCATATTGTTGCATCTTTTTGTAAGAACAGTGTACATTATTATATACAATAAAGCTGTTGTCATATTCTTCTTTTACTTTTGTCTAATGGCTAAACACAGCAGAAACTATGACTGAAAGCAGCCCACTAAATTGTTGATTTGAATATTTTAAGCCTGTTTTACAGCTACAGCAAAATCTGAAAAAGTGATCAATAATTAAGTTAAAGGCAAAATAAGTAGCATTGCCACCAAGTGTTTCCAATCCTTTTTTTTTTTTTGTTTGTTTAGACAATTGAAGATCTCCCAAAGAGGAAATTAGAAGTCGAAAAATGTCTCAACGTTTTTTTTTCTCACAATCCACAGGATTGACAAACTACAGTCAAAGATCTGCCCTTCATTCATGGTCAGCCAGTTAAATGGCCTAGTTGATGTTGTTTAACTGAGCTGTTCTGACATTTTTCTCTTATTTTAGCTTTATTAGAGGCATATTTTTTGGAACTCTATCATTTCAGGTGAAGAGATTTCTTGTAATGCTGCCTTTAGGAACTGTTGCTGCCCCATCAACATCATACTTGACTCATGTTTGCGTTTGTGGGCTTTTAAATATTCTGCTCACGTCTTTGCATGCTGAGACAGCACTTTTACAAAAAGAAAAAGTGAACCCAAAAAACTAATGATCTGAACAAATATTAACACTAAACAAATTTTTTAATCCAGTATACGATCACTCACTCGATGAAAGCAAACCAATATCATTTGGCAATCTGTAGGCCTTTTGCAGCAGGGGACATGATTGATTAAAATAAAGGGAGACGATGGGTAATGCAGACACTGTCAGCTGTCCAATCCCCAGAAAGGTTTTTATGATTGATGGTTCGCAAAAGCATTGAGAGCCCTCACACCTCTGCAGTGCACTCTCAGCACTCATGGTGATTACATCTAAATGTATGTGTGTCTGGAGAAACAAGAGCGGTGGTGCATCGATGTTTATGTGTGAGTCTGCACATGTGGGGTTGATTACAGTGACAAGTTTCTGCCAGCTTAGATTTTGTGTGAGTGTTAGGGTGATGCTGCAGTCGTGTGGGATTTTGTGATTCTGTCGTTTTTGTGTGTGTTGCTGTGGAAACCCAAGAGGTATTGGGAGTAATGTGGGACTGAACGAAGGAGGATAGCAGTGAAGGACAAGCCAGGGTGTTTTAAAAAGGGAGAGATGTAAGAAAGGGGTCAGAAACAGAGGGAGGCTATGGAAGGGACAGAGGAATACTGTACACAAGACTAGGTTTTGTTGAGAAGGATAAATGAACTAAGAGAGGGATGGATAAAGAAGTATTGCTTGAGTATTTACTCACTGTGAAAAGTATTCATTTTCTTAAAAAGTCAGTTTAAATAAATCTTTAGGACTCATTGATGTTTGCTGCCTTAATAGACAGAATCACAGGGGCTTTCTGCTATAAATTAGTTGTCCTGTGTAATAAAAATGCTAAATGCTAAGCTACATACTTTAGTTGACACAAATAAAGTGGCATTTTATGTCAACGAATGCAAAAGATGTTTCCCTTCCTTTATTCTGCACTGCCATGTTACTGAAGTCACCCAGAGGGGAATACATGGCCATCTAAGTATTTTTACATGCTTATGCCAACATTTGAAGGCGATATGGGGTAACTAAATGATTACATAGCTCAATTATAGATGTCACGCATATTACTCATTGGACCTCAAATGAACAAATTTAGTAAGGAAATATTCTGAGGTTTAAGTGTCGTGAAGTGTTTGACTCTATTTTATAAATGAAAAGTTAAATGTACAGAATATCTAAAACAGGGTATAGCTAATTTATAGGAAGTTAAAGTCAACTAGTTAACTTCCTACTATATGTGTTCTGTATTGCAGACAAAAAGCTACTCATGTTGTTCAATACTTATTTGAAATATAACTGTATAAACAAAACATAACAAAAAAAATTATAATGGACCAGACAGGATATGGCATGCTTTTCACTTTTTCAACATTTACCTCTGGACCTGAAAAAGTTTATCCTACATGTTCTTACCCTACTGACTAAATAATTCAAAGCAATTTATTGAGTGGAGAATTTCATTGTAGAAAAAGTCACCTATGATGTGCTCTAATAACTGAGTACCAGTGCTTAGCCCATACTCCCAGTATGACTGCCATTTCAAGCATCTCTGTGGAGCCTCCATGTATACCTTTTTTTTAGACTGCTGGAAGCTGAACAGCAATAAATCATTATCAGTGGACATCATGTTGTCTTATCGAGGTGGATTGAATCAGCTATATCAATTAATTTTCTGCTTCTGTTGTGAAAATATCATGGGTCACTTGCCTGCCTTTGTCACACTTAAGTAGCATCATTCAACACTCTTGTCCTCGCGTCTAGGCTAGACATCAGTAAATCTCATGACAGACTCTTGCACAGCTCCAGCTCTATTATTTTGATAAAAATTGGCCATACACATGGTTGCTAGAAGTGCTAAACACCATGTTTACAGCAGGTGTCACCAGAAGAATATGATGACACGGGTTCATTGAATGGCTGTCTCACGGAGTGAAAGCAGCATCAGTTTTAATTAAGTAGCAGGTAATGAAAAGGTGAGATGTGGTGGTGCTGAGTGACCTATTCTCACGCTGTATTGTTATCAGTTTCAGATTTGTTATTCACTCTATGATAAAATGGAGGTGTGATGTGAGAGCCTGTGAACCATGTCAGCTGTTTGAGTCTCTTGCTCAGTGTGTGAGATTTGGCTGGCATGGTTGCAACAGCTGCCAGCGGTTTGTTTTCTTTCTGTTGTAAAAAAAATTTCACACTTTTTTTCATTGCTGTATAACATTTTGTTAGGGGAAGAATAGGTCAGTTTTTAAACTTCTTATTTATTTAATTTTACACTATTATGAATAAATTTAAACTAAGTGATATCAATGAGTTAAAAACAGCATTAACAACTGACTTACTTATTAACTTATAGATGTCAGAATAGATATAGAGCCCTATAAAGCTATAAATGTCAGTAAAGTTGTCAGTAAATGCCTCACTTAAAGATTCATCATGTTCTTCAGGTTCACTCATTAGCTACTAGAAATATATTGTGTTTCAGGAGGTGTTTCTCCGGGTTAGGAGTGTTGCTGTAGACAGCTTGGCATTTTGTATACATGTACAGCCGATGATTTTTGAGTCATCGAAAAGCAAATCAATACGTGACTTTGCTTTGTTTTAACTTGGTTTTGTAGGGTCATATTTCTTTGCTTTCTCTAATGTATACACTTGAATCTCATAATGACTAACTCTCAGGCAGTGAAATTTAACCCAGACTGACTTAACATAAGTTGTTACTCAAGAGAACCAACATAATTTGGTTCATAGCCAAAACAGTTTGATAGCCCTAAAGAGCATTAAGTTCCATCCCCAACTCTACAAAGAACTAACTTTGTTCATTTATCTTTGAAACAGAAGAGATTCAGGTATGAAAATTAAAACACCTTGTTACTGACTTTGCTTGCTGTACTTATTTCTTCTTACATAAGAATCATTAGTAATCTGGGAACCTTTCCAACAATCTCTTGCAAATTTGCATAGATAAGATTGACATTAATGTTGGATCATAATACTGTTTGCATTCACCATGTTTCACAACTCACATGGTGACCATAAAGTGTTTCTGTATCTTAATTATGTGTGCAGCTAAACTAATTTATATACATGTGGCCACATTAAGAGACAGATTCCACATGCTTGAGTACCTTGACTACAGATTCAGACTTAGACTTCTGCAAATTTTGTTGCCAAGCTCTGCACAAGTTTGTTAATTACCCATTGATTTGAGTCAGGTGTGTTGCTAAAAAGAAACTACTAAAACCTGCAGGACACCGGCCTTCAAGGACCAGGACTGAGGATTGCTTCACTAATGCATCAAATGAGAATAACTTTGATATAAAACTAATTAAAACTACTATCACAATAAAGGTTATGCCCCAAATGGCTTTCTAAATTGAAGTGCCATCTCAAATGGCACTTGAGATGCCTTCTGGTTTTGCCATTTTTGCTCTACAGTACAAACAAGGAGTTTGTCTGATAACTGTCTTTTAACTGTGTGATTGCTGAAGTTTGAACACAAACCCATACTTATTTCCTCCTATTTAACTGTGAAAATGATTTTAAAAACAATTATCAGAAAAAATAAACAAACAGGACTTACTCTGAACACTATAATTGCCATATTTTACAGCTTCTATGTGTTTCATTGGATAAACAATTACGTCAGTTCAAACAAAATGTGGATTAATCAATAGTGAATATAATTTCCTGCAATAATGCTAATGTGATATACTCTATCTAATTTGTAATTTATTAGTTATCTGAACCTTGATAGGAATCTGCAGCGCTGTTTCATCTCACAAATGAATCATGCAATTAAAGTATAAAATTAGACTTGCATAAAAAGAGAGTGCACCCTTTTTCATCTCTAAGCTTTTATGCATCAGGACTTAATCCCAGCTCTTAAAATTAGGTGGCTACAAACTCAGATGTGGCATTAATTTCAAATGGTTTTTTTATTTTGCATGTTGTGGAGGAGTTTTCATGCACACTTCTTTTTATTAATAATTTATTTATTTATTTATTTTTTCTTGCACAGCTTTATTGGGAACCAACCACAGGATTCTACTGGGGTAGAGGAGAATTGCAACATTTTTATTTATTTTTTTCTGCAATTGACAGAAATTTTATTTTTGAATCAGACAGATGGCCTAATATACTACTCTTCTTTAGGATACAAAGAAGTTTAGGGTCAACTGAATGGATTCGTGTCCAGTTTCTGTGTCCGCAAAACATGCCCAAATTATCACCCTTCCACCACTGTGCTTGACAGCTGGTGTTTATGTTGATATAATGTGTTTGGTTTTTACCATGTAATTACAATTACAAAAACATTGATGGTACAACATGGTACAACGATGAACGATTTTGCTGTCACAGTATATACAGTTAAATTGAAAACAATTTAAGGTTGTCATAATTTATAGCAATTTTTACATTACAGATATACCACATGGCAACGATAACTTGAGGAATGATATAAACAGGATTGGGAAGAGTATATCCTGCCTTCTAAATTACATCTATTTGAGGAAAGACAGTGATTATTTCCTTGCCAAACTGCATTCTACGTGTATTACAGCAGCATTACACTGAAGGAGACCAGGTACATATCTGGCCTGCCTTCAGTCTAGACCTGTCCGTCAGATTGAAAAGCAGAGTGGGGAAAATTAGTTTTCCAAACTACAGCAATATCTCTCCTTAATTCCCCAAATCAGCTGTAAATCTGCCTCTGTTACAACTTTTTTAATTTGCTGGCATCAAATTCAAATTATTGCATTTATTTTCCGTTTTTTATTTTCATCACACAGCCTATAATTTTTTTTGAAAATATGGTTATAAAAGCTGTCTTTCTGGACCTCCGCTGATGGAGAGCTGAAGCAGTTTCCAGATTTAAGGTATCAGAAATGACCTAAGTGCAATCTGCTTGTAGGCATTCCTGTACAGTAAACACACAGATGGGCCTTCATGTCCACATGCAACCTCCTGGTTTGGCTCCTCTGCTGGTGACTGGGTGATCAACAACGTGGCCTCAGTTAGATATGGCCACATTTTCTGCTACATAACAGTGAGCAGGTGGAAATAAAGTACCTGGCATCCGTTGATGATATGAGTGACGTGAGCACAATAAAGCTTATTTAAATAAAATGACAGAGTGGGCTGGCAGTTCATTGTTGGCCGGGACACTAGAGGTTCTATTCATGTCTCTTATTCAAGCCAGGACTCAACATTAATTTAGTTTTGGCCCTGACCCAAACATAATGAACTACACTCATGTTGTTTTCTCCAGACTTACTGAAGGAGCTGAAGCGCTTTAGGGAACAGCATGTGCTGAGAAAGTCTTCCTCTTTGTCTTAATGCCGTACTTGCCTCTCTGATGATGTGCACGCAAATCAGATTTTATATTATTTATTTCCTCAAAGTGATTTATTTTACCAAAAATTGCACAACACACACTGGATTGCATTCTGCTCATCTGTAGACACACATGTACACACCACAACCACCAATGATGTGGTTTATTTCATTTGCCTCCCATGTGGTTATTCGTAGAGAGGGAGAGGCCAATATCTTCTTACCACTGTGTGTGTGTGTGTGTGTTAATGTGTTTGTGCTGTCTTAATGTTTCTCAGCCCGCTGGGCGTCCATCTGTGGATTTATCTGGTGTCATTCCCATTCGCACTTCTTCTGAAACACACTCGACATGGACTGCCATAACTCTGCTAACAAAACCCACAACAGCCTAACAAAAACCACACACGTAGACATGCAGACATGAGCGCACACACATGCACTTAAACACACAAAACAAGAGCCCCTGGGTACGATTGAGGTACTTCCTAATACTTCCTATTTATCATGCAGCAGTTGAGCTAACCGGCAAACATTTGCACACACACACATTTTATTCTTATAAAAGCACTGCCTGCATAGATCGTCCATTAAGAAATAAGAATGTACGAATGAAAAACCATTGGTGGGCTGATAATTCATTTACAGATTGACTGAGAAGGGGATGCTACTGCAGTTGTGTGTGTGTGTGTGTGTGTGTGTGCATATCTTGAATAGTGACACAGAAACCGATTACTGGTGGGAGGGGAGAATGGAGGTGCAGGGCAAGAGGAGGGATAACGGAGAAGGGAAGATAATGGGAATGGAAGCAAAAAGTAAGCAGGGATAGCGAATGGAAAAAAGAAAGGGATGGATGGAGGAGAACAAAAGGAAAAATAGCAAAATTGATGAGCCAAATGTAAGAAAGAGGAGAGGTTTGTAATGGAGGAGAGAGAGATCTAATGGGTGGGATGATAGATAAAGACGGATAAGAGAGCAAAAAGGAGGGGAAACTGGAGTCATTCAAGATCTAAGAGGGGAAAAGGAATAAAACACAACCCTTTACACAAACTGCATTGCTGCTCACATCTGTTTGAAATCATTGCAACTTTAGAATTTGCTGCAAATTCCTTCATTTTAAAACCACAGGGAATAATAAGATTTAACCACTATGATCTATCAGAAAGATCTCAATAATAAAACAGAAGAACTATTTGAAATGTACAGAAGCTCTTCCTTCTCATCTCTAAGCAAACACTCAAACTATATTTTCCACGCGTTTCTTCCAGCTTTTTTGCTTCCTCCTCTTGTGTGCTTTCGTCAAAGTCTGTCCAGTTTAGATCGAAGCAGAGCTGATAAAGATTTTGAAACAGGTCTGTGCTTTTAATTCTTTCTGCTTTTCCCTGATAATGTCAGTGTGTGTTGGGCCGGATAAGAAAAAAAGGCAATCTGACAGACAGATAGAGGAAGAGAGAGCTTAAAAAGACAGTAGCAAAGAGGCAAACACATGTACTCTGTCAAAGACGTTAAATTCATGCCTCAATAGTTCGATTATTACAGCAAAGCACAGATTAGATCCGAGCAAAGAGGATGCCGGGGGAGGGAAAGAAAGAAGGGAGATGATGTGTATAATATTAATGATAATCAGTTGGTCAATCATGGTAAATGACTGAAAAGAGCTTCTGCTGCAACCTGCAATTATTGCTAATGACACATTCAGCGCAGAATCAGCATACAGTCCAACACACACACTCAGACGCACCCATGTGTTCTTGTTTTGAGACAGGCTAATCATATCTGATTGATAGTCTGAGAGAGAGAATGTCCTCCAGCTGTGTGTACGTGTATGTGTGTGTGTGTGTGTGTCTTCATCCATGGTCCCTGGCTTTTGTTTTGTAGCATGTGCTTTACTTTGTGTATTCAGATTTGTGTGCATTTATATGTGTATGTCGGTGCATTAACATTCAGACGCCACAAGTATAAATAACCTTTACACATACTTTAATATGGGGGGGTACTCATTTTATTTATTTAGCTAATCTTGATATGATTGGTCAAATACACCATTTAATCTTATTAATGTTACATGACACGGTGCTGAGATTTTATGTGCCTTCTGTCATGGTAGTAACAATATCAAAAGTAATAGGTAAAAAAAACTAAAAAAAATTTAATTTTTGTTTCTGGGCAGAGGGAGAGCAGCATCCAGCTGCCAGAAAAACAAAAGAGCATTGGCTAAAATATATAAAGACAGTGAGGTGGACAGTGAGACAGAGATGGAAGATCTGTTGAAATACCAAACTGATTAGCTGGAGTTTTTGACATTTAAATGCCACGTTTACATAAAGAAATTTTTCCTAGGAATATTAATCACTCCAGTTAATTGTCAAGGAGATGTGGGATGGATTCATGGCAAAGAAGTGGAATTAATGCAGAAGGAGTTTTAGAGGAATGTGTTAAGTATAGTCAAGAAAAATAAAGCGTATATCTAAGGTCTCTTTTTATGTATTAGGATAAGATAAATATATAAATAAATAAATAAATAAATAAATAAATAAATAAATAAATAAATAAATAAATAAATAAATAAATAAA
>JBAMHW010000025.1:10962589-10983034 GCA_037177495.1 Rhadinocentrus ornatus
CTCGCTCCATCCACCAACGCCACGTTGCACCACAGACTGTCCAGGAGTTGGCAGATGCTTTAGTCCAGGTCTGGGAGAAGATACCTCAGGAGATCATCTGCCTCCTAATCAGGAGCATGGCCAGGCATTGTAGGGAGGTCATACAGGTATGTGGAGGCCACACACACTACTGAACCTCATTTTGACTTGTTTTAAGGACATTACATCAAAGTTGGATCAGCCCGTAGTGTGTTTTTCCACTTTAATTTTGAGTGTGACTCCAAATCCAGCATCCATGGGTTAATAAATTTGATTTCCATTAATAATTTTTGTGTGATTTTTGTTGTCAACACATTCAACTATGTAAAGAACAAAGTGTTTAATAAGAATACTTCATTCATTCAGATCCAGGATATGTTATTTTAGTATTCCCTTAATTTTTTTGAGCAGTGTATATTCCTCAGCTCCTGCTGTTGGTGGTTTCTCATCACAATCATGTCCTCTTTGATTTTTGCACACAAACATGCAGTACGCTGCGATGGACTGGTGACCTGTCCAGGGTGTACCCTGCCTTTCACCTAAACACTGCTGGGATAGGCTCCAGCTCACCCCGCGACCCCTAATGGGGACAAGCGGTACAGAAAATGACTGACTGACTGACTGACATGCAGTACGAGCCTTGTTAAGTTTTATTGCCCTCCTGATTAAACCCAAAATGTTAATGTCTGTGATTCATTGATCTTGATTTTAATGACCTTGACAACCACCATTGCCATTCAGGCCACCATATATATATATATATATATGTATATATAAATATATTAAGTTTTGTTTTATTCACACAAAGTACCTGACTGCCATTTTACAAGGCTAGAAAACAGAATAAACCATCTGGTAAAACTGCACAACAATACACAACATGGACCGTATCACCATATGTATAATTTTATTTTGTTGTAAAACTATATGAGTGTAATATTTCTCCCCATTATAATATAAAAAGTCATTTAAAAGGCTTCATTCCCCTGACCAAAATCAACACATCTGGTTTGTAATGAGGGTAAGGCAGCCAGTTAATTAGAGGCACCTTTATCAATTACCTTCTGACCAATCAGAGACAAGCACCCACAAACCAGACGCTGAACAGCTTGTTTTTATGGCCAGAACAGTTTCCATGCACCTCGCTCAAGGGCTCATCCACCTTGACCCAGATGGCGATGGAAAGGAAAGCTGCAAAGTTCCAGTTCCCCCCTGAATCCACCAGCTGTTGTACAGCACGAGACACACATCCATCTCACCCACTTACAGGATTTTTAATTTTTTTTAAATTACATATACACGCTAAACATGTATGGCGATGTTTGTGACTGTTTCTACATGACAAACTGAATTTCTGTTGAACAGACTGAACAGCTTCAGTATGAGAAAAAAGGCCATGCTACTGTTAGCATAGAAGTTAGAAAATGTTATTATTTATCAAGAAAAAAATACTCTAATTTTAAATTTGATGCCTGCAGTGTTCTTTAAAAATGCTGGGACAGGGCATGTTTACCATTATGTTGCATCACCTCTAACAGGGGCTCTTTTGTCTTATTTTTTGGTTATAATGCACCAAATGTTTTTTTTTTGGTGGTCGGACTACAGGCAGGTCAGACTTAGAGGGCCCAAACATACTGTTTTAGGTTTTAGCCTTGCCCCATGTGCACAAAGTTTCTTTGGATTTACTTGACTTTTTTTAAGAATACCCTGTGTCGTAGATGATAAATAACCAAATAATTTGCAGTTTTCACCTGAGAAAAATAACTCTGAAATAGCCAAATCATTTCCTACAGTCCTTTACAAACTAATAAACATGCCGAGGAATTATCCAGATAGTTTCCTGGTGGATTAAAGTACACCAGCATAAAAGTTTGATATCCGCTGGAAATATTGGTACAACACATAAAAAAAGGTCACAAGTTTCCACCATACTATGTACATTGTTTGCCCTAAAGTGCTTAAAGCTGGGAAATGAAATTAATTTGTTAATGGATAATGGCAACCATGTATTCATGCTGACAAGGATAAAATCTGCATGTTTTTCCTTGCATTCAACACTACTTTTAAGGTAATGCAATTCAATAAGTCATGTAGTTTAAGCATAAAACACACAGAATGCAAAACTGATTACTTCAAAAGCAGCTAAAAGCACAAGAAACATTTAAGTACAGTGATACCTCGAGATACGAGTGCATTGACATACAAATCTTTTGAGATACGAGCTGTGATTCAACCAAATTTTTGCCACGAGATACGAACACATTTTTGAGACACTAGCATCCGAGCCGCTGCCGCCGCCGAAACAAAGGCCCACAACAACAACGTGTGCTCTGTTTCCTCCGCTTCCCGCGTCTCACTCGGTTAGTGTTTGTGTAGCTCGCTTTGTTAACACTTGTGTAAAGCTGTTTACTCCTCCCTTAACCTCCGTGCGCATCTTCCATTAGCTCAGGTCGTCTGATCTCCAAGGTAAATAATACACTTCATAGTAAAAGCAGTTTATTTTTTTAGCATTCTCTTTTATTACTGTATGTTTTTATACAATATTTGTAATTTAAAATACAGGTACTGTACATTTTTAATATTCAAAACACATAAACAAAACAACTGGAGTGGAATTTTGTGAGCTGGTACGGATTTTGGGATATTAATTAATTTAAATGGGGAAAATTGCTTTGAGATCGAGCAAATTGAGATACGAGCAAGGTCACGGACCAAATTAAACTCATATCTCGAGGTATTACTGTATATTTACTTAAAGACAGTAGTGGTCAGGCCTGGAATCAGTGTTGACTCTTTCATTCAGCAGGTGTAGAGCCATCCTCCAAACCCCTCCAACCTCCAAGTGTAAATGTTCTGCTATATTAACAGAATCAGTCAAAATGTGACTATTTTACAAAATGCTTCAACAGCAGAAAGGCTTTCCGGATGAGATGAATATATACCACAGTGACAGTTTTTTTCTAGTCTTGCCACCTTTCATGTATATTGCATACACTCGTCAGAGTTCAATGGGGTAATGATGGCATGCTCTGTGCTCCAAGAACTATGATGCAAATTAAATCTATGTAAGCTTTCCTTTCCTTTGCTTTCTGAGGCTGCCTCTTTTTTTTGTTTTTTTTTGGTTTCTGTCTCTCCCTCGTCCTGTGCCTTACTCACTCTCCATGTAATTCATTCCTCCTCTCCCTCTGCTCAGCCTATAATCAAGTCTTTTTCATGTTGTTTTGCAAAGTGCCATGTGAATCTGTCACACACTCCTCTTTCCGTCTCACTCATCTTCATCCCCAACCTCCTTTTCATTCTATCTCTTTAGCCATATGTCCTTTGTCAGAACTTGACAACAGGAAACGTGTCCCTGTCAAGAAGGCGCCTCAATTTATGGTCAATGGCAGTTCATAATACAGGACTTTGTGTGCTGGACAGCAAAGAGCACCAATTTGATACGTTACTTTATTCACTCAGGCCATTACTTTTGGGGTCACAGCATGGAAATGAGTGTGACATCCTCCATTTTTCTTCATTATAGAAATCTGTCATCTGTGCATGAAAGAGGGTGAGGCTGCTTTGATTTATGCCATGTTATCAGTGACTTTTGCATTAGCACTGTGGCTTTGATGTGATTTTTCAGTGCAAACACCCTGTTTCATCTATGAATAGACATAACATCAAACTACACTTTGCAGCTCTCGCACTGTAGGTGTATTAGAAAAATAATCAGACAATTAAGAAGCTAAATGGATGCCCAATGGCCTGGATTTATAAGTTCAATATATGTAATTACATTTGTGGATTACATAACAGAAAATATTGCAGGTAAGTACAACACACCCACTCGGTTTCATACATGAAGACAGATGTGTGTGTTCTACCATTTTAAGCCACTCAAACTTTTTGATGTTCAGTGAGTGAGCTTCAAACATTTCTGTGTTTTGTTGCATGACAGAAAAATCTGAAATATTAGGTACTAGGTTTGCCAAACACCTCCAACATTTCTTCTGAAGATGGAAGGTAAACAACAGACAAGGAGAGGTGGGAAAACAGTGAAGAAGGGAAACATTTCAGAGTTTGTCGGCTAATTTTGAAGTTCTGAAGCCTAGCAAACAGATGGAGAGACATCAGAGGAACAGACTGGTCATTATCATGACTGAGATAAAGGCCAAATGGGTTTGATGAGACATCTTAGCAGGACATCTTGGTCAGTGATGAGTCATTGATATCCCATTACGCATACAATAATCCTGAGAATCAAAGATTAACTCCCTTGAGCCTAGAATGATTAGAAATTGACAATTTCTTCTGGACAAAGAATAAAAGCAGCTAAAAAGCTTAAAATTTGGTTACTCAAATGTCCCATAAATCTTGATCATTTTTATAGTTTTCTTCAGTGATTAAATGTTTGTCTGATGTTAATAAGATCTCTTAAATGTAAATCCTTTCACAGAAATTATTGGTAAAAATTGAAAGCGAAACAGGATTTCACTGGTGTTTTACAGTGTAACTGCTATTCCAGATTACACTACATGTTACAATAAATGTAAGTTTAATTTAAGGTCAATTAGATTGCCTCCACGTGCATTTAGTTAATATGTCACCACAATAAATCAAATAATTTTTTTTCTACATTTTAATGTGACCTAAAGCCTATACAAATCAGTTGAAAAACAATATATTTATGAAGATAATATAGAAAAAGAAAACATATAATAATCTGGCTGCATAAGTGAGCACACCTCTAAACTAATACTTTGTTGTGTGTTTTGTTAGATTTTTGGCTTTTTTTAATCGTTTATAGTCTGTTTCCATTCCTCTTCTTTTCTATTTCATGTCATTTATGTATTTAATCACTCTTTGGGATTTCAGTGCTTTTAAACCTTTTAACATTCAGAAAAAGAAAAAAGTAGTTTTTTTGCATTTTTTTTAAGACCTTTTGGCAACTACACAAAGCAATGATTTTAAACTAATTGTTTAGGTTGAACTTACTAAGTAATGACATCAAATTTATATAAATTTCACTACAGAAATATGTACTGAAACGGAGAGGTGGCTGCGTTTGGTTTACTTACACGATTTTCTTAATGGGAAATAATGATTACAGTGTGCTCTACCACACAGTTGAGCAGGATGTTTAGGGGTTAAAAATGGCCAATATTGTGGACACGAAATCTTCCTTGAATTAAAACTGCTCAGGTTATTTTCTGCTTCTAACATTATTACATAGACATTTTTGTTTCAATATCAGCAACCCATCGCTCTCATAGTATCAGTGTGAGGAGAATAGTGTTCTATCAAAATGAATTATTTAAAGTTATTAGTTAAACAATCATAGTAATTGTTAATCCACATGTGGGCAATGAATATTTAAAAGTAATTTACTATTATTTTCTAAAACATATAGTAAAATACTCTTGTAACCATAAAACAGCAGTTCATCACAGTGCAGGTGAAGCACCCTGGTGGTCTTCTAATTTTAGAAACAGACAATATTCGAACACACCAAAGTCAACCTTTCAATTAACAATGAGTTTTCATGCATGCAATGGCCAACATGCTCTTCGTTCCCTTTGTGCAGAGGTTTTATGTGTTCATTTTTATTAATACAAAATTGTGGGGAAGTTGATTAAGCTGTATTACCAGAGCCTGAATAAAACCCCTCAGTGCCACTAAGTTCTGAGGGTTGTTGTTTTTTTTCTCTCTCAATGAACATTTAATGTTTACTATGGATGAGTTTCTGCTTTGGTTTGGTTTATTTATTTCAGTGTCATGCGCAAGTGTGCCCAGCCCGCATGGGCTTACCAGACACTACAATTCAAAGATGACAAAAACACAGGAAAAAGAAAAACAGGAAACCAAAAGACGCGCATAACCATTCACTTATACAGCAACAACAACATGGGTTAGAATATACAAATTAGAGGATTGTGTACTTATGTGGCATACAATGTTTTCTGTCTTAAATTCCAGGCCTTCTCAATAAATCTAGCTTAAATATAATTCTCCTCTTGGAAGAACCAACTCAACATATCATATTCATCCAGAACAAATCGTCTTTTTTTCTTTTGTGCTTTTTCAAACAAAGATTTCCTCAGTTCATCGTACAGTGGACAATGAAACAAAAAGTTTACTTCAACAACTTCCAGATCACACAAAACACATAAGCTCTGCTCTTCGGGTATACCTTTATACCTACCTCAATCGCTAAGGGCAACATTCCAGATCTTAATTGTGACCTCTGACCTCTCCCTAAGTGCAGCGTTAGATATGGTTCTGTAAAGTAATCTTCTTTAATCTGAACATAAGTTCTAAGTTTAGGTTTCCTCCAAATCTCCTCTGTCCATAGTTTCTTGTGAAAATAATATTTTTTTTTTGTCAGTATCTATCTTACACTGCAGATTGTTACTAAAAATATAGCGTAGATCACAAGAGGAAAATATTTCATAAATGTCACTGGACCACAGATAATTATGAGCCCTATCCCAGTTAAAGATTTATTTGGTCAGCCTTTCATCTGGCATCCGGATAAATCGATTCCAGAGCCGAATCATTTCACATCTTTGCTTTACAAGACTGGTTTCCCATCCTGAGTCCCCATTAAGAACAGTCTTTGCAGTAAATTTGTGACCTCCAAGAAAACATCTCAAGGCTGAGAATGGATCTCCCTCTTGGGGTTATGGTTTTTAATCTGTCAAGTACACACATAGTACAAGGTGTGTTTACACTCTTACATATCAGGTGCAGGGCACACGCCCTTACACCACATGATACTACATGTGTTTCACACGTGACCACCGGTGGTTTTGCAAATATGAAACACATGTTAGACATATCTGGAACAAATGTAATACACTTATTGTGAATAAGGGAAATCTGTGGGGTTTTGGAACATTTTCATGGTAACAAAATGCAAAACTCATGTAAAGTAAATGTAATCTAAATGATGGAATGTAAAACATGTACATTTCCATGTTAATCCCATATGGTCACGTGTAAAACCAATGTCTTACATGTGGCCCAAAGTTTCATGTGAAACCCATGTAAATTCTAATGCGAAACATACATAATCACCTGTGAAACTCTTGTTATTCCCAAATAAAACCTGTATAATCACATGTGAAATCCATGTAAATTCTAATGCGAAACATACATTATCACTTGTGAAACTCTTGTTATTCCCAAATAAAACCTGTATAATCACATGTGAAATCCATGTAAATTTCACATGTGAAATCCATACAAGCACATGCATACCTTTAGGATTGCATGCGGAACCCATTTGATTTTGTATGGTCACGTTTTACATGTTAAAATGTGACCATACAAACCACACATTTTATAGGCTCCACATATAATGTATTTTTCCTGTAAGAGCAATTAATTGCAATAAAATATTGTCTTTCAGAGAGTTTTAGGAGTTCTATACACTTTTATTAATCAGCATCTAAACATGTATGAAACTTCATTTCATTTTCACAAAGATTAATAATTTAAATTGTTTAACTTTTGACTCAGAACTTGGTCATTTACTTTGAGTGATTGGATCTGTGGAGTTAGACATTTTTGGTGCTTTTTGAACTATTGATGACTTGATGGAGCTTTCTATGTAAAGTGTGTCTTTGCTTTCCAGAAGGCCTCTGTAGAGCTCCAGAGGCAAGATAAGGTGTACATCTAGTCTTGACAGTAATTTGAGTTTGGGCCTGAGATTTATACCACATATCAGACTGTCACACACCCATCCTTCCTGTCACTCGCTGCTGCGCTATCTAATATAGCAGCAATGCCACAGAATTAATCTTTAAAAAGATTTCTGATGTGGCATCCCTGGCAGATTTGAAGAGGAGCCTGTATAGGTAGAACTACTGCCACTGCTTTGCAAACACATACACACACTTGCATATTTGCATCAGCTAGTTATTTCACACATATGCAGGCACACTCTCAGACAGCTAACTGTCAGTAGTCCACTGTGTCAAATAAAAGATGTAGCTGCCCTCTGGGCGTCAGATGGCACACTGATACAGATACACACATACACCAGCTCAGCTGTCAGTCATTTACTGAGGGGGTGGGGTGCTGTGTGGGTGGGTTATCCTGATTGGTTTTTTTATTTGTTTTTTTTTTGTTTTTTTGCATGCTGAATGGCTGAAATTGTGTGTTTGTGAAGTGTATGCATGCATGTGTTGGTGTCAGTTTGCTTTGCCAGTGGGTGGAGAAGCTGTCATTTATTGTATCAATCAGAGGGAAAACTGAGGGGCACATAGTTGCATTCATGCATGATCCAAAATCCAACCTGTGCCAAAGCTGTGCCATTCTGATTTCCATATCCAGGTGTCTAATTTCAGTCAGTCTGAGAGGTGAGCAGTGGCCAGATGGAAAGAAGCAGATTGAAAAAATAAAAGAAAAAAAATGAAGATAAGAGAAACTGGAGAAAGCTAAAAGATTCAGGTAGAGAAGTAAGGCATCGGGAGCAGAAAGAGACGGAAAGGTTTAGAAAGCCAAGGGTTTGATAAGAGTTATTGAAGATGATGTGTTTTGGGGATGAAGCCATATGTAAATCAGTTGCTTTTAAAAGAAAAAAAGAAAAGTGGGAAAAGAAGGAAAGTGGGGGCAAGGAGAAAAGAAGAAGCGGAAACACAGAAAGTTAGTTCAAGAAAACCTCTTGGGAAGATAGGATTGCTTATCTAACACAGAAAAAGATCAAACATACCTTTCAAATCAATTTCATATCAACCTCAATAGTCTGTTTTGTCAGTGCAGGGGAGCTTTTTTACAGCAGGATGACTTGCTGAAGAAATACAGCACTAAATCAGGCACCAAGCATCAAACCACCAATTCATCTCTGAATAAAGTAAAAAACAGATCACCAGAACCAGTTTGAATGCTAATAGCTGCCTAATTTTACTCCCTGTAGTATTCATTCAGCTCAGCCGATTGGGACGATGAATGAGAGGGTCCCACACGTTATAATCACATGCGTTGTAGTTGAAACATCCACCCTGATTCACTGAGTTAATCCATCAGCCCTGACTGTGTTTGATCAATGGATGCATTTGTTGAAATCATTGCATGAAATTGCCTTTTTTTTCATCAACATCCCCCTAGAGGGATCTTTTCAACAGCTATGTTTTTTGTTTTTTTAATAATTTAAGCCCTGAGCCCTGATTCAATTTGATTATTCATTGTTACTGTATAGCTTCTTGTGCAATGAAGAGATTTTTTATTATTATTATTATTATTTTTTTTTATTTTTTTTTAAGGACAAGCTGGTTGAACGTAGACTAGCTGTATGCAGCAGACTTTGCTGCTGCCGACCAAATTTTAAAGTACAAGCTAATCCAAACCAGGCTTTGGTTAGGTTTAGATTATATGTTAATATCATTAAGCTACCTACTTATCTTGAACTTACTGAAATTTCATCAAAATGTTTTCTGCATATGAAAAAGAGAGAGGTGTTAACTTGTTAATTTAATGTTTCTTAGATGTCAGTTCTTTGTAGGTTGGCAATGATATGATTATTCACACTTTGCAGATGCTACAAACCACAGTGGTTATTTCTGTAAAGCAAAGTTTGTGGTGGTAATAGTCTGCCCATACCACAACTCCATGGTTCTAAACAGTGGATGACCAAACAACGAAATAATACTATGCACTATCTTTAATTTTTTTTTAACATATTTTGTCTGTTCCTTTTCCCTCTTTGAATTCACTAACTCTTGTTTGATTTGCAAAGCTGGCTGGGTTTCTGTGTATGAAAACAGCTAACATGGTTTCTCATAATAAAGTGTCTCATTGTTATAAGGCAGATTTTTCACTCTGCATGTGCTACCTGGTTCATACTTTCTTACAAGATTGCAACATCTAAAATGGGCCCAGTATGCTTTCAAATCAAACACTGCTAAACTTAGTTTCCACCAAATCCCCCAAATATCACAGTATTGTAAGCATAACGTTGGAACTGCATAACACATTCTTATTCTGCTTCTGATTCTTCTTCTTTGGTGTTTTACGGCAGCTTGAAGGCTGTAACTTCACTGTTTCAATGAGGCTAGTCATCCACATCTGCATCAGAATATATCTTCAAGCATAAAAAATCCACAGCTAAACTATGGTAAAATGGGTGTAGGACTGCCATAGTTGATCACATTTCACCGCCTTTCATTTTGAGAAGCGCTCCAGGAACTTGTTAGCATCTAAATTCTTTGTCCACTTTGTCTTCTGCTCAATGCTGAGTGAGGACAAACCACATTTAGTTAGTGGAGGCCAAAATAAAAACTGGAAAGTGCAAAACACACTGCAGAGTAAGACATTTAGTGTGTTTTGGCTGACCAGGATGTCAACAGCTGTGATAAGCTTGCATTCATGTCGAGTGGCATTCTTATTCTCATCCACTACTGGTTAGGTTTTTTTTTAGACTTCCTTCTCTGTGGGAAACAGGAACCTCTAAGATAGAGCCCTAAAAATGTAAAGTTTTGCAAAATATTTTGGTCATGCATTAAAGACCTGTATAGTTCTTCAGGTGAAGTACTACCTTTTACAACATTTTCAGCAAATTCTCCTTTAACATCCTCATACATTACTCCCTTTCACAAGGGTGCTGTTACTTTAAGAATGCCCACTGATACCCAGAGGGCACATCAGGTTTTAATGGGCTCTATGTGACTAAAGGGTATACAAAAATCGAAGAATTAACTCATTAAAAGCTTTCATCAGCAGCTTCTAACCTTCATGAAAATATGGGATCTCTGGAGTGCTTTAATTGTCCCAAAGGTTGAAGAAATTACAGAGGTCATGCTGAGGCATTTTATTAGAAACAGTAATGGGTTTGGTACAGTTAGGTCAGGGTTAAGATCTGGAATGAACCTCATCTCTATCTACCCTCAAACACATTTGCACACATAGACCCACAAACAATTCCCAAACACCCCCAACCAATCTGATGGAGGAGAAGTGCTTCAAGCATTATAGGTTAAGGCCTCATCTAACGCCCATGGGAAATCACTAAAAAACAATGTAGTGAGATGTACCATGACTGATTGTGTTGGTAGAAATAACACACACAGATACATGGAGAGACAGAGAGGAGAGAGTGAAAATGATCGAAAAGAGGACAGAGCCACGGATATAGACAGAGGTTTAGTTTTATGGAGTCGAAATTTGATTTTAGAGAGAAAAAAAGATAATATGTCCTCCTTGAATGTCTGCCCCTCAGTATAATGATCACCTGATCTGTGTGATATCCTCCTGAATTGATCGTCAAACCTATATGGTTACTTTTACCATGTTTCCACTTGCATGTTTATCATGTTTTTTAAAATTAGTCAAAAGCTGTTAGATTACATGTCAGAACATGTTATAAAATGAATCCTAAGTAGTGTTTGTTTATATTCAGGGAACAGCTGCTGAAGAAACCTACACTCATACTACAAATTATTTCAGTCAGTTGTACAGGTTTTTATTAACATTAGAAGCTGGTAGTTGGCACATTTGATTATATCTGGTCCAGTTTTCTGGCCTCAAAGTACAGTATAGCCTCTGAATCAACAGTCCAACTACTCTACTAAACTGTTAAACAGACTCAATTTGGTTGTAGTTTTGCTGGATGTATTTAACTACTTATCTTCAAGTGTCATTGAAGGGACTTTTCTTCATCATAGATTTCACTAGAGATCGCTGGGTTACACTTTGGCTGCCAGGGCAAAGATTTATAATTCCACCCGATGCCATGGTGCATATTTCTCTAGTCAACTCTGCTAAAAATATGCTCCATCTATTTTTGACAGGAGTGCATGAAGCTGCACAAAGCAGATGAGCCCAGCAGAGTAGCATCATCACAAGAGCAGTCTAAGATTTCATTTCATCCTCCAAGGCGGAATCCATAAAGAAATTCTGAATCCATGTGCCCATCAACATCAAAAAGTTGCCCATTCCCTACAACTCTTAGAAAGTTCATTCAAATCCAATCATAACTTTTTGAGTAACCTCAGCAAGTGGTTCCATGCTAAAAGAGATCCAGTCAGAGTATTTTTATCACAGCGTGCCTTAAGAAAAATCAATTTTGGACAAATTAAGAAGAGCTCCTCTAATTCTGACATTATTCTGTTTGGTATGAAGTCATATGGGAGCAAAACAAAAAACAAATTTCACAATTCCGGGATTATATTTTCAAAGTTTACATAGAAAGACATATTTTGGAAGATTTGTAATAGTCTTTCTTGTTATTTTAATTGTTGAACCAGTCTGTGTGGTTCTAGTTTGCATTAAAAAAAAAACTTCCCCCTCCCTTGTTGACTATCAGACAATCAGATGATAGACCACACTAAAAGGTTGTTTTTTTTTTTGTTTTTTTTTCTCCCCTTCATTCTTTTACCTCTTGGGAGTGGAAGACAAAGGGAAATACGGAGGTGGGAAATTGAGGGGAAATTGAGAAAAGAGGCAGACAGGGAGGGAGAAGGCCGGAGGCATGAAGAGAGGGAGAGGTGAAGAGGAAGGTAGAGGAAAAACAGATGTGGTTCATTGAAGCGGCACTAGCCCACAGTCAGAGTCAAAGACCTGAGAGCACAAGTGCATGATCCTCCACTAGCACACGGGAAATTATAGCCAGTGTGTTATTGAGTGTATGAGGGCAAAGAGGGGAGGAAATATGTAGAAGAAAGATGACTGCAGAGCAGTCTGTAATGGTGCTTAGTGAGGTACTCACACACACACAGTTAAAATTATTAACACGGGTCTAGCTAATATTTTTTGTTGGAGGTTGCAAACCAAGCAGCTCATATATCACCAAACAGATTAATATCTCCAGTTTATTTATTTTATTTTTTTTAGCTGTGGCTTCATCTTAATGGCTTAAATGCTGCATTGCAAAAAAAGTTCCAGAAGCTCAATACATCACCGCAAGTACACAGCTGCAGTTTAATTGGATTGTATTTTACTATAAGAAGTCATTTGAGCTTTGTCTAAAATATATTAAGTACACTACAAACCTTTGTTTTTAATATGTTTTATTATATTTGAATAAAATAAAATAAACACAAACTTGACTTTGTTTTCTGGTTTCTATGAGGGAAGTTTTGCAGATTTTCACACTTTGTGATCTCACACTAACAAAAGCAAATACTGCATCCATCTTGTATCCTGTTTCTTTTCCGAGCTCTCTCCATCCAGAAACAATCAGCCTGATGGTGACTATTGCTCTGTCTCTCTTTCTTTTCATTGCTTCCTATGATAATGTCCCTTTGTGTTTACTTGTTAAAAGTCCCACGGTGTGCATTTAAAATAGCCAGTGTGTTGTCCAACTGCTAACATGCTTGTAGTAGAAAGCTTAATGCAGCCATTATGTGAGGCTCCAGGCATTTAAAAAAAGCTTGTGAACTTAAGTTTATAAGCCCCAGGATGCTGCAGGCCAATTACAGCTCCAAGAATGTGCATAATAATTGTCAGTGCATCATCAAAATGAGTCAAAAGCACAGTTTTAAAGTCAAAAACTTATGTTTTGCTTTAAAATACAAAGAAAAAAGTCACTTAGTACCATAAAATCTAACTACCTAAGCAACTTTTAATAAATATTGAACAGACAAGGTGTTCAGTGTAGTAATTTGGAGATGTTATTATCTCAGCTAAGCTAGCTTGTTTATATAGTTTTCTTGCTATTCACAGCTACCTTTTCTGAGTTCTGTCACTTTCTGGACAAGCCCATTTTTATTTACCACCACAACAGCAGTAGCATCCTGCCTGATCTTAATGACATTTTGCCAAATTCAGCTTTTTACAGAGAATTACTTTCCTGTTTGTGTGTGTGGTTTTTAAAGAGGCTAATTAGAAAAGTACTGATGGATGATACCTTGGTGAAATAATTACTATTCCTTTCCCAGCTGCTTTAAACTAGGAGAAAAAGAGAGTGAGAGCAGTGAAAGACACAAACAAAAAAGAGAAGAAAATGAATATAAAAAAGAAGGGG
This sequence comes from Rhadinocentrus ornatus, assembly GCA_037177495.1. Lineage (NCBI taxonomy): Eukaryota > Metazoa > Chordata > Actinopteri > Atheriniformes > Melanotaeniidae > Rhadinocentrus > Rhadinocentrus ornatus. The sequence goes on from JBAMHW010000025.1 coordinate 10,976,553, forward strand.
TGAAAGATATGGTGCAAGACAGTGACAGACAGGAGTGATGGCAGGAAGGGAGAAAGGGGGAAATTTTAGAGAAATTTTACTCATTAAAAAGAGGAGATGGCATTAATCAGAGCTCTGTGCTAATGAGGCATTTACTCATTATGCTGAAATAGAGAGGCCAAAGAAGAAGAAGAGGATGGAAAAGGGGGAATAAGAAAGATGGATGCAATTTAAATCAATAGTAAGAGGACGGGGGAAAATAAGCAAAGCTTAGATGGAATTAAAAGTGTGTTTGAGGTGAGATGATAAGATATACAGATTAGAAATAGAATGTTAATAGATGTTAATGAAGATCTGGGTCTCCATTTAAAAAACATATTTACAGATTAAGGTTCTCAATAGATTAAATAACTATATGATTTGAAAATATATTAATGTTGAAAATTCCACCTCCCCTGTGTTTATAAAGCTTTTGCTGTTATTTCTTTAAGGCTTTGGCTTTATTCGGCATTTCATTCATATCTTCCAACACCAAAATTTCATGTTAAGTATAATTGATTCTTTCAAATGTTAATTTTAAGGAATAAACACAAAGAAAAATAACACAACAATTTGATTACTAACTTTAATAAATAATTTAAAGCAAGCGTCTTTGATTGAGCTAATGCCAAGGTAGTGCATGAGAAAAATGTGTGATGTGTGTCAGTGTGGTTTGCATGGCTGTCTCTTAAATGATTTGTCTTCCTAAGCGGAGTTTTTAGTATGTGCATTATTTAAACAGACAGCAGTCAAAACAGATTCATTGTGTGCCATTGAGGTTTGGAGAATTTAAAAGAATGAATGGATGTCTGAGGAGATGCTCTGCTTTATAACATGCAGTGGTCATGGTAAAGATCATTTGCATAAAAGAAACGTTGATTAAAGTCAAGTGGTGATGATGGAATCTACTGGTCGTGATCAAAAATTGAAAGGAGTAAAAATTTAATTACCAAAGGCATTAGGATTCAGCTCATTTTCATGGGAATAAATTTAGTATTTGTGGAGATAATAAATCTGGGTCAAACTGGTGGATTAGTTCCAAGAATATCAGTGCCAGTGTTTATCTGCTAGATTCGCAAAAGTGATGAAGCTCTTTATTTCCATATTTTGTCCTATCCTGCATAAGATTGGAGAAACCAGGAGAATGATACTTAACTGTGCTTCCTTAAAACATAACTTTTTAATTATTTTACTTTTTACTCTCAAGCTGGAAGTTTAGAGAACAGTTTTTTTATTCAGGAAGAGGAATAAAGTCCAAACCAAGCTCTTAAACTTGATTTTTCTTTCTGTTCTTTTCTTTCTCTCGCACCTTCCCATCATTCCTCTTTCTCCCTTCCCTAATGATCGTATTTTATCTGTGGCTGTGCATGATTCAAATCTACTCTGAGTGAAGCCACATCATTGAAATTATAAATCTTACATTTATTTTTAGCTCATATCACTGCAGTCTGGTTTTAATTAAACTTTGGTTTAAACCTGCCTTGACATTCATCTTCCCTCCCCCATCTTTCTGATCTGTCCTCTGTCTGAGGAAGTAATTTAACTCACCTTCTATTTGTCTGTCTCTCCCTGTCTGTTGGTCTTGCCAGGACTCTGACCTTGTGTTGACCTTCAACATGTCCATGCATCGCTCTTGGTGGATGGAGAATGGCCCAGGGTGCAGGGTGACACCCATCACCCCTCCTCCCTCCTGGGCACCTGAAGACCACCGATATATATCTATATCTGGCTGTCTGATGGATTTTCAGTTCATCGAGGTGGCTCATTCCTCACTGCAGATACTTCTGGCTGTGAGTATTGAAAAAACATATGTATCAAACTCAAACGTGCATGTATGATAAGATGCATCTTCTAAGGTTGTGGTTTGCAAAGGCTGTCATAATGAACAGCCTGTGGTTGCAACAAGTGCTACTGTAAATAAAAAAATACAGTAGTTCTGAGCAATATAATTGAATACTGTAGAAGTTTTAAGCTTTGGTACTTACATGATAAAACTACGTCCTTTGGTTTTTGCTTCTATTTTTTTTTTAATCACCAAACAAGAGAAAGATGTGTAGGTAATGTTGATAAAATGTTTGAAAGATTTACATAATCCATCCATTTTTTAGCTATGCATTAAGAAAAACAGCTATAAACTTTACTTTTTCTTCCCAGAGTGGGAAGAGCATTGCTGTGCACAGCTGTAGCACTGTCTTGCTGTAATTGGTGTGTTGAAACACTGTCATGCTCCCTAAGCACAAACTCAACAGTCTGATGGGTGCACTGGTTGACTGGCTGGCTGGTTTAAGGTACTGGACTACGTGAGGGGATATGTTTTATTGGGTTGCACTACAAGGTAAATGATAGGTTGGTTGTTTGATTTTCTGATACTTTATGGTGACAAAAAGAGTAACATGACCAGGGACATTTTAGATATCTAAAAATAAAGCTCTTGTGGATAGAGGAAGTAAAAAAAAATCTTCAATAAAGATATATGTGGACAGTGTGTGGCGGAAGTATCCACTGAGGTACAGCAACTGTCAAGTTCTGGTACAGAACATGATTTTGTTTGGCTGGGTGGTCATATGGGCATGTGATGGACTGGTTTGCCTGTCTGACTGGCTCAGTGTTTTTTTGTCTTTAGCTACAGATTTGTACTATACAGTGTACCTCTGCTGCATGCATAACAAATCTTAAAAACCTTTCTTAATTTCTGAAAGTAGCATGCTCATCTAATGAGAACAATTTTGTTTTTTGTTCCATCAGGCATTATTTCAAGACTAATATAGCTCACATGTTATTTTGTCACTTTCTCTTATTGTTTGTTGCAGCAAAAATTGTGTTATTTGGTTTTTAAAGGGATTTTACTTGGTTTTAATGTTATTACCATGAAAATGTGTAAAATATGCTTTATATGTGTTCCACTTGTGTTTTACATGTGTTTCACATGTGCTAAATTACTTGTAAAACACATGGAGCTTTTTTTTGTTTGTTTGTTTTTTAGCTGTATTATAATGCTAACAGCTAACAGGTGTTACAACAACAACGAAACAAGACCTCTAAGACAATGCTTTCAAGGCTAGGCAGTGTAGAGTGCACACCTGCAAATAATTGCAGTAATTAACCAAAGTGGAGGAACTAATCAATAGAATTACCTACTGTTGTTTTTGGCTGGGGAGAAATGTTTTCGAGTCAGGCCTTCTCTGCACATAGCTGAGTAACCTTGATCATGAAGTATGATGCATAGGATTATCTGGTGAAAACAAGCATTAGTACTTGCATGTTGTGCCTTTTAGAAGTACTAAACAAGCTCATTTTCAAGCTAAAAACTGCAATTATCTACACCCATCTTCATATACTGTATTGTGCTGCAAGTTGGCTCCTACCTTCAACGATGTGTTTTGGCAATTGCAGATAAAAGAAAAATAATAAATAAATAAATATAAAACCTGGGAGTGGCAAGAAAAAAAGAGAAAAAAACAGATTAAAGCCATGAATTTATCAGAAACACTCTGATATTATGAGATTAGTTTTGTTAGATTGCTTTTGCATAACAGCCCAGATTCACCCAATCACACACACACACATCCATATAAAGTCTATAAACTTAGGAGTCTATAATATGATTCCAAAGTCTATAAAAATATGTGTCTACAGTGTATAGAATGTGTTTTAGGCAGCTATTTTCTCCATAATAAACACACTCAAACATGGATGAATGTATTAGGGTCAATGTGGGACTCAATGCCTTGCCCAATGACACTACGACATGTGGATTTAGCAACTAGGAATTGATTGATTGAATTACCAATTACTCTCCTATTGGCAGATTGACTGGCGTACCTTGTGAGTCACAGCCACCCCTCCTGTGTGTTGCTGCATTGTGTCCTGCGGCACCACAAATCCCACCGGAATTGCCAATGAAAGATGCCAGTAATATCCTCAAAATCTTTCAAATTTTTGAGGTATTAGATAAATAACTATTTGTCCTGCTTAACTGTGTAAAATCTAAATCAATGAACTTAAACAAACATTAAGGCAACCACAAACTTCTCACACTGATTCCTTTCAGTTTCAAGACCTTTTAAATAGCTTGTATTCCTTGTTTTTACAAAGAAATATAAAAATATTCTTAATAAAACCATTATAACAACTTTAAACGACTGGTTTGATCCGATTTAGGGAAAACCAGGGAAATATTCTGATTTTATCGTAAGAATAAGTAAATCAAAACCAGTGAAAGAGATGCATACATCAATTAATTTTGATTTGGAATCAATAAAAAATTGCTTTGTCATATTTTTTAAATATTGAAAATAAATTATAGAACATTTTCCTTCTTCACCATTAGCTTAGATTATCATACTGAATGCTGTTTTTTTTATTTTATGAATTTCTGTTGACTGAATCTGATTGTTGTTGCAGGCTTCAGGAAATAATACCATGTTAGGCTCGAACTGTTCATAGCATCAGACCAGACTGCTTATCTTAGCTGTTGTCAATCAAAGATCAGGGAAGAGAAGGGAACGAGGAAGAACAATGCCTAAGAATTGAATGTCACTCAAGCACAGCAGTCGCTACGCTCCACGGCACTAATCCCATATTTGCTGAATAAGTTAAACTTCTCCTTTTTGTTTGTTTCAAGGTAGCACTAAAACTCCTGAATCAATTAGACAAAATGCGCATCAGAGGTAGCAGCAAAACCGCTGCATACAAATGCAAAGAGTCCAGATGAAAACTAATGTCCTCTGAGACCGACATTGGCTTCTCTGTAATTTCATTTGTTGCTGTAAGCTGTGTGCTGATTTGCACAAGCATCAAACTGTTTTTTTAGATAAAACTTGATTAGATGTAATTACTCACTGTAGTATTGCTGTGATTTCTCAATGCAGCGCTTGCTCGCAAAATCTTTTCATCATTTTGCGGGGACCGTATTAGGAGGACTTGATGCAGAATGTTTGTTTGAGTTTAGCCGGCCATCATCAGCACATAAGCAGACTTAATCCCCTGGATGTGACACCTTCATCACAGCTCAATTTATCTGCAGGAAGATGACAGAGGTGTAATGGATTTTTTCACCGCAGATGAATGCATTTTCCATCCCAGAGCAATGTATCCAACACAAAGCATGATTAGACCTATCAGCCACAATATTAAAACCACCGACAGCTGAGTTGAATACTATTGATTATCTCGTTACAGTGGCATGTGTAAATAGATAGAATATGTTATGCACTTAATGTGGCTAAAATGGAATGATGACATCGTGCATAACATATGGAGTTTTTCCATTACGCAGCTGTTTCCAGTGAATTAGCAAAAGGTCACTAGTTTTGGTCTGGAAGGAAAGACTGCTCCATGTGGTCCAATTTCAAAAGAGAGCATCTGTAATGGAAATTTCCTCCAATCCCACAAACTTCAGTTTGATTGAGTATCTGTGGCATGTGCTGGAAAAATAATTCTCACCTATTAAGGGTTGACTTATTGCTTACAGGGCTTGAAGGTGCTATATTTGACATATTTGGAGCCTCCAGATGTGTCACTTGACCTGGGGTCCCCTGTTCCTTTGAAGGGGCTGGGTTAGTTTACATGGAGTGCATGAAGTTTTCTTTGCAGAATGTCAATGTTAGATTTAAACAAAGGTAGAATTATAAAACATTTCCTAGATTATCAAGTCTACATAAGAATAAAGCACATAAAACACATAAAATACACACAGAGGTGGGTTGCATCAATAAGTTCTAATGTCATCTAAAGATGCATTGTTAGGAATAATTTTTTCTTGAAATCAAAATTTGACAGATAAGCAAAATTAAGAGCAGAACATTGGTTTATACTCATAAAGGGAGTGTAACTTTGTTTTCTGTTCAGGATCCTATTATTTCACTTTCTTTACATTGAAAATGGTTTGCTTCTTTGTTTGGAACATCCTCAGATGCCCTTAGAGATCTTAGAGATCTCACAAGATCTACAGGACAGAGTTGCTTGGCTGCATGTGAAGGACTGATTCAATGTAAGGCAGATGGCTTAATGTTGTGACTGATAAGTATAGCAGTAGAACATGTTATCTATTTGGATTCCACATTAACACAGAGAATATTGTCAGACTAAAGAAACAGGAAACACGACAGAGCTCATTAAGGGTTTAAATTACTTTCAGACTTATTGAAGTCCTAGTCAGACATTAACCTGTGAGCTGATTATTTTCTTTTCTTTCCCCCAAGCTGTTAAATGTTAAAACAAAATAATAATAAAAGAGCAAAGCCATCAGCACTTTTATGCTGCATTTGTTTTTAGTGAAATGCAACCTCCCCTTCCTTTGCTGGAGGACAAGCTGCACTTCTGGGTCACTGACCTGTGGATGCCCTCTGTCCTTACTCTTTTAAAAGGTCTCATCCCATGATTCTAACCCGGACTTTTCTTTTCTTTTATTTTATTTTCTTTTATTTTATTTTATTTTATTTTATTTTATTTTATTTTATTTT
>JBAMHW010000025.1:10983134-10994456 GCA_037177495.1 Rhadinocentrus ornatus
TATTTATTTTTTTATTTTTTTTTTGGGGGGGGGGGGGGGCTCTCCAGCTATGCAGGAAAGCTATAGACTTTCCTCTCTTATTTAACACCAGCTGTTTGACTTCTGCCTAATTTCTCCCTTTGCTGCTTTTCAGAACTTCCAGGTGCTCTTAGTGTCTCTGCCAAGTGAGCATTTGGGACTTGTTTATTGTTGGAAAGAATGATGATTCAGTATTTTTTCTTTTTAGTTTAATGGGATCTCCTTGCCAGTATTGCACACTGAAGACATAGGGTGGTTCTACACTTTTAAAGAATTCTTAAACCTGGTTTTGTCCACAGTCTCATTTTGTAAGTCTTGTGGTAAAAATAATACCCAGTTTAAATTGTAAATTATTAAATGTATTTATTTATTTGGTTGGTACCGAATGTTGTAGATGTAGCTGTATGCTCTAAAGCTTCTCCATTTTGGTCCAGACTCAGTAACTTGGATAATCTTTAACTTTAGTTGGAAAAATTATTGCTACTTAGAGGAAGATTCCCAGTTATTCCTTTTCCTACTGACAACCATGCAGTTATACTGTAAGTCATTATAATCTTGGAAAACTGGCAACACTATGTTCAAAAGCAGTGCATTGATAGTACTTTCGCACCATTCAGACATAATGCTTCTAATTCTACGTTTTATGATAGCTGTGGGTTACCTTTTTCTACTTGGAAATCAGTTTTGAATTTCCATTCTATACACATGCACTAAGATCTCCAATTTGTTCCCAAAAAGATGCATATATTCTGTTGCTCCAGCTGTATCCTTGGGGGATACAAGCACTGTGCCTAGAAAACCTGTATATGCTTGTACTTGTGCATTTGTACCTTTAAAAAGAACTATTCTACAGTGAGAAAGATATGCCTTTAGGTTGTGATGCAAAAAAAAATGTAGTCTGAAGAAGAGCCTTGTGCTAGGAACATCATGACTGTGAATAAAACCCTATAGGGAGGTTTTGGTGCACAGATCCATTTTGTTCTTTTTTTTATTAATTTGATCAAGCATCCAGCTCAGTGAATCTTTAGATATGTGTTTCTTCTCTTTAGTTTTTTTCATACAAAATGTACTTGTAAAAACATAAATCTTTATTTCATTCATCCTGTTTCTGTACCTTCTTTATCATAAACATTTGCATTGTTGGTGTTTTGGGTACCATAATAGGGGCCAACACAACTTAAATCAGAATACCATAAGAGACACAGGAAGAACATTTAAACTCTATACAGAAAGGTCCCAGATGACATTAAAACTGAGAATCTTTATGTTTTGAGGTAAAATACAAATGAACACACCCTGCTGAAATCTGTCCCAATAAATAAAGAGAAGGAAGCAACTTTTAGTTAACATAAAGGATGCTAAAAGAAAGGTCAATATGCTAATATGAAATAGTTAGGAGTACATTAGGGAATTAAAGGTTATTAAAGATTCAAAGGGTAACCTAAATTATCAGGGGTTTTTTCTCCTTTAAAATTAAACTAATATTGATATTAATTACGTGAAAGACCTCTGAGTGAATGTAAAACATTTCCACAATAGCTGAAGAGAAAGAATCTCAATTATAGAGGCAGATTAAAATTCTTTTTTCATTTACAACTGGCACCATAACTCAAGTTAAAATGTGTTGGTAACATTAAAAATATAAATATACTTTTTTAAATTGAATTTCTGAATGACCACTGCTTAACTAATGGTGGATTCGGGCACCTAATTTAGGTTTAGCCAAACTGTGTATTGGCTTCCATTCTGGGCTCTAGCTGTTAGGATTTATTTTTTTCAGTACCAGACAGTGAAAGTACTCACACTATTTACCTATAGCACCACCACCGTTGCAGAATAAGGTGTTGGGTCTAAATGTTGAGAAGAAAAGATAGCCCAAAAAGAAAATATGCTTATTTTGTTTTGACTGACTCTTGCACTATTCAGGTTTTTGTCTAGGTCCCAGTCCAAAAGAGGGATGGCCAATAAAAACACTGACTCTATTACTTGTTGACAGGCCCAGCATAAACTTGTTATATTTTTCCAGACAACAGCACTGCGACATCCCAGCTTATTTCGTTTAATGAATCCACTTGATTACTGTTAATGTAGACTAATCTGCTGTTGATTCCAAATGGGAGCCATAAAATAAATTTACCAAGACGCTGTAGATGAACTGACAAGGTTGATATTAAAAGCATGTGCAGGAAGCACGTTTTTACATCGTTATCATTGCAAAGATTAGTTCATATCAGTTTGTTCAAGCTCCAAATGTGAAAATGTTATGACTGATTACTGTAGAATCAGAAAAAACGTGTACATATTACGTTCTATCAGCCATTTCTGTTTCTCATACTGTAATGCCGCTTCATTTACTGACTAACTAACCATGTTTGCTGTGTTTTCCATGGCAACAAGCATCTCCCCTACAATATGCTTAAGCTGTACACATAAAACCCCATAAAATGGTTTCTTAATGAGATACACACAGATATGAGGGAAAGTTAAACAAGGTTTCTTGTCAAGCAGATCAGTGCAGGTATCCTGTCTAGGTTCACGCTGAAGTGGCTATATTTCCATTTCCACTCGTCACAATGAATAGCCTTCAGTTTTTCAGCAGTAACTAAGTAACCTTAATCCAGAGACAAAATGAGAAAATAAGCTGGTGTCTGTCTGAGAAAGCAGAAGGTTTATGAATGCAAACAGAAGCTGAAAAGCAGGAAGGTTGGACAGAGGAAAAGATACACACTCCATCCGATCCCACATATGTAAATTCTCAAAACATACAAAACAGAGACAGTGGTGCATTTTAAGAAGAAAATATGTTAAAGAGTTACAGCAAAATTTTTAATTTTCTGTTAAAAAAACAGTAGCTTAAATGATTGAAGGTTGGTAAATTTTGCTTGACATGTCAGCTTAATTTTAATAACGAAGCTCAGTTAAAAAGTCTTGAACACAATGAAATTAATTGACATCTATTCATATACTGCAGTTGATTATTGTAAGTCAGGGTTCCTTAACTCCAATCTCTCAGCTAGTTTTCAGTTGTTTCCTTACTTCAACACACCCAGTTTAATTAAAGCAGATCTTCTCAACAACTTGTTCTCAGGTTCTGCACAAGCCTGTTAATGAGCCATTCATGTGGCCCAGGTGAGTGCCCAAAGCTAAAACCTGCAAGACAGTGTTGAAGAACCTGGTTTAAGTCATTAATGAATAAATTCTCCTAGCTAGGTTTCTCTTAAGCAGCGACCTTGCAAATCACACACGTTTCTCTTAGTAACAATTTAATAATCTAAAAGCTTTAAAAGTGCAGCACAACAGACATAAGAATGAATTAATAAACGTACCATTGTAATCCATATATATCATTTTAAGTAAAGGGATGTTGATAGTTGATTGAAAATGTTTTTACTAAATTTTAGACTTGAGGTGTTAGGAAGTTGGTAGATTCTTTAGAATTACGTATTCTGCATAAAAAAAAAAACAACCTTGTACAATAAGCTAAAAATAGCTGCTTTTTTTGGTCTGAAATTTAACCCATTTCATCATATACAAAACGTCTTAATCTCTTAGATGCTAATGAGTTTTATTATATGAATGTTTCCAGTTCCCTCTACAACATTTCTTTCATATCAAAGTCATGACTTTGACTTTCCATACCAAACTTTTAATTAAAGATTCTATACATTGACACAAATCTTCACATTTTCTTTTAAAATGTGATAATTGTTCCATGTTCGTCTGATGCTGATGCTCAAAGATGACATTAGGCATTGTTTGAATGCTGATTGGCTTAAAGTTGGCTCGAGCCACCAGAGGTTTGACAGCATCTGATTTAAGTTGCCAAAAACAATTAACAGAAAAGAGGAAAAGCACAGACAACAGCTTCACTGGAAATTCTTGCCTACATTAGTCTTTATTTTGCTCCATCTCAAAACAGATCTCAAAACAGAGCAATTTTACCAAATCTAGTATTCAATCCAACTTATTATCTGCGAGACTGGCTAGACTCTGCTAGACTAGAACTTTGCAGAACTCTTGAGCAGGATAGTTCAAATATGACTGCAAGTACTTAGGTTTGCAACAATAAACAAGATAAGCCACAGACATTAAAAAAAATCCATGGCTAATATCAGTGCACAGCAGCTATCATATTTGGATATCCACACTTTGTGGGGAGATATAATCAGATATGTTGTAAACAGGATATTATTTCTAAATACAGCAACATCAAATGGGAATACTTGAGTTTCAGGAATATTAACAGGATATTGATGTGCAGAGAAAGGTGCTCGGTCACAGCTGATCAGATGTTCTGTATTGCATGGCTGGAATGACTCTCTGCACTGTGTTCAGTCGCGCTAACAAAACAGCAGCCGAAAGTCATTTTCAGAGGCAATGAGCCTGCAGATGACAGAACAGGTTGCAAGTGTCTCCCCAAACTCTTGAAAGTCTCTTAAACAACATTTTGACTTTGTAATGTAAAAGTCTCCTTCAGGTGAATACTAATAAAAAATCATTTCAGCTGGATTGGCAGCACGCCGGAGAGGCTGCCTGAAGGCTGAGGCTATCTTAATCTTTCAAATTACTACTGCCAATGGAAGTGACAGCTGAGATTTTGTAGCCAGTAAAGGTTATCAGCATCTTTGGTCAGTGGTAATTTTTTTCAAGCCATATCTGTTTTATAACATTCATTGATTTTCTCATTACAGTTGATCCCTGTGCTCATACCAGTGGCATTTTCTACTTCCAGCATGTGGCACAGCTTTGAGTAAATTCATCCACCACATGGCAAAACACTTTTATTTTTACTTGTTTACTTGTTTGAGAAAGGGTGAAGAGGGAGAAGAAAATAAGTAAAGGGTGTTGGGAAAGACACGGGAAGGAAAAGCAAGAGACAAAGGAAGAGAAGCTGGGAGCTGGAAGGAAATACTGTGAGAGGAGAGAGGAGCTTCGGGAGCTGAACATTATTTAGACTAAATGAGGTCAAGACCTTGAGATATACGCTGAATCTCAAATGTAGTTTCTCACAGCTGCAGCTTGCTGTGTGTTTATGTGCATGTGTGTATGTCTTAGCACGTGTCCATGTAGTCAGTAGAATACCAGCCAGGTCAATGTCATTTTCTCCCCATACTTAAAGTCTGATTTGAGCACTAAAGCCTCTTTATTCAGTGTAATAATGCCTCATACAAACACAGGTGCACCTCTACCACAGTCTGCCTAGATTCTCCTGTCTTCCCACATTTCTTCCTACCCTGTTTCCCTTTCCTCCTCTATCATCAAGGGGTAATAAGGTCACTAAAATGCCGACCTTACATCGACTGCACCTTCCTGGATCTCTGCACCAATCAGCCACCTACTATCAGTTGCCTTGGAAACAGACAGCCAATAAGAGAACAGATCAGAAAGCAAAGGTGTTCTGCTAGTGTAGACTGCTGTATCACTGTCGAAATATCACACACACATGTTTAATGCTACCCTCCCTTGGAAACATTTGCAGCACATAAAAGCACCAATCTCCAGTCATTTCTGTTTAGATTTTCTGTCAGGTATGCGAAAGGCTTCAAAAGGATGTAGAAGTCCGTTAAGTAGTGAAATGTAAGGCACGTATTTTGGCCACAAGCAAGACTCAACAAAGCCCTACCTCAGAGTTTTGTTGTAGATCAAAGTTGGAAATCACTTTTAAGAAAAAAATACCAAAACGACAGATGCAGTCAAAAATTCACAAACAGTTGAATCTTGCTTATAAAACATAAGTATGGTTGTAACTCTTCTGTTTTTTTACAATTGTGAGCTTGAGGATGTGATTTTAAAATCTGCAGAGCTCAACCATGAAAATCTGGACTAACCTTGTGGTTGTCATTGAAGATACCATTCGGTGTATGTATGACTCAAGTGCTCTATTTAGAAGCAAAAAATACCACACTGCTGCTCTGCTCTGCTCCACTTACACCAACACCTGTTTCCCCTATCTGCTCCAGCTATTTGTCTATGTTTTTCCACGTTTCTCTCATTGTGTGGATTGCACAAAACAATAATCTTCATCTGTTTTTGCTTCTCTCTTTTTCTCTAGTTGGTGGGGTTTATCTACGCCTGTTATGTGGTCAAGCTCATTTCTGAAGAAGAGGATAGCTGTAAGTACAGAGACACAATGCACATGCATGTACACTGAACTCTTAAAAATATTCAGATGTCCTCTAATTTCTAATTTACATATACAATCTTATATTTAAAGTGGTATTCTTATCTGTACAATAAATAAACCTCACAGTCTACATATGAACTGAATCACCCATAAATAATAAATCATCCTAAGAAGCTTTATATCTTTTTAAGAGATACTAAGTCAGTAGTTAGTTTCCATTGCCATTTTTAGTGTGATGTAAACGATGTGACTAAGAAAAGATTAATGAAAATTGTATGGAAATAAAATGAAAAAGAATTTAAAGTATGTGTCCAGTAAAGTTCAATAAGGAAAGATTAACTAAAAAGATACTACAAAATTTTTAAATCTCGTACAAGAGTTGAATTCAAAACCATATATATAGACAATTAGTCTCCAGTTAATTATCTCTGTGGAGCGGTGACATGAACAAAGGAATGGGATAGACTTGGATCCCCTGGAGCCTTGATTTCGGTTAATGAATACATATATGAAGAAGGCTGCAAACACTTGAGATGAGGCTTCTCCGGGATCAGGAGGAGGTGGAGATGGGGAGGAGGAAGCGAGGGGAATGACAGAAAAGAAGAAAGTTTTGAACAACAGACATCAGACTTATTGTCTCAAAAAGTGTCAGTCAAGAAGATGACTGTACCAGAGTTGTGATGACATAATTATAAATTAGATAAGTTAAACTGGAAATTACATAGAGAAGAATGGAAAGCCCAAACACCAGAGAATTAGCTGATGTAAAGGAACAGATCCTAATTTTTGAACATGCACATTTTGAACAAATTCCAAAATATTTCCACAGATGAAAGCAATTATATAGTAGCTATTTCTATTTTCTTCTTCTGGATATCCACTGCAGTATTTTTTGTTTGTTTGTTTTGTTTTGCTCGAGGTAAATGCTCTGCTATGGCATTGAAAGCAGCTTGGCCTTTACCAGCATCTTCTGAAGACACTATGCAGCCTAGTTATTCCAGTTTAAACCAGTCTATGGAAGTGTGTCTGATTCACTCATCTTTCTTTTTTCATCTTTTCAAAAGATGGTTGGAGGTTTGCTTTTTACTAGTAAACAGAAACACAGCTAATGGCTTCTATTTACAAGTCATTACCAAGTCATTTCTTCTAATTAGTGTGTTGGGGATCTTTTTAAAAACAGATGCATTTTTTTCTTTGTTTTTAGATATTTGTGTTAAAATGTATTTTTCCAATCTCTCTAAACGTATCAGTTTAGTTTCACTTTCTCATCCAAAAATGGTCCTTTTTGACTCCATCAAAATGAACCAGATACGATCAAATGCCAAAATTGAGCCTTTAAAACTTGTGCTCTTTGATTATCGTGATAACAACTTTGTCCATCTTTTATTTACAATCTATGGGTATAATATCCCTGATTTCATCAGAAAAACTATCTGTATTATGTAGAAGTGTAAATACTTGAAATAACATCCTGATTTGTATAGAGCTAAGAGGACCAGCTCAAAAGGAAATGTAACTTCAAAAATCTGGCCTAATAAGCTTTTGCTAGTTTGCTATTGGTTTAGCTAGCATAGCTGTGCAACTGTGTTAAAAAATGTTATTGTTACTAGTCAATACTTCAATTATTCTATCAGCATTACTAGCTGCTGTATATGAGGTGATTGTGTTACCAGGTCAATGCTCAGAGGGAGTGCTATCTGGTGAAGTATTTCAAATTAAGAAAACTGACAACAAATTCCTTTATCTCACATTACTAGAGAGAACAAAGGTAGGAATCACTGTTTATGGACACTGTGAAAGAGAACCAGCTTAATAGTATACTCAATCTATTCAGATTATCAGTTTTTGTGGAGCTGGTTTTTATGCTAATTCCGATTAGCTTGGATCCCCAAGTGGACATCAGTCCGTTATGTCACCCAGACGGACAACAGTGGAAGAAAGGGAATTAAAGGAAAACATAAAAATAAGCAATTTCACAACCGTATAACACGTCTGACAACAATAGTGCTGTGGCCTTAGTATACACTTGATAAATGGACAAGCCATTGCTTTTTACTACTATTGATTACATCTGTTCCTCTACCCCAACATTCGGTAATGTACTTAATTGTTTACTCCAAATATACTTTATTAAATCATTGTTCCTTCAAAAGAATAATTTTAATTTTACTTAACCTTTTCAGATGATCTGTCCGCCATTTTTATCGCTTGAATATACAATAGGCAGATATATTTTCCTTTTAAATGTGAGAGTCAGCACAACATCATGGCGACATTTACATTATTTCTAGCTTCTGATGCAATTAGAGCTCACAGACATAAGGAAACAAGATTGTTCATATTGTAGCATAGATTTAGCTGTTCCCATTATTATCAGGTTTGCCAACTTTAAACAAGATTTTGGCCTGAAACGTGCATTAAGGCTCTGTGTGATGCTACCCTGCTGCGCAAACAGATCTATGGCCAAATGAGAGGAAATTCTGTACACAGAGAAAAGTCAGAATACCAAGGTTTGAAAACTGAGCACCAACATGGAACATAAAAAAAATATCCCAAAGGCAGCATTTGTAATCTGGGTTTTGAACGAACATCAGTTATCAACCTGAGTTAATTTTAAAGTTTGCGTCTTTTGACTTTTGTTAGTCTTATGAGTTTATGAAGTACCTGCAGCAAGAACCGCATGAGCATACCTGATGTAAGAGAGTACATTTTACACACGTGGCATAACTTAATCAACTGTTCATAACTATTAATTATCCTCGAGACGAAAAGCTAATAACACTGTACTTATCAACAACTCAGCCAAGTAAGTTGTCATAGTAACACTAACAGTCACAATTTATAAGCTAGGACTGCCCTCCATAATGAGCAACATTTTATTAGAGTCACAACTCCACAAACATATGTTAGGCTTCAATTATGTTCCTTGGCACTAAGAAATGTAGTAACCCAGCAGGACCACTTACAGCTAAGTGAATAAGCAGACAGTTTAATCCATGCCTCACACTTGTGTGTTTTTGGGTTTGGAAAGGTTAGAAAATAAAAACTCTGCAAATGTCAATTGTTGCTCCGTCTGCTTCAGTGTGTATAGAAATCCAAAGGTTGGATGACCTGCTGTGCTTAGTTACAGTTGCTAAGCCCTGACTACATGCTGTTTGGTGAAGTTAAATGAATAGTCATTTTATGACTTTGTATTTGGTAAAGTAAGCTTTGAGCAGTTTTAAGCCAGCCTTGTAAAATGAATCCAGCTCATTGCCCATCCATTCCTTCAGTCCTCCTTGACTTTTTTATTCTGTTTATAATAAAGCAGGGGTGTGAAAGAGGGAGTCTCAGACTTTACCAACAGAATTCAAAGTGTAACCTGCAGCCCGCACATTTCTCACAGTCAGGCTCACTTTTTTACAGTACCATGCAGAGGTAGGGACAAGGGGTGGATCGTGGAGAGTGAAGAAGATCCTTCCTTCATTCAAGCTAACCCTTCCCCACATCCTCACCATGTTCAACAACCGTCACCAAGCAACAGAATGAAGAATAGGAATAGAAAGTGTTCACCAATCCATTTATACATAAAGTTTATTCAGTCTTTTATCAATACATCAATTTGGATTCTTACAAAAGCAACAACCGACTGCCAATTTGCTAATATTTTGACAGTCTGAATTAGCTGCATTAGTGAAGCACCTACCAGTTAAAAAGAACAAAAATGAGTCAAATTGACAAGTTAACTTAGCCATTGTTGTATTTTAAATGCAGTGTGCATCTTTGTGCATTAACATGAATGAGCCCATTAACCTGAGGCCATCAGTTTCTTTATTCAGTTAAAGTAGACGCAGCCGTTCTTCCTGAGAATCAATACCCGTGCATGTCTTATTCAACACTGCACTGATGCTGTTTGCTAACGCATAAATATTGATAGGTAATGAATGCAAACTGGATCAGTGGAAATGGTTTGAAGCGAAGGGAGATACGATTTCCCTGCTTTTTTTCTGCCGAAAGCAGATCGAGCGCTGGGATTGCCAGGGGAAATGATCCTGTCTCATTAAAACTGCAGGTCATCGCTGATGGACTTGTCAATTAACCAAACCGTCTCTGTGCTCATAAGGTCACAGTGAAATAATAAATTTTCACATTGTTTAAGTTGACAGAACAGTTCTTTGTAATGCAACACTTCATATCCCATTTCAATGGATTGTAATTTAGTTTCAGGGGCATTTTATTTTATACTGCCATGTTTAAAGCTTGGTGATGGCAGTAAACCTAAAATCCTACATTGCCTTTTGCCTTCATGTCTAAATAATTAATGTCTAACAGTTGTTAGTATTTGGCCTTTCCTTTATTGTTGTGTTTGGCCCTTTAGCTGTCAGTGCTGCACATATCTGCTTATTTTGCACCCCAAAAGAGAGTCTGGCAAAGCCAAGTCTTTGATGAGAAAGAGCTAGAGGAATACATTGTGTATTAATGCAAGTTTTCATTGTTTTGTGACATGCAACAATGGCACTTAAAAAGCATGCAATTTGTTCATTAATTCTTAGGTTTTTAATAGACTATTAAAAAGCCATGGTTTCACATCACAGGATTTAATACCTGTATGAAAGTGCTTGGATCTCAGCTGGAGAAAGATACTAATGTGATTTGCAATCACCAATCGCAAATCACCAATCGCAAATTGCATGTCTGCAAATTATGGGAGAAGACAAACACTCACTCATGGGGATAAATAAAAAAAAACTATAAAACTCCATAGATTTGAGCAATAATCAGCTGCATGATTGATTTTAACATTGCTTCTCTAAGGGAAAAATGCTTTCAGAAGAAATTGGGCATCAATGTTGAGGTTTCAGGCCATCAATAAAGCTTAATAATATTAGAGCTTGTCACATGTATCATTTTCATGTGAGAAACCGATAATTTACTCCAGAATAATTTGGAAATCCTTTGTAATCTCCTGAAGTCTGGACTGTGGAATGAGCTGCAGCCTAGTAGAATAAACAATAATCAGAGAGCTTTGTTGGGAAAAGTGCCATGGGTGAAAAAACTAATACTCACTAAAGACTGATGAAGATTTTGAATTGCTGAGAAAGCTAATTACTCTGATAATTATTCTGTGTGTGTGTGTGTGTGTGTGTGTGTGTGTGTGTGTGTGTGTGTGTGTGTGTGTGTGTGTGTGTGTGTGTGCGTGT
>JBAMHW010000025.1:10994556-11007755 GCA_037177495.1 Rhadinocentrus ornatus
GTGTGTGTGTGTGTGTGTGTGTGTGTGTGTGTGTGTGTGTGTGTGTGTGTGTGTGTGTGTGTGTGTGTGTAAGAGAGCTGGTGTCTTATCTGTGTTAGAGCTTCTCAAATGTGCATATTTGTATTAACATACTAGTAAGTAGAAGGTAACAGAAGCCATATTTAGATGATCAGTCTGTGTGAATGGCAGCATGTTGGAGACTCAAGTCAACATCCAACATTTACTAATGCAAAATTTTAAATTTTATCATTTTAAATTGGTAAAAAATGCAAGAGACACTTGAATTATTTTATGAACTGATTAAAAAGCCTTATCCTTCTGTTACACGCATCAAATTTTCTCAGATTCTGGAGAGAATTGGACAATCCAAAACCTTATGAATAACATATCTGAATTTTCAAATTGGGTCTCCACAGCTTGACAGACAGCACACTGACAGGTTTAGACATTCTATTTCCTCTAATGTTCAAAGTCGTACCAGAGGCATACCAGAAACTCTGCAGAGACTATTTGACTGCAGGATGAATCAGCAGGAAAGCCTAACAGTTTACACCAGGCCACTCTCTGACAAAAGGTTCTGAACAATGAAGGAAGACATCCAGCACTGGCAGAGTCTGCATTGTCTGTCATAATGAGCTGAACGATCAGAAATATCACCAGAAAAAACTTGAAATGAAAAAGAAAACTAGCTAGAAAAAGAAGATCCACTTCCTTATGGTGTGCTACAAAAAAAGTGAAAACTAGGTAACAGATTACATTGGAATTTTACACATTTAAAACAACTTAAACAAGTTTTTTGTTTGTTTGTTTTTTCCACCATTTTGGAGAAATTCTAATCAGTCTGGTTTATTCTCAGCTAACAGCTAATTAGCTTAGCTTGGTATGGAGAAAAAAAAACAGAAAACTTCCCCATGAACAAATCCATCCATTATCACCTCTAAATGTTACTAATTACCTCTCGTGTTTGTTCAATCTGCACAAAAAACAAAATACTTTTCTTTATTGTTAATGTTTGATGCAACTAGCATCTAGTCAAGAAATAGATTGCATAAATTCTTTTCACTTAAAGTTTTTTAATAAACTTACTAGGGCTCCATGGAATTATCCACTGTGAAATGGAGCTAGGTGAGCTGTTTCTCCCAGTCTTTATGCAAAGCTAAGCTCAATATGTTATGCATGTTTAGCATGCAGACTAATCAGCTTACTTTATTGCACATAAAGGTAATCATTGACAAAAGTGACTTATGTATTACTTTTAAAGGTACATGCTTGCCTGTTTTTCTTTTGCATGCCTGAGTTTGCTGTGATTTCAACGAACCTTAAATGCTGACCTCCATATTGGCATTTTCCTTTTTCAAAATGCTTTTTCCTGCATTGTAGCCCACAGAAGTAGTCACTGGCACTATGCTAATTTGTTTTAAAAAAACTGACTAAACTAAAATGAGCCACTGCAATCTGTGTTTCTACTCAGTGTACAGCCTGCAGGTGAATTCTTGTGTTTCTAATAAGCTCTTGCTGTTTGAATGGCGTTTTTAACTTGGTCAGCATTACTTGCTCTGGCATATTTCACAATTAGCTTCACAGTTTTGTGTTTTTCTTTTTTGAGCGCGTGTGTGTGTGTGTGTGTGTGTGTGTGTAGTCGTTTTCTGTTGCAAATTGAGACATTCATTCATTTATTCATTGTGCCAAATTGATGTTGAGCAATATTAGATTGAGACAAAAAAAGATGGAAGGAACATGCTGCATTTTTATGCTACAGTATTTAACTGTCCAATAATGCAAGACGACTATAATGAGCAACAGGCCCATTTAAATTTCAGTTTATTTTATTTTTTATGCAGTAGTATTAATTTTAGCACTGGTAATCAGTGCCTCCTTTAAAAATGAAAACGCCTGTTTATGGCTGATGCCAACTGCAACATACTCGGACTTATATGCCTTTTTAGTGCACATGTGAGGAAAAATCACATTTTTTTTTATCTCTGCAGTGTAATGCTAAATCCATATTGTACTGGGTGTTATGAAATCTCTCAGAAAAGATGAGAAAGTGGGCTGCTTATCAACGCGAGGATGTACCCTTTTTTTTACGAGCTCTACAACATCAAAGTAAAAGCTTCCTCTCTTCAAAAGTCCAGGCTTTTTGCTTCTGTCTGAGGAGAACAACCACCTGCTGACAACTCCTCAGCTCCACAATCTGTGGAACTATCCTAGATAATTTAAGAGTCAAGCGCACTCCCTAGGCATAAATTAATTCCTGCACAATTTTTGGTGTTACACCTAAAAATAGAATTAGATCTGCATCACTGGATTATCATACAGTTAAGGCTCAGTTTTCACTGGAAGCAGTTTTGTGCCTACAAGTCTGATTAGCAGTAAGAGTAGCAATGGGGGTGGTGGTTTGTGTATAAGATGTACCAATGAGACTTCTGAGGCCTAAAGCATTTGTGGTGGGAGTTAAAGTTTTTCTAATTAATGTTTTTTTCTGTGTGTGTAGTTGATTTTATAGGAGGATTTGACTCGTATGGTTACCAGGGACCTCAAAAGACCTCCCATCTTCAGTTACAGCCCATGTACATGTAAGTATAGATATACTCCGTCCTTTTGTATATGTTTATGCCTTACTTAAATGCATCAGTATGTGGGTAAAATAGCATACAATCATCAGCCATGCCATTTAAAAGAATCAAATAACATTGACCACATTCTGCTGAAAAATCTTTGCTGCTGGCCTTCATGCGTAATTTACTTTGATGCATACCACCCACATTAGGATTGTTGCAGACCAAGCACTCCCCCCGTGGTAACAGCACTCCTTGACAGCAGCCTCTCCCAGCAGAACAATGTGCCTCACCACACTGCTTAGCAATGGCGTGATGAACACCAAATAAAAAAAAAAACAAGCCAGAGGCATTGACCCGACCTCCAAACCCACCGACCTCAAATGAAACCCCAGATTTCATTTTGGTCTGTGCTGGATGTGCTGCATCAAGACTGATCCATGGATTGCCCGTCCTGAAAACACACAAGACCCAAAGCACCAACTGCCAAAGTCCCAATCGCATGCCCACATGGCAACCCAAAGATGTTGCCATGTTTTCATGTCCCTATGCATTAGAGGTGTTTGGGACATTAGGCAGGTTATTTCAACATTGTAGCTGATCAGTGTATAAATGATAATCTGTATTTCAGTGCTATTCTTTAGTGGATTCTTCCTAGTGGATCATCCTAACAGTAAAATACACAGAATTCAACATCACTATGCTCAGGGGCTAATATTTCTCTGTGACGTATCCAAAGAGGATGTTGTAAGCACATGTGGCCTGGTTCAGCATAAGAGCTCTTCACTTCCCATTACAATGTTGGTGCTTTTATCACTGCTCTCAGACAGATGAAATGAATAAGTTTGAAAAACAAAAATTGATCCTTTATTATGTTTGCTTATGTTGTTTTTCTTAATTACTTCTCAACTATCTCATCTTTGCAGACTGGAAAGAGCATAGTCCTGAGCACTGTTGTTTTTGTGGAATGGACTTTGCAGCTCAAACCATGCATTCAATTTTCATCAAGTTGGAAATAGTTGGCTATTGTTAGGATAAAGAGCCAACAAGATGTCACAAAAAATGAGACTACGAGTCCAGGCATAGACATTCTCACATCAATCTCACTGTCTAGCTTTGTGTTGCAGAAAGTTCCAAGCGAATAGAAAAAGCTACAGCAATGTAACTAACAAGAAGATGAAATAATGGTAATTCCACTGATGGGCAACAGACAGATTATCAATTCCAGTTTGTATTAGAAAAAAGATGGATCAAATTAGAGGGAGATGCGCGGAGAGAGATCTGGGATCAATATGGCTGATGGAGAGAAGGTGGAGAAAGACAGAAACCATGTGATGGATGACACACTGGACTGAACAAAGAAGAAAGACAATAAAGGACTATTCTGTAGTTTTATATGTCCCTTGTGGAAGCCATAACGCAGATCATAAATCATGGACCCCCTAGATAATGGCTACAAACACACACATATATAACAGCTGGAGCATGAAAACTTACATCAATGCACACACACTCAGTGTTCTGCACACAAAAGCATTATCTTTGTGCTGATAGATAGCTTTTACTTATACAAATTGATGGGCACACCCACATCCCATCCTTATAGATACACAAATATATTACTCCTCACATACTTTCACAAACACATCAATATGCTATCATTGTCCCCCAGCTGTTGTCCCCTCAGTGTGGTGTTTATTAGCTCTGGCCAGAGGGACCAATAAAATTGTATCCCCAATGCCGCCCCAAAGGAATATCTCTCTTTCTATGATACACACACACATATGCACCCACAGCTACCTACACAAACATGTCACAACAATGGCCACCTCCAGAGACGTGCAGAAATTGCTCTTTAAAAAAATAAATAAAGACTTTTTTGATTTTTTTAGTTGACCTCTAAAACCACGTGTTGCTTGAAGTGCAAAAAAGCCCAACTATATGCATAAATGCATAAATACAATTAATTATATTAAGCTAAAATATCATCATGTGGTAATACATTTGATATTCATAAATTGATTCTTAACTTATAGTTATTATTGTACTCTGTTCAGTGTACCATCAAGTGTATTACGGTGTCTATTGAGTATTATTATCGCTCTTAAAACACACAAGAGAAGAGTTCAGGGTATTTGTCAGACGGGATTACTTAGTCAAGGATGGTACTGAGCAAAATGCACTAAACCTCTTAATCTTCGAGCTTCTCATTTATACTGGAAGATTTTTTCAAAAGTTTTAAAGCTTTCATTAAATGATAATAACACATACATTGTAGTTAGTGGTTAAATGTGCCTTCAAAATTATCAATTGAAATTAAACAAAAAATACTTTATTAATTCTGTGAGGGAAATTAAAATGCTGTACTAATTGATGTTTAAGATACTGAATTTATCATCCTCTCCTGTTTTTCCACAGGTCAAAATAATCCTGGAAGCTTCTTTCGACGAGCTGCCTTACCAACGATCACTGCTTAAAACCCTGCTTTTACCACTCCAACTTTCATTTAACAAACAGAGACAGACAAGTAGACAGTGAACAGATGACTCTCTGCTTTTCCAAATTACAAATCCCCCCAAATGCTTGATCAGATGGCGTCCCGCGGCTCTGTTTGTCTGCCAGCGCAGTTCCTGATGAAACGCTGCCATCGTGTGGCTGAATGTGGTAACTGCGGGACATGTGAGCCACGTTTTGTGAGACGCCATTAGGAGCCAATGACTTGCTCACTCTTTTGTGCTAATACAAATCTGCTACGTGAAGGAAAGCAAAGTAGCAACAGCGTATTGATGTGTTTCCACAAGTTTCTAATGAGAATTTACATTCCTGCTGCCCCCCCCAAAAAAAGGTTAATAGTGAGTCATGTTCCTTGAGGCAACTGAAGAAATTAGAAGCAGTTTTAAAGTCTCTTGAGATAAATTGTTGCGCAGACACGTCTGACCAAAGAGTTAAGAACAAAATCCACCCAGAACTACAGCCCCGTGTACACAACAGAGCCTGCCTAATCTTTTCTGGAACTTTTTGCTTGTGCCTGACAAAACACACCAGACTTCACACCAGGATCCTGCGTACAAGACTACCAATCAAGGAATGTTAAGCATGTCTTTTTTAAAACAAACTTTTATGATCCATCTGGGATCT
Organism: Rhadinocentrus ornatus; assembly: GCA_037177495.1. Classification (NCBI taxonomy): domain Eukaryota; kingdom Metazoa; phylum Chordata; class Actinopteri; order Atheriniformes; family Melanotaeniidae; genus Rhadinocentrus; species Rhadinocentrus ornatus. The sequence continues at coordinate 11,000,253 of JBAMHW010000025.1, forward strand.
CATGGTGACTGAGAAGATGGCTCTCAGTCCAAGTTATCGGCTGGACTCCAGCACGAGCCCGCCCTCTACTCTGTTGTTTCATGAATGTTGACTAACAGTGTGCTGTGTCGACTTGTGCGCTCACACCTCATACGTGCATGTTGACAAGAAACAGACATGTGAACACACACACATGCATGCACACACACACATACACAAGCTTATAACAAATAAACCACTCATCCTTTTCTACTAATAATGTGAATCTTAATGTTTACAAAAGAAATTCTGAATACCTGACAGTACGTTTGGACACAAGATGAACAGCAGCATCCCTGAAGACAGGGGTTGTTTCCTGCCACATAAACACAAACAGTTGCTCCAGATGTGTCTTTTGGTCTTTTTCTGTCTAAATATTTTGTCTTCCACTCAAGACAGACACATAAATGTAGATAGAGGCAGAACACGGCAGAGAAATCTGTAGTATAAAAAAAATAGGAGGTCATGCAGGCATTTTCCATCCTCCATCATATCAGCAAGTGAGTGTTTCCCATTTTTCTTCTTTTTATTATAAAATCTACTGGAAGGCAGATAAAGACCCCAATCAGCTTATCGTCTGCAGTATCCAGCTCTCAAAAGTCAGAAATAGTTCAAAAGCAGCCTCAATTTGCTGCAGGCGATGCTTACAGAGAATAGACACACCCTTTACAGAAATGACAATCACAGTCAGAGTGGCCTGAGTCTTGGCATGAATTTTATCTTTTGGGGTAAAAAAAAAAAATCTGGTTATCAGAAAAGAACAGCTTCTAAATTAAATTATTCAAGTAATTATTTATTGTTTTGTTTTAGGTAACCCTTTTTCAGCTTACTGGGGGACTGATAATAGGGAAAACAGCAGAATCCTTAACAACACTGAACACATGTACCCTCGCTGACACCCCTGAGAGTGGTTCTTTCACCTTGAAACTCAAATTTTACTGTTGAAAAAGTGCCAATGGATTCAATACATGGAACCGTTTCGCCACAAAGAAAAAAGGGTCTCAAGTTTACTGTGCAGGGTTTCTTTGAATGGAAATAATTTTTTTTTTTAATCCAGGCAGGCAGCAGGTTTTTTGTTTAATTCTTTTGTGACAAAATGAACTGATTCCTTTTGAAAATGTGACTAAATGTGACTTCATGCTTTTGTGTTTTGCAATCACTGGACCAAAAGTTCGAGGCCTTCTCTTTTTACCAAGGAACACTTTAAGGGGCTTCTGTTGACTGATTGATGGACTTCCAGACCCACTTCCTCTCTGCCCCTTATCTTTAGCAGTTTATCCATTTTGTAACAAAAATCTGTGGGTTACGTTCAGAGTAGCTCCACCGACGGTCTCTCTGGAGGACAGAGACAACATTTTGTGTTTGCATGAGGTGTTTCCAAACTGTTGCATATTTAATCTCATGCTGCGTGTGACTAACTAGCTCTGTAAAAATGGGAACTGTTTGATCTGTTGAATGCTCCCCAACTCTCTTTGAGAGTCCTAAATGTGAACTTTGTGCTTTTTTTCTATAAATAAGAGTCTGAAGTGTCTGCAGAGTTTAGGAGGGACATAGCTACTAAAGTGTAAAATGATGAAATGTAACTTTGATCTTCTCTAGACGTTTTTTATTCACGTGTGGCCGTGTTTACTGTTTTTTCTAGTCGACTACGTATGATGTTGTGCACAAGTGGGACTACTATGTTTTATTTCTGCTAACTGTACAGTGTATTTGAAATGGACAACTATGAGGACAATTGGAGGGGAAAGTATTAGTTGCATTATAACCTGTAATTCTTTCATTAAATGCGCAGACCAGGCTGGAAATTCACTTTCACTTCAGCGCGTCATTAAGGCTACAATTGGGTCTGTGATTTTTATTTACAATTATAGTGGCCAAAAGCATTCACAATAACAATATTATTGCATTATCAATAGAAAACTTGAAAACATACGACTAATCAATTTCTTTTTTTTTCTTCTTTTTTTTTAATGTTTCAATTTTATTGGTGGAGATCAAATCACAATATTATCAGCACGATATTATTGGCACAATTTAATTTGCACAATTACTGGCACGGTATTATCAGCTAAATATTATTGTCACAATATTATCAACTTTGTATTATTGAAACAATGTTGTTATTGGTACGACATTACTGGCTTGATACTTTAAATATAATAGTTATTCTCTCTGCAAGTATACTGCAAACCTGTAGCAACAATATTTATTTATTTTTTTATTGTCAGCAGTACACACTGGTAAAAAATAAAGTGACTGATGATCAAATTAATACTTTTTTTTATTTGCAAAGTTCAAACGAGAGATGACTAAAATGGCCACAGTTTTCTGTTCATTTGAAGCCTAATTGACAAAAATGTCAGTTCTTAGATAGTGACCATTTGAGCTGAAAGTGAATTTGTTTATCTGCCTTTGCTGGACTTCATAAATTTAACATTAACACTGTGTAACTATTATCAATCACCTGATTTGACAGGTTTAACAAGCAGCAAACCTTCCACACATCAGAAATATAAAGAGATCCATAACTGTGTGTGAGTGTGTGTAATTAAATGTGGGGCTTTATACTGCTGCACATTGTTTTCTGTGTCATGGTGAATTGTACAACACTTAACCCAGACCCCTTTAAAACCTCAATATTAGTTAAAGCTGGAGGCAGAGCTAGTTGAGAATAAACAGCAATAACAACAGTAATAATATTTCATAAAGTCATGCGAATCTACAGCATAATATTTATCTCCACTGCTGATTAATCCCAGTTAGACTTCAGGAAAGTCACTACAGCGTTTTGTGCATTTGCACCTCAATACAGACAGACTTAAACGTTAGCAGAAGACAGAGTGCAATAATTATAACATATTTAGGAACTGTTCCTAATATATATCTATCCAGTTTTGTATCAGTATAAAAGCAACATGTCCCATAATTCTATGGTTCTGGGTTGATTTGTCACAGTTCACCACTGTCTACAGCCATGTATGTTAGGGCCTTCTCTTTTTATGATGGTTTTCCCACAGGTTACTGACTGTATATAAACTAGACATGGGATTAAAGTAGAACATGGAGAAGGAAGTTCTGCTGTGTCCTCAGTTTTCTAACACCTCCGAAACATTACTTTTTGTTTTAACACCCCCCCTCCACCCCAGATTACTTACATTGCTATTTTTGTGAAGCTCAAGTCAAGTAAGTGTTCGTTATTTAGTTCAAACATCCTTTAGTCGTGGAGTTAACACAACCTCTTTAGCTTTCTCTTCTCTGCCAGTGCCAGGAAGCGGCTGCTGCTTTGTGAAGGAAGCAGGGTCATTGGTTCTTGTTTTTACCCTCATTTAAAGCTCACAGGTCAGTTGAGAGCTTAAATCTAGGAAAATAACTGATTGGGAAAAAAAACCACTAAATATACCTTTAAAACTAAAACCATGCTGCTGAATGAAAAAACTTTTCTTTGTGCATAGATTAGTTTGAGTTTTAGATTGAGTAAATCTTTAGAGCTGGAAGTAGTTCAATATTAATTTGTATTTTGCACACCATCCTTGCAGTTGTGTGCTTAACAATAAAGTCAGATCGGTACTCAGGCTTTACGTAACAGGCTGGCATTTGCACTTGTAAAGGCTTTTTAACATTGTTAGCTGTCTCTGCTGAAGCTAGTTGGGGAGCCAGTTAGGGCAAGACAACTAATTACAGTGTGGCCTGCAACCTATGGCATTCATGAAGATCTGTATTGTTAACTGTATGGAGTTAACAATCCATACAACAGGCAGTCTGGTTAGGTGTGCCAACAGTGTCTAAAAATGTGTATTCATTCCCACATTGTTCAAGTGTTTTGATTAAATGAGATAAATGCTGCTTAAGTTAAGAATGGATTTTAAAAAGATGAAAACAGTGAGCATGATGCAATGGAATGAAACTGGTCTGCAGCTATTATATATCTAACACCCTGCTGTTGGTAGATCACTTCTACCAATAGCAATAATGAAAGCAGAATGGGATGACAGAGTAACATCGTTGGAGGGGAGGGCCTGGTGAGCACCTTTTTAACTGCAAACACAATAATAACAGGCATTTCATGTCTTTAAACAAGAACTAAGCCATCATTAAGACAAGGGTCACCTTAAAGCCTGATAAGGTCAATAACCTCCTAAATTCAATTATAAATTAGTAAAAGCACAATAATGGACCATTAAGGGTCTCATTCCACTTTTGCCACCAAAGTGAGAATTCCCTCTGTAATCTCTGTGGCAGTAGATGTTTGTGACATCTACTCTTATTTATTGAACTAGTATATATGAAGGAATTTACGATGGTCAATCAAAAACAGGACATTGTGTTAGTAGGTTTACCTAGTTGTTGGATCTCCGAAAAAGGTTTTCAAAAAACCTACCAAGAAATACAGTGAGATACAATAAGAAAAAAAAGCAGGCTTTAAGGGCAGGGGGCCTTAAAGAGACAGGAGACATTAAACATTGTCCATATTTGTACATAATTAGGGCCGAAAATATCACTTTTGAATTCTAGAAGTAGATAAAGTGTCACAATAAGTGTGATAATCTGCAAAAAATAGAAAGAACCTTTTAGTGTCTGGTGTGCAGCAATAACTAGCAGTGATGTGTCATGTAACTTGATAAGTTCTGAATATCAGCTTGAAATAAATGTAATCTATTCCCATGTTGGTTGCTTTTGTTATGGGGGTAAAAAAATAAAAAAAAATAAAGTAATTGTGAGGAGTTACGCTGACCCTGTTCTACTATCATGAGCCTTGAACAGTCAGAGTCCAGATAAGAGGCTTCAGTGTCTCGTCACAATTGTAAACAGTAGATTTCCTCGACAAAGAATCACTAAGAATGTGCAACACATTTTGACTTCTGTATCTATAACTACTTTGGAAGGTGAGAAGACCTTTCAGGATTGGATTGAGATTACACCATGCTGATTATTCTCAAGATTTGGTGTTGTGACGATCAGACTTTGATACATCCCTGGTCTTACAGTAAAGCAGCATGCCACAAAATGACCAAAAACATGGGACTCTATCTTCCCTCTTAATGCAGCTGTTATCCCTAATAGTTTTTTTCAGTAAATAAGTGACCAATGTTTGCCTTGTTTATCTTGGGTCATCTTTATTTTTGGAAGATTATATTTTCATGCTGAAATGTGAACATTTTTAATAGATTCACAGACTATAGCAAAGGATTTTCAGCTTGTTTACTATCAGTTACAGCTTTCCAGCCATTGTTATTCAGCTAAACTTTTACCAATTTGCCAAAACTATTGTAAGAGCATTTTTTGGCTGTGATCCACCACTAGGCTTCCCATCGGCCTATCACCGCTCTCCCGCATGCTTACGACGACACCCGGAAGCTGCGAGCTGCCTGCTTTGTTTTGTTTTGGTAGTAGGAGTTGTGGAGACGAGACGGGGAAAGCGGGCAGAGGTCCGGCCGGGGCAGACCCGCTCGCTAAATGGGGAGAGCTAAATCGGGGATGGAAGATGACGGACCGATAACTGACGCCTGTAAGATGCCGAGTTTTATCAGCAGTTTCGAAGAGGGAAGGGCGAAACTGTCCCGCAACCTGTCGACACAAACTTCCGTTACAGAAGGTAAAGTTGAAGTGCCGGTGTGGGACTTGAATCGACGTGTCACCCAGTCAAACTCCCGGTTATCACTCGACGGAGGCGACGGGGACTCGGAGGAGAGGAGCGACTCGGAAGAGAGAGATGCGGAGGGCAACAACAACAACAACTGCAACGGTGGAGGAAGAGCGGGGAGGAGGGCGAGCTCTGTCGACATTTTGAGGAGGAATTTCGGGGATTCTAAATCAAACTCCTTCCATTTTAATATACACAGTCGGATGCATTGCGGGGTCGAACATGAAACTACTGAAGGAAGCGTTAATGACGATGTTACGGACGTATATGGAGCTGAATGTGGCGAGTGTACAAAGTCGGACAGAGAAACGGGCGGACCAGGAACTAAAAACGAGCCAACCTTGAGCGACTCAACGACTTCGGATGTTAAGGGAGTTGAATATTTAACCGTTACAGATCAGTGCCATCATATATGTGAAAATGACGGCAGCACATCAACTTTAGACGAGTCTTTTAGAGCCAAAGATCACGTCTACTGCACTGTTTACTGCATCGCTAATGACCGTCATCGAACAGACGCTGAAATCACAGTCTGCCACGATGACACGGTCACATCTGACGCTACAGAAATTGACGTGGAGACGGGACAGGTGGTGGGCACGAGCCTCGAACCTGCGCTGTACTCTTTGGACGACCTGGTGGATCCGTTTGCGGACATTTCCCACCAGGTGTACAGAGAGCAGGCCGGTGCAGAGAGTGAGATGCGGAGTTGCCGGGTGTGCCTAGAGGAGAAAACCATCGCATCCCTGCCCTGCTGCAGAAAGGCCGTGTGTGATGAGTGTCTGAAACTCTACGTCAGCTCCCAGGTCGGTGGGAGGGTGGATGAGCAGGGGTGGGGTGGGATGAGGTTAGCTGGTAGTGGTGACCACAACACGATGTGGCAGCAGGGTGGCTCCTGTCCCACAGTCATCGCTGTCTCAGCAGCTCACGAACTCTTGAACAGCAGTCTTCTCCATCACACTTCTCATGCGCTATATTTGGCATCTCAGAGGCATTTGGGTCTGGCTTGTAGTTCTGGCAAATTCCCTACAAGCTGACCTTACATGTTTTAAATACTTCAGAAGATATCCATGTTAAGGGGCTACAAGGCTCTCTGACGATAATTAACAAGCAAAAGTAACGTTTTATAAAAATATTAACCAATGTGTTACAGGCTAACACCCGCAGGTCTCCTCATCTTGTGATTGGTATGTTTCTGGTAATCTGGGTCACAGCACTAAAACGGGGATCTGGCCCCAATGGTTTATACAATAGCATACTTTGTGAGCTGATCAGATACGGGAGCTCTTGTATTCTTAGGTGCATCATCAACTACGGCTCTAATCTGACAAAGAATAAATGTTGGGTCGTCCTCATCTGGATCCTTTAATGCTATATTTCCCAGAAGGCCGTGTGTGGATATCAGAAAATTTGCCCAAGCACTTCAGCAGTGTGTTTAGACATGCATAAAGGGGAAAATTATTGTCTGGCAAAAATGGAGACAAATGATATGTAGTGAATTCTGAGCAAATTAGTTTACCTGGGAGCATCTTCTAGGGAAAAGATTTTCCATTTATTCTGGGAATTCCTCTCCACACATTAAGGATATTGATAAATTATAGATGAGTGTTTACCTCCTTTAATGTTCACAAAACAGTTGCAATTAAGGAAGCATAGTCTGCAAAGTAAGGCACACTCCCAGTTGCCGCTCCTTGCCAGAGCTTAAATGTTTCAGGATTTTTTACCATCTTTAAGAGCCTTGTTTATGAAATGGGATCTTCAAAACTTGCTGCACGGTGGTGTGGTGGTTAGCACCGCAGCCTCACAGCAAGAAGGCTGCTGGTTCGAGCCTCGGCTGGGGGAGG
>JBAMHW010000025.1:11007855-11018247 GCA_037177495.1 Rhadinocentrus ornatus
GATGGACTGGTGACCTGTCCAGGGTGTACCATGCCTTTCACCTGAAACACTGCTGGGATAGGCTCCAGCTCACCCCGTGACCCCTAATAGGAAAAAGCGGTACAGAAAATGACTGACTGATCTTCAAAACTTAATGTCAGTTTTATTAAACATTGTCAAATTATAATGATTGGATAGAAGTTGCTATTTCTGTTAAAACTGCTCAAATCTGAAACTATTTAATCAGTTATTCAGACAGCATTTTATCTGCAGCTGTGTTGCTTTGATAACAAGGTATCAGTAATCACACAGCTGACTGATAAGCACACTGAAAATACGGAGTCATGTAAACGATCCCACATAGGTGGATTTTTTTCCATTAATGCACTGCAGACTGATTTAGCATTTTTAATGTTTTGTTAGTAAGTACAGTAAGCGTTACGTCAGATAGTATGTGGTCTCTAACGGGCCTTAGAAGACTGGATTTTGCTGGTCTAGCTCTAACCATGTAGTAACAGGGATTAAGCTAGCAACTTCCTTGTTATTCCAGTATGTTGGGGTTTATTTAAAGGGCACATATTAAACTGTCTCAAGTTTCTGTCATGTTATTTGAAGAAATAACATTTTTAACACATAAACACCAGTTTTATCAACATCTAAGTTTGAGTTGGTCCAAGAGTGGGCTCCATGATCCACCCATGCAGACACGTATGGATGGGTGGGAGTAGGTTTTATGCCCAGTCAAGAATGAAAAAACGTAATGCTCGGTCAATTTACAGTTTTCCTTTTTCCTTTCCATTTTTTTAAAGTTTATATGTTAGCAGCCTGTTCTTGTTTAATTTAAGAAAAATCATCTTATATACCTGTCCTCATTAATGGATTATATACTGATGGGTTATCGTGATGGGTTATCTAAAGTTGATATTGTGGATACAGTGTGATAATGTGACACATGTTTCTGAGCAATAAGCCTTCCAACCGGTACTGCAGTGGCCATCACAGCGTTGGTGTTGGAGCAAAAATTATTAAACCGCTGTGGTGCATACAAAGGATTAATTTTCATAATTGTGTTATGGGCTTTTAGTCCTTCTGCATCCACATATGCACATGTTTCTGCATGTGTGTACATGCTTTGAGAGATAGTGGGTGTAACATAGATTAAAGAGTTTGCTAGTGTCGTTTCACACATGCTGCACTCTGATCAAATTTCTAATCGTGTCAGTGCAACAGGTCTCAGAGGGATTTAATGGGCTTTAAAAGAGGAGACACAAAAAGAGTCAGAAAGGGAAGAAAAATTAAAAATAGAAAAGGAAAAAAAACAGGAAAAGAAGAAGAAACAGAAATTTAACTAAAAAGGAATTAATAGAGTAATTATATTATAATAATATAGAATTATTTAATTATTCTAATAATATAGATTATATTATATATATATATATATTATAAGATCCAAAAACTAATGTGTACGTGTGTGTGTGCTGTGACACACATTAACTTTCACTTTGGTTCATTTAGCCTTCCGCTCATCTGCCTCTCCCTCCTTCTGTTTGATGGATAATTATTCACCAGGTCCCATCAGTTGTGTAAAAGTATTTCATTTTTAAATTTGGTGCCCCCTAATGAGTCAACCCTTTATTGAGAGAAACCCACAACCGCATTGGGCTACACATGCTCTAGTGTAGGGCTCCAGACTAAGTTTTTTTACTAGCAGCACAGTGGCCCCTAACTTAAAATTTTAGAAGCTGAAGCAGAAAATTTAGGTGTGCACACTGAAATCGCCTTGCATAGCAAATATTCACATTTTCTCTAATTTTCAATGTATTAGTGATAAATACTTGAACAATTAATTCAGAAATTACAATGTTTACAGATCACATTCTTTTGTGCAGCAGTTGACATAACATAAAAAAAACATCTTACTGGCCGCACTAATACAAAACAAGTAGACATAGAACTTGTCAAATCAAATTTGATGATTTGATATTCAGTTTGTAGTCGATGCAGAATGGCAACTTTGTCACCGTCATCCCCCATAGGGCAGAGTATGACCTGTCTATGTTGTTCCTGGCAATAAACAGCTTCAGGGACTGAGGAAGTCCTCAGGAAGAAAAGTAGCTATTGGCTGTCCTAAAAGTCGCTAATTAGCATAACCAGCCTGGTACATATAGTTGTAATGGATGCTGTCATAAAGAGGGATTTCATGGGAAAGGCAAAAACTGATAAAAAAGACAACCTAAAAATGTTTAGAACAGCAAAAATAAATAAATAAAATAATAATTCTGTCAATATTTTCTTTATTTTTTAGTTAAATTTTTTTTTAAGTGTATTTTGTTTTTAATTAGTCTGTCTGTGATGTTTCCCAGGTGAGGGTGGGCAAAGCTTTCATTAGCTGTCCGATCCCGGAGTGTAGCGGCACCCTTAGGGAGGGATTGGTCATTTCCCATCTAAGCAATGAAGAGGCGGAAAAGTACCATTACTTTTTGGAGCTGAGTCAGCTGGACTCGAGCACCAAGCCATGTCCCCAGTGCAACCAGTTCACCTCTCTGAAGACGCACAACCCGAACCGCTCTGAGCACAAGTACAAGGTGAGAGGACACACTTGGATTTTTACAGTATTGCAGAGACATAGGGCAAACTCAGGTGTGCAAATGAGGACTGCATTTCACTTAGAAGAAGTTCTGCTTTAGTTGTTAGTTCTGAAACTGCCTGACATGTGCAGGTGCAGAAGTGGGCTGAAGCCATTGTTAATACACCTGAAATTAGCACTCTGCATTGAATTATTTAGTCATGCATCACATCATGTTTTTATTGCAATATCTACCTGTCATATCACACTTGACAAGCCCTACCTAATAGAAAAAAGAACAGACGGTGTAATTGCAAATGGTGCAGTTGTACATAAAGTAGAAAAATGACAATAAATAGCTAAAATGTGACACTGAAGAACTTTTGGGTTCTTTGGAAACGGCTCCACACTTTAAAAAAAAGTCTGCAAGTCATACATCCACAGGCTGTGTGTCAAAACTGTACTTTTGTACTGAGGTTAAGATCTCAATTGCTGATTTTCTGTACACTTTGCTATTGCATGATGCTCATTTAATAAGTAAGAAAATCAAGGTAAATAAACCATGAACAACATCACATATGTTCTACAGTTCCCGATCAGATAGATCTTCTTTTGCTTGTAACATCGGGTTAAAAGAATGAATATGGCAATGAGCAATATGCTGAACTTAAATCAGGGGTCCACAAACTAATATGTGACATCATGCTGGCTACATTCAGCTTTATGCTGATATTATTTTCAGTGTCATAAAACTAACTGAATAAACTGGCCAAACCTGCTAATTCATAGATACTACAGTTTTAATGGACGTTTTTATAAATAAATGATAAACAGTAAAGTATGTCTATTGGTAAATATGTACATATGACCTCTGTCCCTGCTATAGATCCAGTGTAGCAATTGCCAGTTTCTGTGGTGCTTTAAATGCCACGCGCCCTGGCACATCGGAGTCAAATGTCGTGACTACAGGAAAGGAGACAAACTGTTACGAACCTGGGCGAGTGTCATTGAGCATGGACAAAGAAATGCCCAGAAATGTCCACAGTGCAAGGTAAGGACCCAGCTCTGTGATGTGTCCTACTGTACAGGACTAAAGGCAGAGGAATGCTGGACGCAGTCACCGTGTCAGTAGTTACTTTTCTGTAAATGGAGAGCGAGTTGATTGATGGAGGGTGGAATGAGTGTAGATAAGTGAATCATTGCAGGTTAAGAAGCATGAAAACTGGAATAGATGATGGATGAAGAGCTGTTTGAGAAGGATTGCAGAGTGTGGAACAGAGTAGTGATGCATAGACTGTGAGTGTATTGAAAAAATTATAACCATGTTTCTGCTGCACAAAACTACAGCTGGTAGACTCACTGGCATCACTTTGATCACCTTAAAACCAGTATGGCTCCATCTCTCAGTCTCATTACACCCAAAGTGAGTGACTGGCAGATGACTAAAGGAAGACATAAATTAAGCCAATTACCGGTATATGGGAACTGTGCCCACAGCGACGAACCTTCTCCATTTGCATTTGTCACAGTGTTGCTCTACATCTTAGAATTTCTGCCCTTGCAGCGTGGAGATATATGATGTTGCCTGTTAGGCTGATAAATTGGTGTCATACTGTGTTTAGCTGGAAAAGAGTGACTAATGGATGACTGCTCACTACTACCACTAAGTAGGGAAGATCTATTAGACTTACTGCTGCATGCATACAGCTGTGTCGTGCCAGTCATCACATGCTGGACCAGATTTTCATCATTTTCACTGCAAACATGAGAGGAACCTCCAACCGCGTTGCATTAACTTTCAGTTACTTCTACACTGCCTTTGTTTACTACAGTATTTTGTAATACATCAAGGCTGAAAGCTCCTTAATGTAATTTGGATCATGTTTTTGCCTCTCTTTTTCTGTCTTTAGATCCATATTCAACGCACAGAAGGCTGCGATCACATGACCTGTACGCAGTGTAACACTAACTTCTGTTACCGCTGTGGAGAGCGCTACCGACACTTGAGGTTAGAGTCTTCTGATGCCCTTGTTCTGACTGTCTTGTGTGGCTTTTTTTTATTTTATTTTTTTTATCTTTTTCATTTTTTCTTTCACTGTATCTCATCAGATTTTTCGGGGACCATACGTCCAACCTCAGCGTGTTTGGCTGCAAGTATCGCTATCTCCCTGATAAACCTCACCTCAGAAGGCTAGTTAGAGGATCTGTCTTTGGTAAGTTGGTGTTTTAATCTTTATCGTATTTGAATCAGGAGTGACCCATTTTCAAAGTCTTTTTCTTTTATTCTGCCGCTGATGTAAATATTTGGAAGTTTGTGAACCTCTTATGACAAAAGTTGTTTACTAAATTGATCCAAAATCATATGTCTGTATATGAACCTTTGCTTTTAAGTATCTGGTGTTACCTGCTCCAGCAAGTATAATTGGAGCTGAACATTTCAGGGAGTGTTGGAGTATATTGGCACATTCCTCCACACAGAATGACTTCATTTCTGGGATTTTGTCGGTTTTGTCATATGAACTTGTTCCTGCTGGTCCTTCCACAAGATTGTTGTTGAATCTAGGTCAGAAGCTTGTCTAGGCCTTTCCAAAACACTACCTTTATTTCCCGTTAATACTTATTTTGTGGAACTATTGTATGTTTTGGGATGTTTTCTCGCTTTATGATCCACTTTCTCTTCAGATTCAGAGATGTTTTTATATTTTCCAATGTATGTATAATTATCCAAATGTGTTGTTCTATTTGAGTCATCCTGGTTCAAACCATTATACTGTCACCACCATGTTTTCATAAGTACAATTCAGGTCTACGTTCAGCCTAAATTGTAGTCCTGATCTTCCGTCATGTTCGCATTATGTCCAACACCAAGAACATAGTGGAAATGACTCATTTCTAGATACAAGCAAGCAAGAAAGGAAGTAAGAAATAAAGGAAATCTAGTACTACTTGCGGAGGCCACTGAATTCTAATTATTCATTAACAGTTATCAGATCTATGAGCTAACAGACCTCCAGGAAGCTGAACCTCTGACAGATCTGTTTCTCCAGACTCACTGTGGCAGGCACAGTTATCTGTACCAGCAGGGTGCCTCTGAACTGAAGGCCAATTTGTCACATTTTCCCATTACAGCACTGCTTTGCGTATTCTATCTTTGTTACCTGCAAAGATTTTGCATTTAATGAGGAACATGTTCCTGTAGTTGGAATGGATCATTTGTATCTACAGCAACCTATGCAGTGCAGTTTCATCTCTTTTCCTCTCTTTGTTTCTTCCTGCAGCCACTAAGGTGTTGATAGCTCCGCTGGTCCTTCTGCTGGTCATAGTGCTTGGAGCTTTTGCACTGGTCATAGGTAAAGTAAAAGCATGTTCACAATTTTTATAGAAAGTCCCCACATACCAGCTAAATGCTTGGATGTAATACAGATACAGAGTATTTTTCTGTCACACAGCAAAGCAGCTGAGGTGATAATTACTTCTATTTATAGTCATCTTTTTTTTCCCATGTAAATGACAATCAAAATACTAAAAAGACAACATATAAAAGAAACATATAACCTGTTGATCCAGTTTTTCAACTTCTGGGTGACTGACTTTTATTTCCTGGAACTGCATTTATATCCTCATCCAACTACAGACTTGTGCTCCCCGAGTCATTTGTGAGACTCATTGTAAGCACTTGATGCTTCAACTTAATTGCAATTATTTTTAATAATTATAATTAATCTGCTGCATGCTAATATGCTGCAGTGGAAGATTCACAAGTTAATAGAATTGACTACTATGTCCCTGTAGGGTTGCAAAGGGGAGGAAAAGTTCCAAAAACATTCCATGGAAAGTTAAGCTGGGGAATTTGGAAATATATGTTTTGAGCCTTCAGAATAATTTTGGCACTTAACAATATGCTGCTGCATTTTTGTAGCATTCTTTACGTATGTATTTGCACATTATTTACACACATACAAAGACTTTCCTTCAACATTAGTTTGTGTGAAATGCCTCCACACATCGGATGGCGAACGTGGGATTTTCCTGTAAGATAAGATAACAAAAAGCTTTTATAAACACTAACGCAACGACATGAACAGACATACAGTTAACAACTGTAGTTTTCTTCATTATATTTTACCATTGATTTATAAAATAAATTTACCCCATAATATTATAAAAACTGACTTGACTGTATGTAGTTGCAAGATCAAGTGTGGCCTCAGTAGTAAGAAATCATTAGTTTGTGTGATGGAGGAATGTGTGGCCTCAAAAACCCTAAATTTCCAGTTAATTCCCATGAAAAGTTTCCAACTTTGAATATTCCCAGAATTTTGCAACCCTATGTCTCTGTAGTCCTTTCCCATTGCGGTTCAGTTCATTTTACATACGCCAAACCTGTGTTCATTGAGTTATGATTTAGAAAAATCAAACAAAACACTGACGAAAAGTTTTAATCTAATCCTTCTTATTATTATTATTTCCCACAGGTTTAGTTGTTTTCCCGGTCTACTACGTATGCAAAAGGAGGAAGAAGCAGCAGCGCACCCGAGGCTCAGGACGATGGATCTGACTTTTGCACTCTTCTACAGTCAGACCACCTGCACTCAGCTTAAAAGAGGACAACCCCATTTCTTCAGGGATGGACATGCCATCCTGAGACACGAGAAAACTCCGAGGCCAATTTTATAGAATGAACACTGGCAGTTAAGAGAGGACCTTTCTGGAGGATGGAAGTACATAAACATTAAGTAAGGAATAAATAATTGCACATCAACAGATCTAGATTATTTATATCTTGTGGGACTGCTCTACATAAAGGGATTCTTTATCAGGACCCTGGATATTGAAGCAGAAGAGGAATCCAATCCTATATGTTTAAGTTTAAATCTGAAGCCACCACTGTCTTGTACATCACTTGTTACATAGTAAAAAGTGAATTTATGAATCCCTTAAACCTTACATTATTCTGCTGTAGAGGACTAACTGCTGGTCTTGGACACTCCTGGTTTTTCCTTCGTCCCACAATTAACAACAGGACAATAAATCCACACCAAAAAATGCAATTTTGTTTACTTTCGAGGAAATCACTAGCACTGCTCAGCATTGGTTAGATGCTGTGGGAAACTCCAAGAGTGTTTGATATTGGATTTCTGAGGGCGCAAGGTTCTCGTGCTGCTGGAAAAGCTGGACAATAATGACGATAATGGGTCGGAAAATGAAAATTTGTCTTTCGAATGGAGCAAGTGAGCAGTGGACACCAAAATTTGAAATAAGCCATTGATGAAAACATGTTCTCACTATTGGGGTGGGTAGGGGGGGCAGAACATCGATATGGCTTATCTTTTCCTGGTGGAGATTCCATTTTTGTCAACTATGGAAAATTTCCATTGCAATTTGAGTCATGCAGCAGGGAAAATTATGTCAAAGGACGCGTTAAACTTACCTGGATCTCAAATTCTTGCTAGAAGGTCTGAAAACTGGGTGTGTGCCCAACCCTAAGAGAGACACTAAGTTTTTAAGACCGCACACACAAGCGCACAATTTCAACCTACTGCCGCCTCAACAAAAAGAAATTTTGGATGAAGCACCAAGTGAATTTTATCAAAGCTCCCTTTGCTTTCTGTTGTGGCACCTCCTTTTATCTATTCCTGTCTTCTTCACTGTCTTTTTGCTCCTTCTCTGTGTGGCTGAGTGCAAGGTCGCTCCCTACGCCCTTTATGCATGGTATGCTGCATATGCTCGGCCCACATGCTGTATGCCTGTGTCTGCATCATCAGGAAAAATACAGACAGACAGTTTGACAGGCAGTTGACCTATTGAGCTTATTGTGCTTTAGGGGTTGACTTTTGCAGAGGTTTGGTTTATCTGTGTAGTTAAGTCTGCTCCTTAGATTTTAAGAAGTGCAAAATAATAGTGAAAATACGGTAAAGGTAAAAAAAATTATATTGAAGATACATCAATGTTAATTTTATTGATGTTTTGGTCTGGGCAGTGATTCACCAAAGAGTTAAACAGGGTGTTTTGTAGATTATTTTTTTTTTTCTTATTATTCTTCTTTTTTTTTCTTTCCTTTTTACAGTCTGTTTGCTTTACATTGAAGATGTGCGCCGTTATATTTGGATGTAAATTATAATGAGATTTGGGGTTTTTTAAGAATTGATGCCGAGAGTTGTTTTTTTTTCTGAGTTTGTATTGTCCTTTTTAACACATATGCTTGTTTGGCACATGAGAGTAAAAGATGTGGAGCGCTGCAGGGAAATGAGATTTTGAAGAGCTTTAAAGGTCGCCACCTGGTAGTTGTCAGCTGACTCTTTTTCTATCATCTTGCCTTTCCTCTGCTTTTATTCTTCCTTTTTGGTGTACTTTTGGTTGGCTTTTGGCTGTCTTTTTACATTTTTTTGTCCGTTCTGCTCACTGATGTGTGAGTGGACTCTGACCTCAGCTTTGAACATAGGTGGACGGATGGATGATCACACAGCAAAAAGTGATGCACATCCACTGGAGTTGGAATAGACACCTAAACTGAATGCTCTTCATATGCTAAAATAACACAAAGCTGCCATGTTTCCAGATTTATTTATTTATTTTTTTGCTTTAGCGCTCTTTCATGAAATGTTTACATTTCAATAGAGAAAAAAGACAGAAAATGTATGGCTTGGTACACTAAAATGATAAAAAGGTTGGTGTCAGTGCATCTGTCAGTGTGCAGTTGTCACCAGTGGGATAAATGTTACATCACGTTTCATCGCTGGAACTTCACTAAAGGATTAACAACGTGAAGGAAAAGCAGGACTGATGTGCGTGTCTATGAATCGGCAGTGCAAAGCCATTAGTTCGGCTTTATTCCAGGGAAACTTGGATTTCATACATCTGGGAGTTAATAAATACTAAGTGTCCCTGTATGTGCAAGCTTTGTAAAGTAGACTGAAAATATATTGTTACACCCTAATATTCCTGATTATAAGAGGTCCTGTCTCTGGGTTGAACCTTTTCTCAGGGAGTTTATTTCTGTTCACTGTACCCGGAGCCCTCCATCTGTGCCAAAGAAATCACTGAGCAGCACCACAGATTTATCATGCTTCCTCATACGTTGGCCAGCAGCTGCCTAGCAACTGTATTGAGTTCCAGGAAGCAAGAGCACTGTAATGTCGAGAGAGATCAAACTGTCTTAGTGTTGCTAACACTGTATGTGTTTTCCTGTCTGACTCAGCTGGACTGTGAGCGTTGTGTAAGGGTCAGGGATTAAATCAAAGAAAAGGATGGATATGTTTGTAAGTCAGCACTGGGCAACTGAATGTTTAAGTTATGGGTCAAATGGAAGACTGAAATGGTCTGCTTAGCTGTAGTTCACATGTATCACGTGCACGTGTTTTATCTGCTCGGCTGCAACTACACTGACACGTTTAACTGCTGCTTTTTATTGACATATATGGTGGAAATTAGAGCTTTTAACTGCCCCAGTCAGAGTAGAATTGCTCTTATTTACCAGGATGTTTTTAGCAACTTATTTCCATGACATTTTGCCAAAATACGTACCATATAGGTAGACTGTCTCATCAAATACTAGCCCACCGATTAGCCAGAAAATAATAAAAAACAAAAGAACAGAAAAGGCAATCTTGATAATTTGACTGGACATATTAAATTGTCATTAATATTTGGGGGAAGCTTAGCTTTAAACGCTGACTCTGCAACTAGAAACTGCAATTTAGGAATTTGTTTAGCTTGGTTTTGGATTTGTAAATGCAAACTAATGAGGTTTTGTTTCATGAGGGTGTTTGTCCTGATCTTGCAAGGGACTGATATTTTTTCTAATTGGCTGGTATTTATTAGATGCCCTTGGCCTTTATATATATGTG
>JBAMHW010000025.1:11024741-11073160 GCA_037177495.1 Rhadinocentrus ornatus
ATGAAAATTTCAGACCCCTCCATGTTTCTAAGTGGGAGAACTTGCAAAATAGCAGGGTGTTCAAATACTTATTTTCCACACTGTTTGTACCTGGCTTAACTGTAAAAAATAAAAAATAAACCTTTGTTAAAAGTTGTTAGCCAAATATGAAACATTTTATCATCAGAAAAAGCCAAACGGGGTGAACCCAAAATGTGTGTTGTATGAGTTGTAACTTTGTTAATTTGAAGTAAAAAAAGATAATTCAGGACTATCCTGCAGTATTCGAACATCTAGTCATGGCTGTGTAAACAGGAACAAATACTCGATGCACTCACACATGAAAAGCTTCCATTTGAGCTCTATGTGCTTAAAAGTCTTATTGTCCTCCTGCAGTGTTATGTTTGTAAAAACCTTGCTATACAAGAGCCTTCTGAGTGCACTGCTGCAAGCTGTGCTGTGGTTTAAGTGGTTTGAGCATATCTTTTTATAAGATTTATGTGTGTGTGTGTTACCTCCTTGAGGTGCTGCTTAGCTCCTTTAGCTGATTTATGTCTTATGTTATCAGACACTTTTATTATAAGCCTGCCAGACATGTTTCAACAGTGATTTGTACACGTCACACACCATCCAGTGAGACCTCTGAAGAATACAGAAAATTTCCATTGAAACATGACAGGTAGGCTTACGACGAGTGTCTGATAACATAAGAACCCTGATCAGCTATAAAAAAAATTATAGGCGCTATGAACTTTATTGGATTATTATCTTCCTTTAATTTTAGCTTTCAACAAGTTTTTGTAGTAACATCTAGGATTATACAGACAGAATATGCTTGCAGTATATCTTTACTGACCCACTGTCTCATATGTCTTATAATGCGGCCCTATCAAGAGAGAGGACGCCTCACTGCAGGTACAGTCTTTATTTTTTCTCTTTCAGAATGGTGCAAAACTTCTACAACTCCTACAGATTTATTGGTGTGCATACACTCGCCTTTCTTGTGTTGTTTGTACACAGTTTCTCTGTTGCTTTGGGATTTTGGTTTTACAAACATCTTGTTGGGAATTTTGCAGCAATACAAGACTCACTGCACTGACTGTTGATCTTATCTATTTTATTATTCTTTCTTGAGGTTAGTTTTTTTTTTTAATGTTGATAAATGTGCAAGTGCAGTATGTAAATGTGAGAAGTGATCACAATGACTTTCCTCCAAAGGGTGTCTAGACTTAAGGATATGATGAGATCAGTCATTAAAAAAAAAGGGCCACAATAGAGTCGTTTTTCTTCTGAATAAAGATGAGCTAGATGAAGTGGTTTGGACAACTCTTAGGAAAGGCTCATGAATATACTCTTGGGGAGGTGTTTCTGAAGTGAGGAGACCTCAGGGAACTTACTGGAGAGATTATAGATCTCACTTGGTTTGGGGAATACCTTATTGTCCTTATGTGCCTAATAAAAGAAAGAGGAAAGAGAGACCACACTTTTGTCCATGTGAATAGATCAATGATGAGCTGGCCAAAAATGGATTTTGGTTTCATAGGCAGAATTTCAGTGTTTTTGTCATAAACCTATCTTACACAATTGGATTTTCTTTTGTTATAATATCAAACTGATGAAATAATGTTTCTATGACGTGTCTTTTATAATATAAATTTTAAATCAAATCATTCATTCAATCATACGTGAGCTAAATTCAGTCTGCCCTTTAAAAACTAAAAAATATTGTGCTTGTGTTGTACTGTGGTGTTGGTGAGCAGAGGTAAAGCAAGATAATCTATGTTAGTTAAGCCAGATTAAAGCCCTACAGGCTGCAGCCACATATTGCATAACAATCAGACGGCCATGTGGACACAGACACGGTGCTGGTAAACACCAACGCACACAGATACAATGTATGCAACAGAAAGAAAGGGGTAACATTTCCTTCCTGCCACGAATGATTTAAAAGTGCATCAAATAATGCGTATTTGATTTAAAATGGAAGTCATTGAAAGCTAGAAGTTACTTATGTTCCTCTCGAAAAAACACAAGTTCAAGAGTTTATTTATCCACTAATACCTTCTTTCAACGTATAAAAATATTAAAGCGTATTATTGAGCTTTTTTGTGTGTTTTTCTTAAACAGGATTTCTTGACTCTGAACCTCTGAGAGAGGCTGACGAAGAGTTGGTTTCAGAAGTGAGTCTGAACAACTCCATCTTGACAGAGGAGGAGAGAGAAGAGATCCAGCAAGAGCTGGCTAAAGTATGTGCCCACACACACACGAGCAAAGTGTTCTCCAGTAGTACAATAACATGCACTGTGTTGTATGTAGCCTGGTATAAGTCTCCTTGTTTATATCTGTGTGTGTGTCCAGCTGGAAGAGGAGATCAGTACATTGAAGCAGGTTTTGTCGTCCAAAGAGAAGCAGCATTCAGAACTCAAACAGAAGCTGGGCATCACTCCTCTGAGCGAGCTCAAAAACAACTTTAGCAGAGGCTGGCATGACATGCAGACCACCACAGCGTAAGTTAATGTGTGCATGTGAGACAAAGATTTTGAAGATTTAAAGGATTTGAGTTTCCATTTATGTGTTACAGCAGCATGAACGCAAATGGCTTTGTTTGCTGTCAACATTGATGCCCTTCACAAGACACACACTCAAACACACAACTAGCAGGGGGTTCTTCACTGCCAGCTTAAACTCACAGTCCAAAATGAGTGTTTATTGTGTATCATACAGCCACTTAAAAAGCATAATCTAGTTGATGCAGAGCATGTGTGTGAGTTATTATCCCAGTTACAGAAACAGACCTGATTAAAAACATTGCTTAAGGCTGTTGTTGACCACGACTAGCAGCAGATGTTCCCTAAATTCACTGGAAATGATCTTTAGTTTGTGGTAAATGAAAGCATACTACCAAAGGAAACTCTTTCTGTTGAAGTCATCTGAATTACTTCTCTATTTTTCTGTTTAAGCATTTTGTAAAAGATAACTGAATTCAAATGACTAATATGTGCTTTTTGTTCGTGATAGGATTCCTCCTAATCATCCAGAAACGTTAATATTTTAGGTAGTTTGGGTAGTAAATAAGCCAGCTTTAGTAACATGCACGAGTCTTGCATCTGATTCCCATTAATAAAGAGAACAAGCATATTCTTCAAAATGTTGATCTATCCCACTAAATTTTTTTAAACTTTTTTCATTCAGTCTGAACAGCAGATAATCCAATTTCCTGATCAGACGGTCAGAGAGTAGAGCAAGTGGATAGTCTCTAAAGGCTGCTTTTCTTATCCAGTTACACTTTGTCCTGAAGATCACTTTACACTCAGTCTCCATCCTCATCTATAATGAACCAGTGTGACCACAGGAGAGTCAGGTCCTGGAGAAACCGGGTAATGCAGCTGCAATATGTGGGTGCTTAAAGCTGCTGTGTGTGATGACAATGTAAACAAAACCCAACCCACCAATACTAATGGAAAACACAGGACATAAAATTGGGAAATTCAAATCAAATATGGTATAATCGAGGAAGTTTTATTATGTGCATGTTGTCTTTAATCTATGGGGTCTCAGTGTGCATGTGTTTTTATAACTGTTCCAAATTTATACCTGAACAATATGGCCTCATTTTGACTTGGATTACATCTGTTGGTGTGTTTGTCAGCTACAAGAAGACATCAGAGACGCTGTCCACAGCAGGGCAGAAAACCTCAACAGCCTTCAGTAACCTTGGCAACGCCATCACCAAGAAGTTCGGAGACATGAGGTAAGCCATGATGTCACGTTTTAAAAAGGGATTTCTCAGGTGAGAAATTTCTGAGACTAGAATTGCAAATTTCCAAATAAATATATCTAATATTTCTTAGATTAGGCGGGTAATTTTATACGGGGAAAAAAAATCTTGAAGCCACATGTTTGTTTTTTTTTAAGGCTGGATGTGTTGGAATATTTATCGGTCAGATACAACAAAAAGGAAATACTCGTAACCATTTATTTTTAATTTTTTTTTATTTTGAGAGTGTAATTAGTTGATTCTCCTTCGACTTACCTGCCAAACAATTTTGCCCAGTAATCGTAGTGACAGTATCGTCTGTCTTGGTTTACAGTATAACAAGCAGACCTTGTAGGTAAAGTCACCCACTGAATTTAGTTGCTCCATTGGCACATGGCGGATTTCCTCCTTCTGCTTATCTCCCACAAACGCTTTGAGCTCAGACAAGCAAAGACAAAAAGCTTCATACATTCAATACAATATTTTTTTAGAAAGAAATGGCGAGGTTTTAGGAGAAACCAAATAACTGCCAGTTTGCTCATCAAACAAGTTCATTATCAACTCATCTGCATGGCTAACCTAGTTTAACCTGTTCCACCCATCCACCACCTGATGCACTGCACTTGTGTCTGGGCTGTCCATCTCTGTGTGACAGAGAGCAGAGTTGTAACTCTTGCTCTAACCAGCTTGAGATTATGTAAGCCAACATTAAGCTGCTTTCTGAGAGAGCTGAAAGGCTCGTGGCAAAGCCTGTCTGCCTTGGTCACTCTCTTTCTCCTGTTGTCGACCTCTGACAGACTATGTTGCTGTGTCTGAGAGGCTGAGAGAAAAAGAAACAAGACTGGGAGGAAGCACATGTGTCCCTGCATTGTTCAATGAGGAATGAATAAAACATTTTGTGTGTGTGTATAATGACAACAGGCTTGAGAGTGTGGGTCTGTGTGACCTTATGTGTAACAGAAAGAAAGAAAAACTATTGGAGATCAAGGAAAACAGCTGACTGAAGAAGCAGAAAAAGAGTTCGTGTTTATTAGTATGCTAACTTTTGGAATTAAACGCAGCTTTTAGATAGTTTGTAAATTGTCTGCACCTTTGTGGGGAAAAAAGTAAAATTACATTTTTTCCTGTGGAGATTTGTCTGTTTTGGGTGTTAAATGCTCCAACTGACATGCCTTTTGAAGATTTTATTGTCATACATTTTGCCAAAATGTTTCTGGAATGTGGATTATTACAAAAAAACAATACCGGTATTTCAATCATTACTATATTACAGCATGGCTGGTCTAGAGTTACTGTTCCCGCGGAGGTATGTTCCCACAGTTTGATTTGGTTTGAATGAGCATGTTTTAGTATTTTAGCTCTGGATGTTCTTATTTGCATGTGAATTGCCAAACTTTTGGAAACAGTCTTTGAACTAATATTTTCCTACATTCAGTTTCCAAGGAAAAACAGCTTTCTGCCTCTTATACTGGATATACTGTATGAATATCAAGTCTCTCTGCCCCATTATTTCTTTATTTTCATTTAAAAAAATGTATTGGAAATTTAATTTAATCAGCTTTTTACAGCTATGATTATAGACACATTTTTCCTTTGTGACTTTAAAGAGATATAATCCACCTGGTTGCACTAATGCTAACTGATTATACTTCCTATAACATTCAGAATACGAGATGATACGTAGCCAGTAAGGCTAACTTTATGACTATGCAAAACCCAGTTCTTTGTTTTCTTCAGCAATTGATTATTAACATGATATGTGTTTGTGTGTGCGGTTAGTTCTCTTTTAGTGGACTGCTCTTTTTTCTCGTTACAATGTGTATCCTGTTTTTAGTTTAGTTTGCTGTTATGTGGATGTGAAGAAATTTCTCTCTTTGTTTCTATTGTTTTTTGGTTTGTAGAATATTAATAATGTTTACTTCATTGGTTCCCAAATTATTCAACGTGACATTGTTCACTTTGCTTCAGTCCACTTCCTGTTTTTGAAATGGCTTAACATTACTAGTATCAATATTTGTGCAAAGCGAATTGAGATGAGTGTGGTTGTAATGTTAACAATGGCTTGTCCAAGTGTTACAAAAGCATCTAAAATGTTCTCCATCTCCCTACATGCTTCCCAAGACCCAACGCAGTAGGGTAAGAAGGACACAGCTGATTATGTCAAATCACTAAGGAGTTTTAATGTCATAAATCTCAGTTAGATCAGCTAGAGACTCACTAGCTGAATGGCACAGTGCAGATTCAGTCAGCTAAAGAAATGTTGCTAACATGCTGGACGGCCGAATTCCATCAGGTGCTTCTCTCAGCCCTGAATTTTGGTGTCTAAAAAGAACAAAG
This sequence comes from Rhadinocentrus ornatus, assembly GCA_037177495.1. Classification (NCBI taxonomy): domain Eukaryota; kingdom Metazoa; phylum Chordata; class Actinopteri; order Atheriniformes; family Melanotaeniidae; genus Rhadinocentrus; species Rhadinocentrus ornatus. The sequence continues at coordinate 11,030,815 of JBAMHW010000025.1, forward strand.
AAAACAAGTCATGTCAAAAATGCCTTAAAACATTCCAGCATGTCCTTAGATGCAGCGGCGTGATGAAATTAGGCTAATTCTGGCCAGTAACTAACTGATCAGGAAGCGCTTTTTTATTTTTTAATTGATCTAATAACTGAAGAGAGATGAAACTACATGCGAATGCAGCTCTGCATGGTATCATACTGTTAATGTAATGTCCTTTTATCTGTGTGGAGGTTGAAGCTGCTTTATTTCTCACATCTTCAATTAATTCCCTGCTGGCATCTTGCTAGCTGTTAGTATGTTATGTGTACTTTGTGCTAATGATTGACTTTTCTCTCACCACGCTCTCTGGGGATAGTTACTCTGTCAAACACTCTATGAGCATGCCCACCATGAGGTAACACCCCTATGTGCTTCTTTGTTTGCTTGTGTGTAAGCTTGTGATTAGAAATTAGGTCTTGACACTTGCATTATTTACATATTAATGACTTTGTAGTGATAAGGTCATTCTGATGATCCTGAATGAATTACAAGGTTTTCTGTTTGACGTCATGTAAAGTTTATGAATCTGCGTTCATAATGTATCCTTTGATCTATCCTTGCCCCACCCCAAAAAAATCTGATTTATAAAACCCCATTTACAATACAAATAGTCTTAAATACCCTCATTTAATTAGTGACTGTAACTGCATTATTTCAGAAGGTTACGGGGAAAATAATTTTGTTAATATTCTATAAAAAGTAAACAAGATTTCATGTTTTTCCTTCACAGAAACTCCCCCAGCTTCAAGTCTTTTGAGGAGAAAGTTGAGAGCACAGTTTATAGTATCAAGGTAAAAACTATGTGTGTTGTGTGTGTGCATTGATTATTCATGTTGTTCGTTGTAGAAATGCATGCTTCTTTGGGTGTTGCAGAAAATCCTGTAGAAAACGTTACTGTTCCTGTGGTGGTAGCTCAGCAGAAGTAGGTGGTGCATTCGTTCACAAACAAGAATTGGAATTTCCAAATTTCAGCTGTAAAAAATTTTAAAAACATTGATCAGCAACCAGATTTCCTAGTCTGGTTTTGAGACATTAAAGAAAGTACAAGAATTTGTTGTTAGTAACTAAGCAAAAACAAGAGCAAAGGTTTCAACCTTCTGTTTTAATACAAAGTACAAGAAATGCAGCAAATGGACGTTGTTAGAGAGAAGGATATGGACGCTGGATTTTACTACTTTAACCTGAATGTGTGAGGTTGATATGGATGTCAAGTCTGAACTGCTCACTGATAGAAATTTTCAAACCCAGGAGGCTCAGATAAGATTTTTTTCCGGAGTTTTTGAGCTGTCAGCGACTCCATACATAAAAAAAAAACGCATACCCTCAAGCACAGAAAAAAAATTTCTTTAATTATATGTGTCTTTTGGCAGCTCCTCAGGAGTATAACATATGCATATAAAAAAGGAATCTTCAAAAGAAAGAGAGAGCTTGGGCTACTGCTTCCAGGCGAGAAAGAAAAACACTATAATCTGTATGTAATTACTATAATACACTCTGACAGTGAACTCAATGGGTTTTTTTTATGTTTGCAATGATACAGTGTTGTTTATTGCTCAAACTTTGAGCCCAACTTTGTTTTGGAGTACCTGTTTATGCAAGAATATCTTGTGGAGAAAAACCTGGTTGGATTGTTGGATACTTTTGTGCAGAGACTATATTTGCTGAGCATTGGTACAGTTTGTAAAACTGCGCCACCTGCTTAGCAAAAGCTGCTTAGCAGCACAGATGTAATAATGCAGCACAAAAAGAGGAAAATTATTACATAGCTTATGTTTTTCCTGCATTTGTTTGTCCTTACCAGACCAAGGTTGGAGGTGCAGGGACTGGAGGCAGTTTTGAGGAAGTCCTCTCGTCTGCAGCGAATGCCAGCTCTCAGGATACGCCCACCAACTACTTGACGGACAGCTCTGAGAGGCCGTGCTAGGCACCGGCACCACAAGGCAGGATTTGAACCAGAAACTGTATCTCTGCTGTATCACAGCACTTTTCTGTTTATTTACTCTAAGCTCTGACTGAAATAGAACACAATACTCTCATTTGATCAGTATAGACAAACTTGTGAGTCTCATGGCACTTTGATGAAATTCCCTGCAATCCCACAATATTAGACTTGGACCAAAGGAACTTGTTTGTTTTGCTTTTGTTTTTAAATGATCAGTACAGCTATTTCTAAAAGTAAACAGGATTTAATGAGATTTCACCAGGAGAATACTGGATGCAATGAGATTTTAGTGTTTTTCTACATTTACAATGTGTCTAGGGGCTCTTGGTGGATTTGACATCAGCAGTGAAAAACGACATCTATGCTCCAACCAGCAGTTAAACTATAAGTAACATGAAAGAAGGAGGATAAGCAGATTTTTTTTCTTTTGTAAAGACAAATAGAAACAACCAAGTTGGATCAACAGAAAGTAATCAACACATAAGACTTTAATACAAAAACTACATTTTTTCTGTTGTATTTTTACACTTGATGCTGTGCAGTTAACTTGATTCACCCAAACGGGGTGACACTTATACATTTAATCTTTTATTGGCTGAATGTTAAAACCTACAGCTGACTTTGATGCACACTTCCTGCTTCATCAGCGCTTCATAATGCTGATGGCGCTCATATTTGACCACATGGTAGAATGAACTGCTCTTGCTCTGCATTTGTTAAGTGTAGTGAGAAATCATTTACATAGTAACATATTTTATATACCAACCAATCCTCAGCTTGACTTTTTTTTTTTTTTAACTCATCCTGTTGCAATGTGAATCATTTTAATACTATAAAATGCATGAAGTCACTTTTATTTATGAAAACCTCACAGTAAATTTATGTTTGGTCTATGCATCCTCCCCGTAACTTCTCCACAAAAGAAACAATATTCCTTTAGCACATCATCTGTATCTCATAGTCTCTTCATGTTTTATTTCATGTGCTGAACAGATGAAAAGATGCCAGTTTGAAATGTTTTTATTAACAGTTGCATTGATTTTTCAAGAATGGAAATAACCATTTGTCAAAAAACAGAAATACTGAGAAAACATTTTCTGCACTGAAAAATGATTCAGAGGACATTTTTCACACTTTGATGCTTAAAGCAAAAAACCTATTTGCAACATTCAAGTACAGTAAAACGACGTGTTTAATAGACTCCGTCTGTATTCACATACTTAATAGCCATTTTTATGACTGGTTGTAAAATGATTAAAGATTGTTTGACCAAACTAAATATGACTTGACTGTTTTTTACATTACACTGAAAAATGTGATTAAATGTACTGAAAAACTAAAAAAAATGCTTTAGGGTGAAACTAAAGTTCTACACAACATCCTTACATGGTGTAATTTTATCAGCAGTACAGTGAGTTTCTGACTACACTGTTACTTTATACTATAATAATGTGTAACCAACAGCTGTAAACTGGATTAAAAAAAATTTGTTCAAGCTTTCTGATCATTCATACTGATATTTAGACATTCATATTTTGACTATGATTACCATATGTAATAATAATTAGCTGCACCTTTTTGGAGGAACTTCCCAGTTAAAATTTTAACTTTGCATCAACATATTCAATCCACAAAGTTTGATCCTGTTCACTTTGAAACAGAGACTATGTCCATTATAATGTGTACAGAAGGATGAAGCAGTTTTCCAGTCTCTGCTGGTGTATTAGTTTGCATAGATCTTGTGTTTCAGTCCAGAAGCTTATCAGCTAACTAAAGGGGTCAGGCACAGTCAGGAAGTCGTGTGTGTCTGTTCAGTTGCTGAACCATCAGTCTTTGATTCCCCAGACTTCTTTGTGCTATCAGCACTGGTTATGTGCCTTCCTCTTTCTTCATTCAAAGAGCTGACAAGCTGGACCACGTCCGGATGGAGGAACCGACCTAAAGAGAAGAAAAGTTGATAGACAAATTAGCTGATTTCCTGTACTGAGAGAAGACAATTAAAAGGATGTTAGATGCAGGGAGTGGGGTGAGACAGGAGATGTACCGGTGGTGGAGTCGAAGAACTCCTGAAGTCTTCCAGGTGTTCCCTCCAGCTCTTCATACTCGTGAGCCTGCAGGATCATCTCCAGGAGGTCAAACTGTTTGACCATCCTGGCTTCTGGACTGCTCTGAGATTCATATTCCTGCATCATCACCGAAAGATAATTATAAAGGACATGAGCAAGGACTTTGTTGCATAATTGTGAGAAAAAAAACCCAGCATACCTCCCACAGTGCATAAATCTCCTGTTTGAGTCCATCTGGCAGAAGACTTGAGAGACGTCTCATTGCTTCCTAAAACGAGGTACAGAAAGATGATTTTTCTTTATATAAAGCATCTCCTGGCTTTTTTTTCTTTCCTTCACTAAGGGTGCAGCGTTGAAAGATGCCAGTCACTCACTTCCTCTCTCCTGTGTTTCTCTGTTTTACTGATATTGTCTGATGGAGCAATATCTCCCACAATGCACTCTGCCATGTCGTGGACAAGAGCCAGCTTTATGCACCTGAGGATGAACATAAGGAAAGATGTGGAGTTTATTTTTGGGTGCACTCCTATCGGTCCTGATAAGTTGTCTTTGATCCAAATAAGAAACACACGTCTACCCAATCACTATCAATTCAAACTGTTTACTTCCAAACTTTATTCCCCATCCCTACCTGTCTTTGTCTACTGTGGGGTCAGTGATGGTCAGAGACATCATGGCCATGCGGTACATGTGATCTGACACACTCTCGGGTTTCTTCACCTTCCTGTACACCCAGCCAGTCCGTGGTACTCTCTGCAGTTAACATCAGCCTCAATAAATGGCTCATCAGAGAACAAATCTGCCTAAAAATTATACAATGCCTTACCAGATTACTTCACTTTTACATTTCCTTAATCTATTAAGCACATTAACATATTATTTAAGACATTTTTAAGTTAAAAATCCACTATAGCAAACTCCTTAAAGATGATAGCTGTCTGGTTTTGCACTCTGGACTGGACAAAAGAACACTTTCAAATACACCGTCTGGAGCTCTAAGAACATATTGTGGCTGACAGTCATTGAAAAGTAATTTAGCATCATTTAACAGATCATTGTTTTTCATTTATAATGAATTCAAAAATAGTTTTGCAGAAAAGATGATTGATCATTATAAATCACTCTATCCAGACAGAATATCTTTTACCCTTAAAATAGTCAAATATTCAATTTTATTTTTAATGTTGTTCCTGTGGGTTCCTCAGCTTCGTTTTTCGTAGCGGCACAGGTCTTGTATCAAGAAGTGTTTCCCCGTCAGGATCTGTTACCTCTAACCCCGCCCGCAGGAAAAGGGGCGGAGTCAGTCGCGCTTTCAGGAAAAGGCACGTCCCATGGCACATCCCCGCAAAGTTGCCTCTGTTGGCTCTATTTCTAGCTCCGTTCCTCTACCACACTCGCGCCATTAGGGTTCAACGGATAGCAAGATCGACGTTATGGTTGAGCTTAGCTATTTTGAATGTGATTTAAACAAAATATTTACAGATGCGGAGTCTCAAGACTCTCAGACAGGAAGCAAATCACTGCAAATGTTTTCCAGATTTGTGGAGAGGCCTTACTTTGAGTTGTCCGATAAGTTTCAGGAACTGAAGCATATTACTAATACCGGTTGCTTTCTCCATGGTGGCTGCCATGATTAAGCGCTGAACCGGATACAGAAAGGCGGGGTTTGCTAATGTAGTAGCACGAAGCAGCCGCTGGGCGGCAGCGTTGACAGGGCGATTAGATAAATTGAAACGACAAAATATTACGTCATTAGGTCATTTTCATTGTGATTAGATTAATTTATTTATATATTCATATATTTTAATGCTCGTGAATAAAAAGATGTAATGGTATAATTTTGTCGTTGCTTTGCACGACACCAAACAACGACATAACGGGAGACTTTATGACAACTACAACAAAACATAAAAATACCCACGAAGAAGACGTTTTCCCGGAAGTTAGGGAAGCGGGAGATTGGAATAAGTAAACAAGCTTGTTGACCGTCTGAGCCAAAATGTTGATAAAAGCACCTAAATTAAAAAGTACAATAAGAGCGAAAGCAAAAGGCAACATAAACGTCGGGCCGGCATCAGAGGCGATGGTAGGTCGCTGTCCGTCTATTGTTCTGTACGTGATTAACGTTAGCTTGCTAATTAATAGCATTAATACGTTATTGTGATTTTTCTTTCTATGTTTTCAGATTGAACTGCTGACGCTGCTGTTTTTGAACAGTCTTGCTGAAGAGGCGAGGGCCAAAGCGTTTGAAGAAAAATCTGTAACTATCAGAGCTCAGCATCTCAAAGCAGTTTCTAAGGTAATTTCTTTTAACTCAAATCTTGATACCCATTCTAATTATACCTTTTTACATCATTTGGTGTGACAACAATATTTCAGATACCCACACATGCAAATCCCAGCGCTGCTGGCAAATTTAGGGAACAGTTTACCAAATTATTAATCATCCAAAGGATGACAATCCATTTCATTTCGTTCAAACTCACATTAGAGCTGCAACTGTTTTCTCACAGTTCATAGCTTAAATGATTGTTACTGTTAGACTAATAAACAGTAATCACTGTATGAGCAACAAATGTTAAAGACATGTTTAAGTGCCTGTAGTTACCGAAATCGAGGTATTTAATGCTACAAAAATAACTCTGATTAATAATATGGTGATGCTTGTAAGCATGTAAATATTTATGTAAGCCACCTGCCCCCTCAATATCCGTTGCTGGCTTCAGTCTGAAAAAGGCTTCAGTTTTTTAGTAGTCTAGTATATTTAGATTACTTAACTGTGTGATGAAGATGACGTGAAAACACAGCAGACCACTAACTAGTCATAGGAAAATGTCATCTCAGACTGAACAACTGAATTAAAAAACATGGTCAGCATTTCTTCTTATATCAAGAAAGATGTTTGCAAATCTATAAGCATTATTTACTAATCTGTTAACCTACATCACATCCACATGTGCAAGGTTTACAAATCCTACAACTCTTTAACAGATAGTGCTCGGTGTCAATCTGCATGGCAGCAGAGCAATAGTTTCTTTGAGAACCTCCAATATTTCTAAAAACAAGCCTCACAAATGACGGAAAATGTCAAATGTCTTTATTCCTCTCGTCAGGCATTACCTGTCCTGTTTTGCTGCATTTTTCATCTTTAAAGAAATACATTTTCTCATGTTGAACATTGTCCATTTTTTTAACAAAATTATTGATACCAAACAAAGCTATGTGAAGTTAATAATTAGGATTAGGATTTACAATCAGTATTTTCTTATCAGGTGAACACTGACAGTTTTTTACATTTACTTTAGAGACGTCGTCCGACGACTTCATTCCACTGTGTGCATCTCCATATGTGAATGCTTGCACAGTTTTAATAGTTTCACATTCCCTACATTCAGTATCCTCTTCAGAAAACAAAGAAAAAAAGTGTTATGTCAGAATATTTAGAAATGATTTTAGACTGCCTTTTCTTCACTTGGCTTGATTCCTATGATAAGACTAAAATGAGTTCATGTGATGCACATTTTTATTTAGCACTATTTTGTCAGGTCTTTTTAAACCAATTGTACAGCCATAAATACACTGTCCATCACATATAATTATAATAATAATAATCATTATTATCATTGAAGATAATGTTAGAATCACATGTTAAGTTTTTAGTGTTAAGTAACAGGATCACTGTTTCTTATATTAACACTAAACTTATATTATTATTATTATACTTATATTACCTTCCTTTTTATATGATAGATGACATTTTATTTGAAGGATACATATATTGAAATGCCTTCAAATGCAGACAAAACACGACTGAACGGTTCTGAAGAAGACTTTCTCTTAATTTTCTTATTATTTAATGTCTTTGTTTTGATGCATGTGTGAACATAACATAAGGCTGACATCAGGATTTTGTTTGTCTTTATAGACAGTGCTGAAAAAGGCAAGAGGATGAAGCTACCAAGAACTGTCTATTGTTATAGACAAATATAGCTTTTTCTTGTTCTGTTTCCTTCTAAGATGTGTTTTGCAATTTTCTTCCATTAAAAAATACTATAATTTCTTGTCATGTCTGTTTTCTTTAATAAATTCTTGTGAATTTTGTTTTGTATTCTAAACTAGTTCAAAATGCTAAAAGAAATATCTATCACACTAACACATCAATGGTTGCAGCAAACCTGTGGTTTAACGTGACGTTATAAAGCTTTATTTTTAAGAAGTGAATGCAAGAATGAACTCACAAGCCTGAATTTGCCACAAGTTACTAAAATAAAAAAAAAGGTGAAAAGTAAATATTTTAGAAGACTGTGTTTGGGGCTAATTCTCTTTGCGAGTTCAACATCCCTCTGCTCCTGTTTTGCTCTCCTCTCATCTGTTATGGTCCCTTGTCTTCAGCTGCATGCTTCACAGCTTCTTCAAATTCCTCACTTTTTCACACCACAGAGATTATCTGCGCTCTCAGATGATATCCTGCTCAGTCCTTATCACCACATGCTTATTCACAGCCAGACATCTGCCTCAGAAAGAAAGGTCAAAGCTATGTTGTAAAAAATTGGCAGTCTATTGCAAAATATGCACTGGATTATTCCGTAAACGGTGACGTCTGCTCCACCAAAACCTTGACGACAGGTTGTTTACCAAAAGCAGTTTCTGGTTTGTATCATGCTTTTTAGCGACTTAATAAATGGGCTGTTTTTCCGAGCGATTGTGTCTAAATACAGCAGGAACAAAAGAAGGTGCATTTGTAAGAAGATGGTTTAATGTAAAAATGATTACAAGGTGTGACTCCATGTGTTTTAGATTGGTCCCCAGCTTGCACTTTATTTTTCACTCTGCTCTCTGCCTCCTTTGCTTGATGTTGTCCATCTTTATCATTTCCTGACTCTTTCTGGCAGTTAAGACATTCCTTGGCCTCTTGTAGTTATTTTCCTGAAGAATCTGATCTGGCACCCCGGCGAGCATTACCTTGTTGTGTTTATGTTCCCAGTCAGATTAAGGTAGGCGTTGATGGATTTGCAGATCCTTCCACACCTCTCTCAGGAGCTGCTCTGTCTTGCTATCCTCTCAGTGATGCAAATATTTTTATATGGAGTCTCCTCTGATCTCATAACACATCTGCATAGATTTTCATGACTTTAATTGTCTTTGTCTCCTGCTTCTTGCTGCAAGGTCATTAGTTAGCAACAATGGGCTCAAACCTTTTCACACCCATGTTTGAAATTCACAGTTTGCATATTGGGTGCAGGTTAATGAATGATGTATGTCTGCTACAGCTGGCTGCACATCCAGAGGATCCTCTTGGGTGAAATTTTATTGTCATCAATTTGTGGTTACTCTCAATCTTGAGCAATTCAAAAGACACAATTTTTGCTGTTTTATCTATGTCCCTGCTTTAGTAGTCTACAATTAAAGCCAGACAATAAAACTCTGCAGCTTCTCTTTCTTGCTTCATCTTCTTAAATCCCCTTTTCAAGATAAATCAGCTTCAGCGTAAAGCTCTACTGCAAATCTCTTGCTGATTCCTTCGCTGACATTTTTCCAAACTAGCAAAGAAGTAAAAACCTACTCTGTGATTTTAACAAAGTACACATGTTTTTAAGTGTTTCAAGTGGACTCTTGTTTCTGTTAGTGTTTATCTGCAGAAATAGCATCATATAAGTCTGAAGGGAATCTGATAAACTATACAGGAATAAGCATATGTCTCATTCCCAGATTTGGCCTGTTTGCAAAAAGATGATGCTATAAGAACTGATGGACTCTGAAAAGATTAAGGGCCAAAGCACAGATTTGTGATTAAAGGAAAGGAATTCCCAGACAGGCCTTCTGTGCGACAGCGGATTTGTATCTGTTTGGGAGAAGAAGACCCACCGTGTTCTCAAAACAGTTGATATTACACACCAGGATGCCAAACAACAAAACTCCTGGAGGACGCTCATTTTCATTGCCATCCAGCTTTTTTTTTTTGTTGTGGGAAGCAAATCCTTTGTAACACCTCCAGGTTTCTCCTTTTGGTTTCTCTCTGAAATGTAGTCACATCATTCTGTAGCTTTGAATCTCTTTCTGAACCCACATTTTAATGGAAACCATAGCATGCCAGCTCATGGCTCATGTCAAAACTTTAATAAAACAAAAAGTGCGGATCCACAAGAATTACACTGTCTGTAGTGTTTATTTATTTTTTATTAAATCTTGCTTCATCGCTGTGATGCCATTTGATTTCCATAAAAGGATATTTAAAGGTTGGTATTGATTTTATGATGAATGCTTTAAAACAATAGATGTGCATTTTTCATATTAAACGGAACTAAGTGAGGAGATATTTTGTTTTCAGTATCAGTCTTGCATTATGGGACAAGATCTGCCAATGACTGGAACACAGAGAAGCTGGTGTTGTTGAATGCTTTCCCCCTCTAAATAATGTATAAAGGTTAAAGAATCTTTATAAACGTGTTTGATTTTTTACAACATGAAGCCTACACTTTTAAAACAAAGATCTTAAATGTTTCCTAGTTCATCACCGTGTGGCACAAAAAGGTACAATTTGATGCTTTATGAGTGAGCCCAGGTGAATGTAGTCCCTTTGGTTTAGGTTAGGGGTAGCGCCTGGTAGAGCATGCAGGAGGCAGGCAGCATTACACAAAGCTGTGCAGCAGTCATGTGGCTGGTTCATGTGTTGGTCATAAACAAATCTACTGCTCCCCTGGGTGATATCAAGTTATTTTCTGGGCTGTAATGCACACGTGAAAGCAGCTTCTTTTTGCTGGATGTATTTGGTTATGTACAATGGATTTAAAAGTGATTGGCATTCACGTACAATGTTACAAAACCTGTTTCTATTTTCACAGTTCAGATTTAAGATGCTCAGAAGATAACTTTCTCTGAGGAATGTGTTGAAAATCCAAGCTGAAAGAGGGAGATCGACTTTTAAGCAGAGAGGGACTTAATGTCAGCTTAAGAAAACCAATAAGAGGAGAGTGTGTAACAGATGAGGATAAATGTTCACATGAGATGATTCATCATTTGGAAAAGCAGTGCTATTAGTCACATTTTGTATGCTGGTTTAGAGCAAAATACTCTGGAGATGTGATAATGGATTAGGAGGAGGGTTAAAAAGAGAGAGAGAGAGAGAGGAGGGTGGGAGTGTGAACGTGTGGGGGAAAAAAGAGCCCACAGCAGCTTACCCAAACTTTATATTACATCTAGACTACGCTTATCATATGATGGTTTCTCTTCTGTTTGCATTCTTCTTGTCATTCTGGCAGTTTGAGTGATATCATGGAACGCACAAGGGATTTTTCCTCTAGAAAACATCTCTGCACTCAGCTGCTGTGTTACTCAGGTTGGAGTCTCTAGGTCCGATTGAATGACTCTTGTGGAGAACTGTACCAACTTTTTTTAAATGTATGTCCTGGGATTTGGGGTGTGAGGACGAAGGAAAATGCAGATACCATCACTAATTTGGATTCTACACATTCTCAATCTTTCAAAAAGTCAAAACAGCACAAATATCCTGAGAGGCAAACGTAAGTATTCAAGCATAACTTGCCATACCTGATTTTCAATACAGCTATAAGTCGTCAGATGTACTGTAAATGTCTTGGAGAAGATAGCCGCAAGTAGACAGACTCTACATATGGAGGCAATAAGTGTGTCCTTACAACTTTTAGTGAATAATGTGGTCATAGACTAGATTTACCCATTTCCACACCAAAAATTGCAAAGCTGGGACCTGAACCAAACCAAAACCAAAAGCTGCCATCAAATCTAACACGCTTTAAATGGAGCATAGAATACCAAGCATTTTATTTGCACAAACACAAGAGAAGTTAAAACATGTTTTTATAGTTGGACTCAATCAGCCAGAACCCCTTTACATCTTGATGCAGACACATGCACACATATAAATGTCATGCCCTTGTTTGTTTTTAATCTGTGACAGGTAGCTCTTTAATGAGCACTGTTTGCCAGGCAGGATGTGCCACATGCTCAGCCCTGAATGGCTGCCTGTCCTGTAAACCTCGCCTCTTCTTCCACCTGGAGCTGTATGGGATGCGACAGAAGGGGACGTGTCTGTCCTCCTGTCCCCATGGTCACTATGGTGTGCGCTCTCCACACATCAGCACCTGTACTAGTAGGTATCAAAGAATAGGAGTAGGAGTAACAGCATGATTTTCTAATTTAATTTTGAAAAAATAAATGCAACAAATGATGGAAATGTCATGGGCTTTCAGAGAGCTCTCTTAGCAATTGCTCTTCAGGGATGCCATATTTAATAGAAACAACCAAGAAAAAAAATAAAAAGGTGTACATAACACTTATATTTGGTTGAATTGCCTTTATGATGCTGCATACTGAGTAAATGTTTTTAGAACTAGTAAAATTAAGTTTCCTAGCTAGACTGCTTTGTCCATTCCACAGCCAGCAATGATGTGTGTTTTCTGCTGGATTACCAGACTGTGTATAAGCTTCTACAAAGAATTATGGGGTTGTTCTCCTTTATAATCTCATCCACCTTATGCAATCATTGGGTTTCAAAGGTGGTAAAATGGCCCCATAACATGATGCTGACACCACCATGCTTAACAGTTGGTAAAGTGTTCTTGTAGTTAAATGCCTCACATTTACTGTTCTAAATATTCTGCTGATTATTGTGGTGGGTTGTCATTTAAAAATGTGTATGAAAAATCTTGAAATTGTGTTGATTTAAAGGAAAATGATTAAAAAAAATGTTTGTGACGTTCATATTATTCCCAGAGGAAGAACTCAAAGAAAACACTGAAAGCTCCAAATGACTGTGACAGTCAAGTCCACAATGAGTATAATGAAACACCTGACAGTTGTATGTCATTCCTTGTAACAATATTTGGCATTATACTTGCAAAAAGAGCAAAAACTAATATGTTTTAATATAAGTTAAACACTGTGGTCACTCTGCACTGACCAAGGTTCATTCCCATTGGCCTGCAGAGTGCAAGGCAGACTGCGCTTCCTGCTTTAGTGAAAATTTCTGCACACGTTGTCATCCGAGCCACTTCCTGTTCCGAGGCAGATGTGAAAACAGCTGTCCAAAAGGGCTGACAGCAAATATAGTTCTACGAGAGTGCAGAGGTAATAAGTTATTCCACTGCATCCAATTCTTGCATGCATTACTGAAATGAGTTGTCATAACAACACAGCCCTGATATCTGTATCTGTTTGTGTCAGAGTGTCCTACAGGCTGTGAGCTGTGTGAGAGTAGGAACATGTGCAAGAGATGTAATGAGGATATGTACCATCTCCACGGCCAGTGTCACCACACCTGCCCAAAAGAGTTTGAGCCAGATGGGGATCAAATGCAGTGTATCCCCCAAAGTGAGACAAATTCCTTTTTCTCCAGTTGTATTTTTCTTTTATCAATCCATCTCCATGTTTTTGTATGCTGTCTCTTCAAGTTCACTGTGAGGTTGGAGAATGGACAAGTTGGGGTCAGTGTGCTCAGAAAAACACCACAAAACCATACAGGAGAGGAGAGGAGAGCCGCACCCGACAAGTCCTTCGCTCCCCAAGTGTCTATGGTGACCCCTGCCCACATGTGTCAGAGATCAGGAAATGTGTCATCAAAAAGAGAAACAGAGCTAAGCTGTAATGTTTGGAAGCATTCAACCTGGTACACCAAGTTACTTATAAATTTGGACAACAATTACAAATTGCAATAATATGCAGTGAAAACAAAAGATTTTCTTATGAAGTTTAACAGATATTAGCACCGCCATGTTAAAATTGCTTCTATGTTTAATACACTGGTATTTGAATGTAACTTTGCTTCAGTTTATTCCCCACCAACGGTTTTGAAGGTCTAAAGCACACATTTTGAGATGTCACATTAGAAAGATCTCATAAGAAAAGTTCATTTTGTACCCTGAGATTAAAAAATAAGTTGTTATTGTTTTCTGATGCTAACATTAAAAAATGTTTGCTACTGTCGTTTGGAGGTACAGATCTAATTCGACACACTGAGTTTGTGTAAAGAGATTTACTATGTACAATCTAATTCTCCTATCTTGATCGTTCATTCTATAAATACTTTTCTACATTTTACACATCTTACTGTCCAGGAACAGGAATCCCTCGTTTGTTGACATTTCTTTACATGAAAAAAAATTTGAAAATTATAGCCACAAAATGAGTGAGCAAAATCAGAATCAGAATACTTTATTAATCTCGGTGGATTAATATACCATATTCAAAAAGGCCTCTAAGAACTCTAAAACAACCAAACTAACACATAGGATGGCTGAAATAAGATGCTAAATGTACATCAATTAAATAATTTAAATTTACCACAAAGAGGCAACGTGAAAAGAAAGAGAGATGGAAAAAAATGACAATGTGACACAAAAATAAAGAAATACCAAATGCATTTGATGAGAGACAAAATAGCTACAAAGGAATCCAATACAACCAAAATGAGGACTCAAATTATTACAATAAAATGCAGAAACAGCCAAATGAACACAAAGACACTGAAGAGATACAGATTTACCATAAAATGTTCAATAAGAATTGCAAAAAGTCAAACTACAACAGGAGGCAAAATGAGACAAAGCATCTGCTAAATGAAACTGGATATGTTCAAGAACCACAAACTGAAACAGAATAGTTTGTGTTTTATGTCTTGCTTTTTGTAGTGTTTTTGGATCCTTTCATATATCTGTACAAGGGTTGGTCTTTAATCCACCTGTGGATTAAACTGAGCATTATACATAATACAGCAGATTTATGAGGATTAGTTTATTTGTATATGAAAAATCATATTATTTTATCCCTGCCTAATGAAAATAAATGAGAAAAACAAGGTAGAGTGAATGGGATCGTGTACACTTTAAGAGCCCCATTGCGCAGCTGCATTAGATCTACACACCATAATTCTTGTGCGAGGTCAATCCAGGCGCTCTCAAGTCAGCTCAGGGCTGGGCTGCTACTCCGAGTAGGACTCAAATAACGCTGCAACGTAGCCATTGCTGGACATATTACTTAACAACCAAATATGAAATCAGCTGTATAAATATCTCCATCCAAACTTCAGCTGAGAACGCTTTCAGAGGCCACATCTGTGTGCAGGTGAGTATATTAGGAGAAACTAAAGGACTAGGAAGCGCACTACTAGCTAACAGGCTAACAATATGCTACGAGAACTGTCAAGTTAGTGTTAAAAAAAGGAAATGTTTGACCTCGGATTATTGTTAATCAGCATTTAATGGTACTTCAGAGTGCGCAGACGAATATTCAGCACCATTGCTTTATTTACAACAACAGTTAATTCAGTTTGCAAGTTAGCTGACGTTAGCTTAACAGCTAGGTGAGGTGGGTTCTTTCAAACAGAGAAAGGCCTTTGTTACTCCATTAATAAGAATAAAGTTATGAAGGAAAAAATTGGTAATGCTAGGCGTGACTTTGAAGTTGACAAGTTAAGTTGGTAAACCAGATATTAAAGAAAAAGATATATTGATGGATTTTTTATTTAAATTGAGAAGTTTTAAAAGAGGGCGTGCCCAGAAATAGCGACAGACAAACGTCTGGGTTGCCAGATCTCGTGACAGTATCAAGCAACTAGGTTTATGAAATAAGAAAAAGAAAACCCTGACCCTACCAACTGTGTTTGTAAAAAAACAAAAACAAACTAACTTGTAGTTTTATTAGATGTGTATCTAAAGACGTTTAGAATTAGGCAGACTTAATGAATTAATGAGAATAAGAGTTAAAGAGATGCATATATGCGTTTTGTGTTGATCATGTATATCAGCAGTGGCAACTAATCATGTGAAGCATGTATTTCATACTTAAGATATGAACACATTGCCTTTGATCAAATTCACTGTCTTTCTCCTAATCTTGGTTGCATTTGTCTGGCCACTTAGTTCCTGATATTGTTAGCAAATTAATTATAGAAACCCATTCCGTTGCCATTTTTTTGTCAGGTTTGTGGAAGCGTGTGTCCCCTAAGTCTTCTTTTTTGTGTGCAGAATGGCAGGCTGCGGAGAAGTGGACTTTTCAGTGAATGCCTCTCCTCCCTCCAAGCTCGTAGAAGAAGCAGGAGAGGAGTCTTCCAGATCTACCACTCCAGAGTGTGCCATCTGCCTCCAGGGCTGCATTCATCCTGTACGTCTCCCATGCTGCCATGTCTTCTGTTTCCTGTGTGTGAAAGGTGCCTCATGGCACAGCAAGCGCTGTGCTCTGTGCCGACAGGAAATCCCTGAGGACTTCCTGGAACGGCCCGTCCTCTTTTCTCCTGAAGAACTGAAGGCAGCAGCTGCAGGGCTGAGCCGACGTGGGAGTGAGTCCCATGGAGACTATGCGTGGTACTATGAGGGGCGCAACGGCTGGTGGCAGTATGATGAGAGGACCAACAGAGAGTTAGAGGAGGCGTTTGTGAAGGGCAGGAAGAGCACAGAGATGCTGATTGCTGGGTTTCTTTATGTGGCTGATCTGGAAAATATGGTGCAGTATCGCAGGAATGAACACGGCCGCAGACGCAAGATAAAGAGGGACGTTGTCGATATCCCTAAAAAGGGGGTGGCAGGACTAAGGTTAGAGCCTGAACCTGTTCCTACTTTACCAGCTGTTCTCTCATCAACGACAGAACGCATAAACTCAGCTGATGGATCTGACTCTGCAGGCCAGCCACAGTCTTCGTCTTTTGGGATTATGGTCTCTCTTCCCCCTGTTAGACCCCAAATTCTTCTGGGACGCCATCTTACCAGTCCTTTGTCTCCATCCCCTTCCCCCCTGGAACAGTCATTCTCCCAGCTCCTGATCAGCCAGCCAGAGGGTGAAGAGGTGGAAGAAGACAATGAGCTGCAAACATATGAGTTTGTGTCCGGAAGCAGTGAGAGTGAAGGAGAGAAAGAGTGTGAGCGAGGGAGAGAAGAATCGGTGGAACGAAGAAGGAGACAGAGACCATTAAGGGAGAGCCAGCCAACCAGAATCCCTCCAAGAGGCAGACCTGCCAGCTCTGCCCTCAACCTCCGCTCTCGCAGTCCTGATGGACAGTGTACGGTGACAGAAGTGTGACCGGACTGTGATGTCTTACCTACAGATTACAGTTCTCAAACTCTCTGAAATTTGTGGGGAAAAAACCCCCAAAGCAAACAAAAAACAATGTGCATCTTAAAGGTTCCTTGAAAGTAATAATACCTCGTGTTATTATTATTTCCACTCGAGCCAAATTTGCTCCATTTAACAACAGTCTTGGAGGGTAAATCAAAGATCTCAGTTCAGTTTAATTATTTGTTCCTTTTTTCAGGCGACTTTTTCAGCTTAAACTTAAAAAATAAACGTAATCAGTAAAGTGGATACAGCTGTTTATTATACAGTTTCTCCTTTGCTAATGTGTAGTTGCTCAACACTGGTGGAATTTGAAGCTAATTTTTCTTAGCTTTTCACCAATTATTGTTTTACAATACTAAAGTATTTTCAAGGGATTTTTAACGTCTTTTATAAGCCTTTTCTTCAAGGCCTGTTCAAAGCGAGTTTCATACAGAAATACATGGAACTGTGGGGGCTAAGCATCTCTTAGCATCAATGACATTACTTTTTTTTTTTTTACCAAAGTGGTGAAGTCTCGTTTTTGCCAAAGGACGTTCACGCAGATTATTGATAGATGTCGGAGCAACAATGGATACAGTGAACTTACAAGGTAACATTTAAGGGGAAAATTACTTTCCTTTTTTTTATCCACAAGCAAAAAATAAAGTGGGTTCCTCAGTTTTGAGAACAGAACCCAGTCAATAGTAACACAAATGCATATAAAGAACAAGGCAGCAGTAGACCAGCAACTTTTGTAGTCTGCAAAGTGAAATTATCTTTTTTTCCTTCATGCAGTCTGGTGGTCACCTGTCAGCAAAATAAAAAATCTAATGACAACATGAAGCTGCTGTACATAAAGCCTACATTTTAAACTAGTTTTGGTTTTTGAATAGGTTTTCCTGCTACCTTGTTGGTCCTCCACTCTGCTTGTAAATCTCTTTAGGGCTTACTCTACTCTGTTAGTACTGCTGAGTCATACATGATCACGCACCACAAGCCGGTGATGACGGCATTTCCACATCTACGTATGATTTCCAGCCCCTCTGTGGCTGTGTTCCTGCATTAATGTGGGATCACATCTGCATGGTAAAACCATCTGTCACTGCCTTCTCATTAGCTGTGTGAGCTTAATACAGACTTTTTTTTTTTAGGTCGAGAGATACTTTGATCTATAACCTATTGAGCTCATTGATTTGACTCTCTTAAAAAAAAAAAAAACTGAAATGTAGCAAGTTTAATGCAGAGTTAAATCTGCTTTCATTTTTCCTTTAGTGCTGATCATGTTTTTTTAATTTAAGTTGAGTTTAATCAGGATGTAACCAATAAGTATTTAATTTAACTGTGTATTATGTGCACTTATGAAGGCAGAGGGAGGCTGAATTCCCCCAGTTTTAACATCTAAGTTGTGTTTAATAATGTGTGTTCGTGTCATGAGCAGCACTGAATGCTGAAAAGCTACTAGATTCACTGGAAAGTATTGGCTTATATATGTAGAGAAAGACACATTTTGATTGCTATTTCTTGTCACGATATTCTCAACAGGACCAGTGAAATGTGCTTCTATGAGCTCAGACTTTTTATTTCTCTTTTGCTCCAGCTGCTGTTTTCACCGTCATCTTCTCACCATTTATTTATCACTGTGTGAATAACCTAAAGACATTTTTGCCCGTGTGGTGTTTCTCTTGTGCTGTTTTGTCAAACTATTAAAAGTGTTTATAATTTAAAAATCACTTGCTCACTGATTTATGTGTGTTTTATTTTATTATCTACTTTAAAGTTTCCTTTATTAGACAAGTGATAAAAGATACTTTCTGGGAGGGCAGGGGGGGGAACTGGTCTGTTGTGAATTTAGTCAAAGTGCAGTGTGCATCAATAGACCACAAGGTGTAGCTGTTTCATAAATTAAGTCCTTTTAAAACCACCTCCACTCTGTTATAACTCAAGTTATAGACTGCTAATGTGGTGGAAAACCCTCCATTGGGAGATAGAATAGCCAGAACAAACAGGCTTTTGACTTAGATTTTATTGTGCACGAATTTCATGGCTCAATTTTAAGCTGGAGCATACTGTTTCTCCATCCATTATGTTGTGTTTAAACTCGATGGTAAGGATTTATCAAATTCTGTTTCCAAGTAACCATTTCAGACCTTTTATGTTAGTTTCTTCTTGTAGCATGTGCTCTATACAAATGAAATGTGATCAGTAAAAGTAATTTTGTTGGAAACAATTTTTGGTGAGCAAGAATTAAAAAATAATTAGAGGCAATGTTTAGCTCTTGTGGTGTAAGTGAACTGAATTACTGTAAAGCACCAATCCTGAAGCTGGGCTGGTGCA
This sequence comes from Rhadinocentrus ornatus, assembly GCA_037177495.1. Taxonomy (NCBI): domain Eukaryota; kingdom Metazoa; phylum Chordata; class Actinopteri; order Atheriniformes; family Melanotaeniidae; genus Rhadinocentrus; species Rhadinocentrus ornatus. The sequence continues at coordinate 11,050,246 of JBAMHW010000025.1, forward strand.
TTTGCCAAGTTAAGAAAAAGCACAAGCTCAGTGTGCAGTCAGTCTGTGACTTGAATAAGAATCACGGCTTAATGGGCCAGACTTCAGCCGGTTTCTTTGGAGAGTTTCCATAGAACTCTGTGTGCTGCATTTTCAGTGATCATGGTGGCCAAATGTGCTTCTCCTTTTGGTGTCATTTACATTAGCAGCCTGTTTAAACTATAATTTAGATTTTGTAGGAATCAGCTGAAATAACTAAACATTTCAAAGTATTCATTCATTCAGTATGTCTTCATTTTAATTGTTCATTCAAAGTATCTTATGGAGAAAACATCCATACCACATTTGCCATCACAGTTCTATAATTATGAAGGAGAAAATTGTTAAATTCAACACTAATTTGTTAAATTTTATTTTATATTAATATTTCAATTGTTTTAAATATAATTTATTTGCACTATCATTTATGGTGGAAGGATCATGGCACAGAGGTACCACTCAGCAGCAAGCCTGGAGACAGCTGCAGGAAATAAAGAAAGGTTTTTCTAAAAGTGACCTGAAAAATTGACAATTTTCCTGCATGATAATCAGTCAAATTATACAGCAAGACAAATTGTGGAGTTCACCCTTTAGCACCCATCAAAGATACAGACTGAAACTGTGCTTTAACAAGGCTAAAGCTGGATGGGAATCTACAAGACAGTGTTTCTACAAAGTGAATTCAGTTGGTATAGACTGAAGGGCAAAAATGTTGGAATAATTTCAGGGATAACCGTGTTATTTCACTCCCTTTTCCATCTTCTGGAGCAACAACGTAGGTAGCCGTAAAAATAAAGATTTAGTTTTAGTCACTGCTAGCTTTAATCTAGACAGAATATTTTATTAATTGCTAAAATAAATTAATATAGTGGTATTAATGAAACATCTATTAATGATCAAACGTATAAAAGAAATCAAATTAAGAATCAGATGATGCATTTTAAGGAATCCCCCTCTCCCTGCACAGTCTCACTCTGACACTGCTGTCCCAACAAATGGCGGCAAACACAACATACTCATAAAAGTAATGCAACATCGTGTTGCAAAAAGCAGTAAATGACCTAAAGTTCTATAAAAATTAAATATGCTAGTCCTTTCTTAACGACAGGTATCTGTAGTCCTCCACCACCTCCAACTCTTCTAACATGACTGAAATAGTGTTTGGCCTTTCCTTAGGCTACTTCTTTTTCCCACCCTTGTGGCCACAATCGATGACATGGTGCTGGCACTGCTCTTAAACACTGCACTGTTGAGTTTGCAACCACACACACACACACCATCCCTTTCATGATCCAATGGTTATGTAAAAATATTGATTAGAGCCGTTTTAATTAAATGAGTGAATATGGCAGCCTATTTTTAAACCTGAACAGTAAAGCCTGAGGACCTCTTTGTTTGAATGTGTTTGTAGCACAAACCAATATTCTTAGCCCTGTTTTGCCTTAATCTGAGACATACATAAACCCATCACTAACCTACTGTTTGTGGTATTGATTTGGAATATTGATATTCCAATATTTGGGATATTTGAATATTGATTGATCTAATTGGGATGAAATATTTTTATGCTGAACTGTTTCATTGCTGCATTAATAATTGACAAAGTTTTGTCTGTAGCCTTGTGCAGCAGACATAAAAGTATCTTTTCCTATTATGACAGTCAGCAACACTCCATAATGTAGAGTTGATACATAAATATTCTGTTATATATAATGTAGGGCATCTCCCACCCAGATTTCATGTGGCATGGAAACAGAGACTGTATTTAGATTGAAAGATGAATGAAAGATTATTTTTTGGGGAGAGAGGGGGGCATGTAAGGACACGAGACACACAACAACTTGAAGGGCAAGAACGCTGATGCTGACAAAGAAACATGCAGAGTTAAAGTTGTAGTCAACCCGACTGTGTGTCTCATGCATGCATGCATTATAAGAGGTGTAACAGCCTCTTGTCTGGGAATGCTGTATATGATATGGCCAGTTTCTCAGCTAGACAGACAGACAGACAGGCAGGAGACAACACTACTATATGTTTTTAGACACATGGCTGCTCTTTAAATATGTGCACCATATTCTGGTTGAATGCCTCCTGTAGCCTACTTCTTTACGCCACAAAAAATACACACCCTGTCTCCATCCCCTCCACAAATAGTTCTGTCACACTCGCATCTTTCACCACCCTGAGGCCCATAGCTGAGCATTGTTGATGTGTGCATTGTTCGTCGCCCCATTTTTCTTGAGCAAGGTGGACTGATTGTGTCCATCAAGTGTATGCTTTCTTTAATAAAATGATATGCTGCAATGATTTAAGTGCTTTCTTATTCATGTTCGTGTTCGATTGGTCGTAATATTCAAATAGCAGTGAGCACATAGGTCTATTGCACTTTTTATGTGGGTTTTGTGTTGCAGCTGTGGATGTTTTGTCTGTTCATTTATGTACAGTATGTCATCTTTATTTCTTAGCATAACTCACAGATTTGCAGACAGGGTACCTCACTGTTGCAGGAGCCAGGAGTGACTTCACTCACACTACTGTAACTCTCATCAACCTAACACCATTAGAGCCTATCAAATAACATGCCTCCCTAAGCCTGGTGCTACTGAACCATTTATATCAGCAATGTAGTTTCAAGTTATTACTATGATGCCTAAAATCATAAAGTACGGCGTATGCTCCATTTCTAAATACAGTTTGATGATTGCATAGTTTATTTTTGGTTTATTTGTGCTCTTAAATTAAGTCTTTGATAGGTAAGATCCAGAGAATAGAACATGTATTGTATTTCGTTTATTTAATTTTTAGCATGTATGCCCTATAATTCTAAAAAACAACAACAACGTGTCATAAATTAACAGTTTGTACTAACATAGCACTGATTAATTTAGTATTCATGAATGGCCTATCCCATTTTCCTTCTGCTAAATGAGAACTTTTGGTATGTAGGAGCCAGTTGGTGCCATGGAGACTGCCAAGAAGCATTCCTTCTGCCACCATAAAGATGAACTCTGCTCCTGCTAATGATATCTTCTGCAATTACAAGAGTTTGACATTTCTTGCCTTGATTAAAAATTAGATTAGAGGATATTTACCACTATAATAAATGGACAATAAACACAATGTTTTGTGTGTTTTACATCAACTTCCAAAATTAACCCAGATGAAAGTTGTTTATGGAAGGGAAGACATATCAAGAAGGATCTAATTAATCTGATTAATAGATTCAGTGTCCTAATTCCAAAAATGTATCGCCTACATGGTGCGTTAGTGAGCACTGTTTCTTTTTCAGGAAGAAAGATTCATGTTTGAATCTCAGTTTTCTATGTGGAGATAGCATGCTCTCTCCCACATATGTATTGATTCTGTCAGACCCTACACATCCTAACCCCAGGATGTAACCCACTTCTTACCCAGAGGTAGCTGGGATAGGCTGCAGCAACCCTGAATAGGATAAAGCAGGTATTGAAAATAGATGGATGGATAAATGATTAATATCTCTGTGACAGGCCTATTTTACTGCATGTATGCCAGAGCTGTTTTAGGTCCAAGAGTACGTAGTTCCTGGAAAACTTTCCAGTCTGTATTCTCATAAAACCCCATTTAATTTTGAATAAATAAAAGCATAAATAAAGAAAAATATTCCTCATTACAACATCTTAAAAAAAAAATTAAAATAAGATAAGACCTTTACTTATCCCCAACAGTACAAAAAATGGAATAATTATAAAAGAAAGTCTTAATGCCATAATTGTAATTCAGTATTACATTTACAATGTTATATTTCATAGCCTACAGCTTAGAACATTCATCTGTACATCAAGTAGTTAAAACTGGATCAACATGAAATATCTAAAGCAGTGAATGTGCAACAGATTATCACAGATTTACTATCTATAATACAGAGGTGTAATGTTTATGTTATTAATTTATTCTAATCCTAACTGGTGTGCAATAAATCATGGGAAACTCTTGCAAGGAAGCGAGACATTCAGCAACTACCTTCTTTGCAACCTGGGATAGACAAGAGCTTCATTTAAGAGATCTTTGGAAATAAGGCTGCGATGAGGTATAATATGTGAAGAAGCAAATGAAGGCTGAACATAAAACTACAAAAGAGTCTGGCACTGCAGAAAGGAAACCCTAGAGAATTTAGACAGAGGGATAATTTTACAAATAAGTTGCAAGTGTGGCAAATTAGCTAAAACCCTGGTAAGAAACAAGAACAGGAAGCAAACCCAACAGAATACAGAAAGCAAAGTGAATGTGAATCTTCAGTTCATATATAGACACCATATTACATCTCCATGCTCTGTCTTGTTTTTGTGCAGACCCTGAACTCCAGCTTTCTATGCTTAAACTGTCAGATCCTCCACTACAATCTTTTTTCAGTCCATTTTCTTATACAAAGAAATACATTTCTAACTTATCAGTCAACTGAATATAATTTTAATGACTTTCAATATTAAAATACATTTATTGTCAATGGAGTGACTCTTAAATTTCACAACATATAAACAACAACCCTAATCTCTCAGTGTATTTAGTAGTAATATAATCTGTTTACTTCAATAACTTGAATATCTTCCATTCAGGGGTGTGAATAATTTCTTCAACCAGCTAAGGTCCATCTTCTTTCTTTTTTCCTGTTTCTACATCACTTCTTTTCTCTGTTTCCACGGTAGCCCACTGCTGTCTGACGTCTATGAAATGAAATTATGATTTCAATTAGTTGTTTTTTTACACCATGAAAGTATGTAGAGTTTTTGTAGTGTCATGGATAAAGTGTTATTTGTCTTTTTCCTGTGGAGAAACACTGTGAGAACTAACACACCTTGGCAGCACGGCTGCACTCTATATGAGTAGCTGTGTGTGTGCTTCTGTATTTGTTTGAGGCAATGGGCTAAAGGCCAGTTAAGGCCCATGTAGTCATTCCCAGCTGACCCCTCCATTGAAGCCAAATTAAAATTTGCCATTTGTCACACGATTAATAGACCACTATAGTCACCTCTGCCGAGCAACACCAGCTAATCCCACGAGAGCATGCAGTCCTTGTTTTGAAAGGCGACCCTTGTGTATCGCCTTTCAAAGAGGAGATATTTAGGCCCCATTCTATTTTAATAGAGAGGTCTGGAATTCTCAATGCTTTAGCTCCTCCTGGTTGTCCTTAATGGTTCCATCTCTTGCACTGCTACACTCATCATGGGGCATTTGAGATGGCAGTTTCAATGGATGGATGTAGACACACTGACAGTTTGGGCAGGTGGACGAAGATGGAGGAAGCCAGATTGTGACACCAACGCCAATCTATCTAATGAGACGTTTTGTACCAGAACAAGCAGGTGACAGATGGCTGTGTAGAGTGATGGGATTTAAAAGCACACCGATGGTCATACTGGGTTGACCCTTGAATTCATCATTTAAGCCATCAACGCAAGTGGTAGTTGAATAGCGGCTTAAAAATTCATGTTGTGCATGCAAGTAATGCAGAGGAAGCAAATATTGACTAAATATTAATATTTTTTTTAGATATTTTTGATATCCTAAAAGTAAAACAAATATCAAATATCCTTGAAAGAATAAAAAAAAAGCTTCTTATAATAGTGCTTTTGGTACAAGAAAGGAAAAAAGTCATGTGTGGATATAAGCTGTTTCGAAAGTTTGTGAGGGGGCGTTTAGGAACAATAATCATGACAGGGCTGCAAAGCAGCTGTCCATCTACAGCTCGTTTATGAAACCATGCAATCACATGTTCAGTGCAGGTGGATGCCAATGCAGTGGCACAGAAATGCAAACACTGTAGAACATGAAAGTAGGCTCATTTATCTGTTGTTTGAGTCATGCAAACATCTTTTCTCTGTTAAGTTTTAACAAGAGAAAACTGATTATACAATTCAAAGAGAGAGACTTGTAAAAAGAGCCCGTTAAACAGTTCAGTTTCAGGTCGTCTGGCCACTTTTATGTTCAGCCTCTGAAGCAGGGTGGTCCTGTCACTGCTCCATTTACGTTTTTGTGAGACATGCACAAACACATTCAGACACACACACACAGGAGGTGCTTCACTATCTATTTTCAGTCTGCTGCAGAAGCAACTGACACATGCTGAGGATTTTATTGTAGAGCCCTGCTCAGGTGAATGACGTTAAATGTCAGGATAGAGATGCAAGACAGGGACAGAGAGTGCAGGACGGGACAGGTGGATGTGGGCGACAAGAAACGACAGCAGAAGACATTATATTCGGGTATTCAGACATACTAATTAACAATAAACTATTAAGAATCAAATTATTACAATAGGCTTTTTATTTTTCTTGATTCTTGCACAGTTTAATAGGGAAAGCACAGGTGCACCATGGGAAACTTGCATTATGCTCATAGGTTTACAACATCAACAGGTTTACATGTTTTAGGTAAATTAAAAATGTAAAATGTAAATATAAAGATATACTGTAGCTTATCATGTCCCTCTCTATTTAAACATTAAGCATTGCTGTCATTTTATGTTTAGATTAACTAAATATTAAGGAAAAGCTTCAACATTTGCACTATTTTCTTCTCAAAACATTGGACCATCTTTTTGATAGAGATGGCAACAATTCCATCCCACCAATTATCAAATGGTTTCTGCCTTTTTTTTCTCTTTTAAATGACCAACCTTGGTCATGAAATAATATTTTAAATCTTAATGTTGAATGACATATTAAATATAGTCTTAGTAAAACTAAACCATGAAGCCTCTCTCTCCCAGACTCCTTCGACTGTTTTGTACTTTTTTCTGTTGTGCTTTCATCCTGGCAATACAGCCTTCTGTCTGTGTAATCAAAAGTCCATACCAGCTGCCTTGACCGTCTTTCCTTGGCCTTATTTTCCACTAAGATTAAGCAATGGTTTTATATATTTATTTAATAAAAACGTATTTTTCTTAAAAAAATTCCACCTTTGACTAAAAATATAGAGCATAAACATTTTTCAACTTCCAACCATTGATTTCCTGTATCCACTTATAACACAGAAACAAACAGCCACTCAGGCTCACACCTATGGAGAATTTATAATCACCAATTGTTTTGGGACTGTGGGAGGACTACATAGTACCTGGAGAGAATCCACACATGCACACTGACAACAACATGCAAACTCCGTACAGAAAGGCCCCAGTGAGGCTATGATGCTAACCACCACATCACCATGCTGCCCCGTTTGCCAGTTTCAACAGATAATGTACCTCTTCTGATATTTATCATGTTTGGGACTGTAAAAGGGCTGTTATGATATCAGACTTTTAACACACAATTATTATGGTCAAGAACATTCTCAATAATGATGTTATAATGACGTCAATGGGGAAACAAAGTCAGTCCAAGTCATCTTTTCTTTCTTTTGTTTTTTACAATTAGTATTTTTTCTTTTACTAACAAAAGTCTGATTTTTAATAAAAAAAATATTTTGACTTTATCAGCAAAATTGAATCCCAGTATCATCAACCCAAACAATATTGAAGTGAAGTGGCTAAAGCTATTCAGTGAGAATTTAATCAGCGTTGTCCAAAACAAGAAAAAAATAAAGTTATAATATGATCAACTAGAACTATTGTGGATCATCTAAAAAGATGTGCAGGTGTAATAATACCTTCTACAATGTTCACTTGTTAATTTGCAAAAGATATGTTAGTATGTCTGGTAAACTAGGCATCCTTATTACATTGATTTCCCAGAATCTTCCCTCACACATCCCTTTACTTTCATAAAGTTAACATTAACTACCAATCAACCGCAGGCTGCACTTTGATTTATAATAATTTTTTAATCTCAGAGATGTGAGGTTAGATTTATAAGGACAGATGCCATGTGGCTGCCTTGATATGTGTGTGCTGGTAGCAGGATGGTAACACATTAATGCATACACACGGACTTTAGTAACTCATTCAAAAAGGCAGATCAGCACTTTTACTATGATCAAAGTCTTTAAACCAGATGCTGATTGTACACTTATACCATAAATAAGGCACTAGCAGTTTGTGTGGATGGATCATAAATATGTTTAAGCAAGATTGTACATATAAGTTAGACATATAACACTAGTTGTGTAACTTGCCCAGAAACTCACATAACTCTTCAGTGCTGTGATAGTTTTTTTTTGTTTTTTTTTTGACAGGTGGTACCCCTCCTCTGGGGGTCAGAGGAGGTGTGTTAACTTGGCTTGCTCAAGGAAGCCATAGCTATGTTTCAGCTGTCCAGTCTCGTTGTGCTCCCCTCCTTTTTCCTCTGTCATCTGGCTGTCTCTGCTCGCATGAATAGCCTGCACAGTGGAGGACATGCTGTGCCAAGCTCTGCCATGCAGTGTCAGTCTGACAGGGGAGTCTTAACAGAGGAAAGGACAATGGGAGTGGAATGAAAGAAGAGAGAACAAGCAAAAAAAAAAAAAAAAAGCAGACATGTTTATTAGACTTTATACCATGGATCTTCTGTTTCACAGTTAGTTTATACAGGCAGGTGGTCGAGTTAACAGGGGGCCTGATGAGGATAGCAGAGTGATGGCCAACAGGACGCGCCGTTAAAATTCCACAGCCTGTGGAAGTGGTAACCTGTAAGATCAGTTGTCATATCCTTACAGACTGAATCTGGAAGTAGAGACAGGAAAAGAAGCTGGGAAGCAGGCATAAGGAAAGTAATATCCAGATATCTGCAAGAGAAGGAATCAAAGGCATTTTGTCCAAAAATAAAGGAAAGGAATAATATCTTTATGAGGAAAATAAATCCTTAGTTATAAAAGATTTATTTAAAATAAAACAAAAATAGATGTATAGGTATAAATAGTAATGGACCGCATAAAAGAAAAATTGCAAAGAAGACAGAGGGGAGAACTAACACTCCTACCCCTTCTCCTCTTTATTTATACCCCTAAAGACAGCAGGCTAAGATTTCTGGCACCAAAACACACGTCACGCTTGCTATTTCAGTTGGAGGTGCCACATAGCACCAAGAGATTGGGTGACAGGGCTGAGGCATTATGAGGCCAAAGGACATCCGTGTATCCACCTATCCAGTCTTTACATGACATTTCACACTTTTGCCACCTTTTCCAAGTTCTGAATATGTGGCACACTGAGCATGTGTGCATACGTGTCATAAAACAGTTTGTCTATACGTGTACTTGTAAACAATGGACATTTTCTTTCCCCTTGTGTCACATGCGTGTGAACTTGAGAGCGTGTGAAAGTGCGTTCTTTCACAGAGCAGGAGGTGTCGGCGAGGCCAGAGGTTGTTGATGCAGTCTTATGAGGCGTGAAACACAGAGTGTGAAAAGTGATCTCTGTCTGTGCAGCACATCGGATATCCTGATTATGATGGGTAACATGACTGCTCTTGAATGAACCCTGCAGTGATAATGTAAATCAAATAAATTAAAGCCAACAAATCAAAGCATCGTGTCAGGAGTCTAAAAGGCGACATTTTTCATGTAAAATTAGTATTTATACTTTCCGAATAGGTGATGTTCTGTTGAGTTTAGTTGCTAAGAGGCAAGCAACACTACAGTAATTGAGCTTCCACTGCAGTGGCATGCATTTTTATTTCATCATATATCCACTATTTCCATGAATAAGTCACCAACATCCTAAAATATGAGTCATCATCAATGGTACAAGACAATGCAATGCTGCAAAACAGAGTCAGAGTCTTTACATCAAAGAACTTTCATATTTATTACCATTAAAATACAATAAAGGTGTATTAGAATCATCTGTCACAGCTGTTAATTGAACGTCTCAAATATATTTTGACATTATGATACAGTCAAACACACTTGTCAACAATTTGCAGATTGTCGCTGGGACTTGATCTCCCACTGGGGACCAGGCTGAATTTAATTCAACGCTGATCGAACACATGAGCATGCACCCTCAAACTAGGGCTTCATGCTAAATTACATTACAAAGAAAACACCTACATTTATTACAAAAGAAAAGAAAAAAAGAGGAAAATGGATAAGGCAGGAAGGCAACAAAGCAATATGCTGATGTGTTGGCAAAGATCAGGCACAGAGGAACTTTAAAGCTACAGCAACACTGGAGAATGTTGTAGTTGTGTTTGAATTAGTAAAACATGATAACACTTGTGCATTTTTCTGCAGCACGTTAGAAGCAGTTTAACAAAATCGTCCTATTTACACAGTGAGGGTTTGCCCGACAGGAAGGAAGCATGCTTGATTCACAGGGAAACCTATCACATAATGACAGTCTCAGGCTGAAGAGAATAGGTAATGAGAAGCCGGTGCCTCGGTGCAGGACTTGGGGTTCTGGTCATGGGGCTTGGTGTACGAGTCAGGGGGCTTGGGGGGCGGTAGATTGGGCCTGACGGGGCAGTGATTCTGGCAGTAGGAGTGCGACTGGCCCATCTGGAAGGAGGTCGCTGGTTGGCTGGCCGTGCAGGCCGAGAGAAGCTCTTCTTTGGCCTGGCTTGGGACAACTCAGCTGGATTTACCTGAGAAAAAAACCACGTGGGATGTTGGTGTACATCAGAGATGCTGATTGTAGAGTTAATGATAAATAAAGCAGCAGACCCCAACCTACCTGCTGTGGCTCCTGTCTGTAAGCTGTGTATCCTGTTCTGGGACTGTAGCTGTACTCGTGTTGGATCTCAAGCATGTCCAGGAGCTCAATAAGTCCGTCATCCCTCAAACGGCCACAACCTGGCAACTCTTGTCCCCTCTGGATCCTCTGAGTTCCAGGGGAAGCACTTGAAGTCCTGTAGTCCATTTTGGAGTCTGCATGTTGGTGTGTAGGCTTCCTTGTTTTCTCCCCTTTAACCAGCCCTCCATCTCTGTCTGCCCCACTGTTAGCCCTGGGTCTCATCTTTGGGCTCCCTGGCACCTGTGATCTCCTTTGGGCCTGCTGGGGACCAAACTGAGACCCTTTGGAACTGCTGTAACATCCTCTCTGATCCTTGTAGTTCTGCCGACCAAAGTCTAATACTAAACCCCATTCTTGGCTGGGTTCTATCTCTGCTGTCAGCGCGTCGGAATCTGCTTGGCTTTTTTGAGTAGGCACGCGCACGGGCACCATGCCGGCGACTCCAGCAGCTCCCAAAGCTCTGCGCTGACAGCTAGGAGTGGGACACTTTGCCTCTGGGGCAGGGCCTTGATGGGTCACTACCCCTGAGTCGGTGAGTGTTTTGCCCTCATTCTCCTGAAGCATGGCTCCAAACTTCCTGAGAACAGAAGGGCTGCTGCATTTCTTGTCTCCCACAACACCTGGACCAAGGGACTTCCTGTCCAGAGAAGGAGACTCAGCTATTGTAACTGGGAGCTGGGAGCGTGCTTGTGCAGCAGGAGCATCCCTTTGTCCAAGAGGCGGTTTTGAACCTGTGCTTTCCTTGTTAGGGGAACGATCTCTGCAGGGGGAGCTCCTCATGTTACATAATCGATTTTTCCTGTTTTCGGTTTCCTCAGAACTGACCAAAAACTGCTCTCGCTCCATCCTGGTTTCACATAAAATAGATGAAAACCAATAAAAACACACACATAAATAACCTTCATTCTTTTAAATTCCACATTCCATAAAATATTAAACATTTTACCTTTGATTTTCCAATCGTCTTCTGCTCTCATCCTGGTATGCAGGGTTGTCCTGGCTCACTTTGATTGTGTCACTGAAGTGCTTAGAGATAAATAAATGTATTTTAAAATATTTACAGGATGACTGATGAGGCTGCTTTTACTGAACCCTACAAAACCTCAACTTGACTCTTGATAATCACTCAAAATAGTACAGTTGAATCTATTCTGATCTGCTCATGTCGCTGTCTCCCATGTGAACTGTTAAATATCGTCTCAACTGTTCTGTCAGGTGTCAGAAAAGTGCAAGACTTAGGCTATAGTGTGAAACTAATTCCTATCTGGTAACCTGTCTGTGTGAGCAGGCTTGAGGGGAACTGTAATCAATATCTTCCTGCCAGAACCACAGATTTGACTCATATCATGTCCACCTATCTTGTTTCTTCTGATGTGCAAATACCAATAGAATGAGGCACATGGACGGGAACCACCTCTACTTACCACGTGGCGAGCTGCGTTGTTCTTCCGGCTCATTTGCTTCTCTTTCCCCAAATAATCCTGCAGTAAATCTCCAATTTCCGAGACCCCGTTGGAGCTGCAGTAACTGTAGCCATTGTGATGACTTAAAGGGCAGTCGTACCCATCGACGCTGTAGTTACAGCTGTTACTATAGTGATGTGGCACTGTTATATCTCTGGGGTGATTCTCACTCCAGTGGCCGGGCGCAAAAAGGCCGTTGCTATGGTTCCCAAGCCCACACTCCAACGAGCTGCCATTTTTCTGGTTGTCAGTGGAGATGTCGTTTGCTCCTCTGCGGGCCTGAACTTCATTGTAAAGCTAAAAAAACAAAACAAGGAGAAAACATCAAGCTCTTCCCACCATTTTCCATCTCTCCCTTCACTTATATGAATTTTATAACACAATACTTCTGCTATGTGTGATGTTTACACAACAAACAAAGTCTAGAACACACAAAATCACTGCTCCAGATAACCTATATTTATGATTAACACATGTTATTCTACTTTGCATGAGTATCTGTTTCCCATCGCAAACCTTTGGTACCTCCTTTAGTATCCACTTTCAGACCGTGTGAGTATGTGTGTGTGTGAGTGACACAGAAACTGCGCGTGTCCAGCACGTCTGTCAGCACATCGCAGTTTAATTAGCTTGTTAGCATTTGTCTGTACTGTTGCTCCAACACGGCCAAGAGGCTGAGTCAGTTTGCGTTCTGCCAGGAACTTATTATTGACCACGCACACACTTTAACCTAATTAGCACAAAAACTCTCACCTTTTTCAATCCTCCATTTGCCATGAACAGAAGCTACTAAATCTTATTTCTATTTTCCTTTAGAAAAATTTAAATATGGAAATCTTGCAATATTGTTAGAATGAAATTTAAGGTAAAGGCTTATAATAGTGATGTATCAAAGCTCTGTCCATATAACCTACGGTATTTTGCACATTACAGGCCAAATGTTAATGCACATAATAAGATTAATGATCAAAGTATGCATGAGACTGACTTGGCACATCCCAGCATTCATACACAAAATCTCACCTCTTCAATTTTTCTCTGGATGTCCTGCAGTTGATCCTCCCACTCTTGCATCTCTGAGTCAAAGTTGTCTGTCATTTCTGACCTTTCTTGCCCCCACCCCCGGCCATTGCACTCCAGCCCAACCTCCAGATCGATGGCTGCCATGACGCAGGCAGTTCAATACCCTAAGGCCTTTTCAAATGGCAGTGTCCCCTTTCTCTTGTTTCACTTTCCTGTCAGAGGTCACCGTCGGGCTGCTGGCAAGGGACAAGAAGGATTGATGGCCTGGGAACACTAAAAAGATCAAATACATAGAAAAAAAGGCCCTTTAATTGGTCACATACTAAGGTATGAATGGAAAAAAATTAGCTTTTTTTTTTTGTTGTTTTTTTACATTTGTTTCTATATAATTTACCCCAGAATCTAGTTTGATTTCTATTTTTTATTTATTATTATGACACTAAAGCTGCTGCTCCAATGAAGCCTAATGGATGTTAATAAATAAGTGAAACATTTTCTTTTTCATATTTATTTTCAAAATGAATCTGAGTTTATCTTCACTTGTCTTAGCTGCTTAAATCACTTTTATGTTGTTGTGCTTTCCAGTGACAAAGGTCATATATTTACCACCCTTAGCTTTGGCATTCTTCTCTAAAATTCACAGGCGTGTTAGCCTTCAGTAACTCCGCAGCACACATGGATGAGTATTACATGACAGCACAGGAGCAGGCATTTAGACTCTTGGTCACTTTGAGCCTCTGTTAACCGCTGTTACACCTGCTTAACTTGAAGAAAAAAGATATCTCGAGCATACAGGGAGGTGGTCTTTGGCTTGGAACCTGACCCAGCTGTGAAAGCATGGTGTCAGTTGTGTAAGCTTGTCAGTTTGAAACCAGAAGTACAAAATCTACTGATGTAACATAAAGATGTATTAATACAATTAATATTGTACAGCGGCACAAACCTTAAAATGACTTCTGGGAGCTGCACAAGACTCTGCTCTCCATCTGTCCTCAGAGCTTGACATTAAAATTCAACTGCGACATCTCTGATGCTGCATTCAAGTCTGCCAATCAAATCCTCTAATAGCTGGTGAAACTGTGTCCCAGTGGGAACACAAGAAGTCAGAAAAGAGCTTCAGCTAATGTCAAGTAAAATAACACAGCCAAGCCCTGTTGTTGTTGTTTCCATCATTGAGAATGACAAGTATCCTTCTCGAAAATATGTAAATGTATCAGACCCCCACCCCACTTGTGATGCAAGAGTGCAGATATTAATAATCTTGTAACTATGCATAGTAAAGTGACTGAATGTCCTGTGGGCAGGGGCAGAGGGAGGCGCGGATTGTTTCTATGCCAGAAGCAAAGACAGGTGAAAACATGACCTGAGCATGACTCAAATAAAATAAAATTAAACTATGACAATGTCAAATTAGTTTTAAGTCTTTGTAAATTTTAAATTAAACGTTTTTGAGATTGTAAAAAGCTTTACCGCAAAACAATATTGCTATTTAGGCTTAATTAAACCCAAATGTTCTTACCTGGTTCTACACTGAGAAATTCCAGTATAAATCCTCAACCAGCTCTAGTCCCCGCGCTCTTCACTTCGCTCTCTTCGGCACATTCACTCCCCACCATGCCAAACTGTAAAGTCCCCTCTCTGCGGTGCTTCCCCTCACTTTTCCCCCTAGCTGTGTTACGTAAAGCGCTACGGACTTGATTTAAAGGGCCCCTTTCTCCTGACGTTGCTGGGGTAAGAAGCGTTTAAGCTAAAAAGATAAACATATTCTGCTCCAACCGGGGTCCCCAGACTTTATACCACCCACTCCGGTGTTTACGTGGGCGCGCCTTCGGAGTGGGGATCAAATGGCATAATGTCAAATTTATTCCAGCATTTGAAGTCTCGATGGGACAACTGTCGTCACCAGCATCCTGGATATAATTACTGGGACGCACGGAGCGAGGGAAAGTGTTTACATGGCTATTTCAGCTGCTGCCGTCTCTCGGCCAATAGGCTTGTCTGTTGCTACTCTGCTTTAGGATGCTTGGGCAGATTTAGTCTTGTGACCATGTCGTGTTGCAAATTATTTTTCCAAAGGATGCCAAATGGGTGCGGGTGACACAGTGGGGAACAATGTGTCACAGTCAATAATACTGAAGACAGTCACGAAAAGGGTGCCTAGCATGTCTAAAATACCTTTTAGTCATACTTTACATTCTTATCCATACATATATATCATGATTCACTTATCAGGATCTTGGGCGTCAGTATTTCATAATACATTTTGAAAAATACAATCTACACAATAGTTTATGTTTGCAAATGTGCAAAGGAGCTAAATATCCTGGAGCAACATGAACCTGGGGTCTTAACTAATCTCACTGATTTGCTTTGATGTCTGAAGGCAGTTGCTAATGTTCATCTGCCTCACTATTAATTACTAATGCCAGCTGATAATCAGAGGCTCTGCTGGGGAATTTGGTGCCTCTAGAAAACAAGATCCAACATTTGGCACTTGACAAGATGATCAAAATGCCTTCCAAGTTAAAAAGGCCCCATGATCATCATTCTTCCACCTGTTGTTTTCCCCACTAAATCACAAACCCTTTGTGCGTTGACGGGAGGGATATAAACAAACCTTTGTCCTTACTTTACCTTAAGACAACAGCAGCATGGCACAGCAAGTGTTCTGGAAAACAAAGAAAAAAATTTAGTTCATACCCTGCTATGAGAGAAAAAAATTATAGTAGCAAGATTAAATCAGAACATGAAGCAATGAAGTGGTTACTAATATTTTTGCTTGTGTCTAACAATTAGAAACGTTAAAAGACCGCCGTTATGCCTCCTGTCTCTTTCATGTTTACCATCCTAAGAGCCAAGTCTGCTCCTATCAGTACACAGACTGGTTAAGAAGAGTTTGAGGCAGTTGCTCATTCTTTTAGATCTGCCAGTCTGGCCAACAGAGGAAAGTATTATGCAAATGTATCATGAGCTGTTTTCACACATGCTGGAGATCTGCAATAATCTAGGTGTTCTTGCAATGTTCTAGGTGTTCCAGAGGGCTGGCATGTGGGAACACAAATATGTTCTTGCAGAGAAAAATCAGTAAGTAAGACAATGTGTAAAGCATGGCTACTTTTTCAGAACATTTACTGCAAGTCAGCGAGTGTGTGTGCATGAATGCTAGTAAAAGGTGCTGCGCCATGCTTTATTTTTTTATGACCTGTATGCTGCTGCTTTCTACACATTAACCACATGGATATGTTCAGATATGGATATTAGTATGCAAAACATGCACAGAAGAACATCTATTCTGGACAACCAATTAAACATTTCAGACAGTTGTGGAATCTTTGGAAGATAATTGCTTCCAGTTGTGGTAAAAGCCTTGAAACTCCCATGAAAATAAAAAAGTATACTGTGTCTAATTTAGAAGGACTATTGAATTTCACCGCATATGTATCTTTCTAGCTTTGCAAGACTTTCACTTGCATCTCATGGATAGATTCCTCATCCAGAGCTGACACAGTTTTATATATACTGTATATATATATATATAAATACTCTAATTTTAGCTGTCTTTGGTTTCTCTCTCTTTTTTTTATATGAAAATGAATGTAGAACCTAAACCCTTTTAGTCGACATAGACATTTTTTTTCCAGCACAGCCTCAGTTGTTATAATTATGTAAAATGAATGGAGAGATGGGAGAGGACCAGAAAGGCCACCCCCCCCCCCAAAAAAAAAAAAAAACAAACAAAAAAAAACAGCCAAATTTATCACTAACAGTACTTTATAGAACTAACAAACAGAATAACAGTGACCAAGCCTTTTCTCATTTGGAAGTCATTCTCTTAAGTCTTGGCTTAAATATTGGCATTGAAATAAATAAACACCAGAAACTATTTGCACATTTAGACATTTTTCCCTCCTGGCATTTTATGCTATTTACAGTAATTTATACTACCATGTATCTACCATCCTTACAAAAGAAACTCCAACTCAGCTCCTTTTTGGCACCACTGTACATCAAAAATGTCTTTTTTGCTTTATTACAGCTGCAAAGGACTAGTATTTTTTTTTTCAGACAGAGATATAACTTTCTTGTCACTTGGACATTACCATCTGTTTAAGCTATGTAATTGGTGGAAGGTTTGACAGGAAGTGGCCTTATCATAATTTCTGGAGACACAAATCTTAGGCTCCACTCCTTCTTTTAAATTCATTATTCACATTTACAGTTTTTAGTATAATCTGTGGTATAGTACAGCATAACTCACCTTCTCTGAGAGATGCAAACAGAAACGTGTTGTGATAATGTAGACACCAGTGTTAGAGCCAATGCCTGAGTGTTCTTGGCAAGTGCTGAGCTTTTTCTGTGCTTTTGGTTACCTTGGCAACAAATAATGTGGGATGGGAAAAAAAATCAACGGAGAAACAAACAAATAAGAGAAAATGCGAGCTAAGGGAGGTTTACATCACAGAACAAAGAAAAGAGTAAAAAGGAAGACTAGTTTAAAGATGGTGGCATAAGAGAGGGATGAGAATAACACAAGGATGAGGATGAGCAAAATGATGGGCTGGAACATCTGGGTGAAGGAAGAGAGGAGTGACAACAATATAACAAGTGAGAAAAAGTGAGATAAAGAAAGGAGCAGAATCAGAATTTGCTCTTTGGGAATTTTTGGATGGCACTAGCACACATAAAGATATTCACTCTGGTTCTCACCGACAGTGGTTCCTCAGTCTGCCTGTCCTCAGGCCTCGGCACCTCCAATCTGTCAATGAAACCTTGCAGTTCTTTTCTAAAGGCCTTCATCTGAGCATTAATGCGATACAATAGTTCGTGTTCCCTGATCCTGCTCCCATCATCTTCTCCACCTTCCTCTCCTCCTCTTCCAAACATTAAGTCTCCATTTGAAACATAGACCCTCGCCTCCGATATGATGGTGGCTGTGTCAGCGATGAGCCTGTCGATGGTGCGAACCAGCCTCTCCGCTTCCACACGGATGTCTATCATCTGCTGCCTCTCACGGACGCTGCAGTGGCCACCAGGCAAGAAGCGGGCCAAGGCGGAGGAGGCAGCGCCCTCTGGCCCAGTCGGGGTGTAGAGGCCCCGTGTGGGCGTCATGCATCGGCTGCTGCCATTATTGTTTCTCACCTCATCTGAGTCACTTTCTCCACCAACAGGGCCCTCACGTTTGCGGTGAGGTGGGAGCAGGCGGGAGGAGGTGGAGTCCTCATCGCTCTCACGACGGCCGCTTGTAGCTCCACCAGCATCACTCTCTGCATCGCTGTCCCGTGGGCTGGGCCGAAGGGAGAGATGGGAAGCTAGATCATAGCGCTGCATGTTGGAGAGGAGCACACGGTTCTCGTACTGCAGCTGCATTACCTGATTGGAAAGAAAGAGGCAAAACTGAGCATGGAACTGCTTTTAGCCATTTTAGTGAGGGAACACAGCTTTAGTAGCTTTCCCTATATTTTCAATCTGACATACCTTTCCACTCAGGTCATTAATTTGTAGTCTTGCAGCTTTCAATTCCTCCTGTAGAGCTTCTGCTTTTGCTCCATCAATTGCTGCACCTCCTGCGACTCCTCCTCCATGCCTGGCACCTCCCTCATAAGTACCGGCTTTGAAGCGTAACTTGTTTAGCTCAGCAGTCACCCTCTTGTTCTGTTCCTCAGCATCAGCCAGATTTCTCCTAAGAAGTTCCGCCTCATCCTCCACCAGCTGCAGCTGTTGCCGGAGCTCTGTCAGGTCGTCACCCAGGCCTCGCCCTCCACCTGGCCCACCCACCGCTCCACACCCAGAGTTCCCAGCACCCTCTCCCTCACCACGGAGGTCGTCGAGCTCCGCTCTTAAGCCACGGTTCTCCACCTGTTTTGAAAAAATGAGGGCTGGCTCAAATCACATGAACTTCCACTAAAACAAAAAAAACCTACATAGCTTTACTGTATATGCTTTTACCTCCAACTCAACTATCTTCCTCCCCAGGATGTTTGCTTCTTCTTCTACCAGACGAAGCCGTAACTTCAGCTCTGACTCACGAGTGGTGGGGGGACCCCCAGCTTCCCCTTTAGGATGGGTGCTGTCCAGCTCTCCATAGAAGGAGCGATACTTCTGCAACTCTTGCTCCAGACGATCTTTTTCCTTGTCAATCTTGGCCATCTTCTTCCTCATAAGCACAGCTTCCTCTTTGATAAAAGCTAGCTGGCACTTGAGGTCATCATTGTCCTCCTAAAGCAGAAAAAAGATGAGAAAAAGATGAAACACCTTGTTATCATGAAAGTTAGTTTCCGCTACAAGATGATAAGACTTTACTACTATAGCCTCTTTGAGTTAAGAGGCTGACTGTTGGACCCAAAAGATGTTGACAGTCATTTAATTTCCAGAGCCTTGATTCTCCGCTTTATTTAAAATATTCTAGCAGCCTGAAGAAAAAAGCCAAATCTTTAATTTGAGGACATTGTAACAAGATAACGTCATACTATGGAAAATTATACAGGATAAAATCCATTCCTCAGAGAGACACTGGTTAATACAGTGCATGACTAGATAAGAACATCAGATTTTGATGATATTTACAATATCGTCTCACCTCAGTTGGAGTCTGTGCAGATTTCTTGTCAGTCTTCTGGACGTCCTTGCTTCCTCTTCTCTTTTGAGACTAATAAAAGATGGAAAAATGTATCTTTATCTTATTTTGATTTTCTTTTTTATTGTTATTTTTGTAGCATCTGTAAGTATGTATGTGTGTGGCTAGCATTTCCTTTTTGATCTGAGATGCTAATAATTTATCATTATGTCTATTTTATCCAGGCAACTGTTCTTGTATATATCAAAAGTAATTAAAATCCACACAATAATGTTCTGCATATACATAAAAGAAATCTGAGTTAATATGATACCTACCTCTTTGGTTTTATCAAGTTCATTCTGCAGTGCTTGTTTGGTCACTTCCACCTCTATGAGCTTCTGCCTCATTTTTTCATTCTCATCTTCTGTCTTTGTGCGCTTTTCCTCCACTTTTTCCAACTCATGATGCAGCCTCACTGATACATCCTTTGCCACCTGTAGCAAGCATAGAAAATCTTAGGGACAAAAGAATGAATAAGCTCAATCATTAGAAGAATCAGAAGAATAAGCAGTTAACTCAAATAAAGTTATGTAATTGTGTTTTACATGCTTTAAACTATTCAAACCTTTCCAAAGGCACATGACTTGTAATGAACATGTAGGTTGAGGCTGTTATCATCTAAATTTATACCAAGTCATCATGCATCAGCTTGAATATCAGCCAATAAAAACTGAATTTCATCACAGATCCACCTCTGTAGCCTCTCATTCCCCAGTCTACCTTCAGGTCCTGTTCAAGACTCCTGAGCAGCTCTCCATCGATCTCTCCCGTCTGGGCGTAACGCAGCCTCTTCCTCTCAGCCTTGCGCAGTCGATATTGCAAGATCCGGCAGTTTTTATTAGCTCTTTCCAACTCTCGCCTCATCTCCTGCAGCTGGCAAGTGTCTTCCTCGTAGAAAGTGTCCCGCATCTCCTCCATCTCAGTCCTCATCTCTTCTATTTCACACTAATTTAATAACAGCAAATGTGCACATGTCTCAGTTGCAGAATGACGTGCTTCTGAGTATCTGAGTGATCACTCAAGATGGAGCACTTTAACACAATATAGCCATCTTCAAACAAATATACATGCCAAAGAACACAGTCACTTTAAATAATTTCTTGCCATACATGCGATGTAAATTCCTGATATAGCACTGGTAGTTTCTCCTAAACTTGAGTTTTATTAACCTGATCACTGCCAGGATAATCAATAACCAATTTAGCATCTGTAGCTAGAATGTGTTTACATTTTAGGCCAGCTGAAGCATGGGGGATGTTCATCAGACAGATCAACTGATTCTTTCTGGGTTATATATTCAGCTGTCAATGACACTCACAAAATACAACTGAGAAAAAATGCATCCACAACAACACAGAAAAAAAAACATTTACTGTCATAGATATTTACTCATTTTCAGCGGCCTATAAATAATGTAATAGTTAATATATTCTGCATTATTTCTAGCTGATGACAGAGAATCATTCTACATTTGTTTATTATCAAACCTTGAGATCTTCGTTTTCCTCCAGCAGCCTCTCCATCTCTTCTTCAAAAGCCTGGTCCTGCTGTGTCACGGACTCCGCCTCTGCAGCCGGCTCCTGCTCGCCCTGCTCGGCCTCCACCGAGCCCACGCTATCCGTTTTGTTTTGCATCTTCGCACCGCTTCTCTTCAATTTCTTCTGCAAATGAAACTGGATCAGTTCAGTCTGTAAGCATCCTCCTCCCCACAAACTCAACCCGAGGCCCGCTCCGCACCCCACAGGAGCGCCGCTTCTCCCGCGTCTGTCGCCCTCCTCCTCCTGCTCTTCGGCGGATTTCCTCGCTTTTTCCTTCAAAGAGGAAACTCTATCCGGCAACAAACGCTTGCTAGTATCGCTTTTGAAGCAGGGTATGCGTAAAGGGGAGCGACGGGCCGGCGCTGATGAATGTGCCGGATCTTCCCCAACAGCATCCGCCCTGTTTGCTGTGACTAGATCAGCTTCAGCACCATACGGGTGAACAGCTGCTCTGCCGCGGCTCTCTGGCTCCCTCTCTCTTCCGTCAGCAGACGTCAGCGCATCCCTCACCGCAATGTTTATGCCTTTTTCTGGACAGTGAGAGGATGCTAAGGTGCTTGAGCGTCGGGCAGTCTTTTGGGCTCTAGCCGGTGACGGAACCGGGAGCTGTCTCCTCCTCTTCTTCCCTGAGCTTTTGTCCGTTGTTGGTGTAAACGTTGATGAAGGTTCTGCAGCGCCGCTGGCGGCTGGCTTCATTTTTCTCTCTGTTGAAGTAAATTAAACATGCACTACTTCATTGTCATTAACAGAAATTAGGTGAGACAATTAACAAAACCACCCGAGTTTATAGTAAAATCTTTGATTGGTTTAAATATCGTGTCAACCGAAGTTACAACTTGCAGTAAGACGTTTCAGTGAGTTTATCACTAGATGGCGCTTTTCTCCAGCTGCAGGGTGCGCTCCTTTTACCTAAAACCAAGCCAAAACCAGCTAACTTTACACAAGCCTTTCCCCAAACCAGCAGAGACAGACGACCACACAGGACAATATAACGTTACCAAACAAATGTATATTATAAAAAGAAGTTCTAATCAAAGTATTTTCACATTTATTTGGACTTACCAAGAGCTCAGTGGGGCAGACACAAGCACAGGGCACCACCAGGCACTGCAGGGGAAAGGGTCATGACGTAAAAGTGGACGTCAAACCAGGAAGTAAACAAACAGCCTCATGCGCACACCCACATCTTTATTGAAGATCTATACCCCTTGCTCCTTATTTACGGAACGTAACTCTCCCTTTCTTGAATGTAACAGTACTGCCATGACTTTAATCAAAGCAGGTTAACATTTATCTGAAATGATTAACAAGAACGTCAACAATTCTCGTACTGTTTTTGCTATGATTGAAAAACTTACAAATCCTCCTGTGCAGATAAGCCTAGAGCTTCTTTCCACTGAGAAATGCAACAATTTGTCAACTTTTATAGCCAAAAAATTAAAGCAATTAGGCAAAATATTAATTCCACACAGTCAAACAATAAAACTAGTCTGTGTTTAAAACCTGGAAACAATTCGGATGTTATGTCACAATTTAATATGGTTGAGTTAAAGATCCTACAAGAAATAGTTTGGCATTTGAAATCAACAACATGCACTCTGGACATTATACCATCCGACTTTTTAAAAAC
>JBAMHW010000025.1:11102938-11116567 GCA_037177495.1 Rhadinocentrus ornatus
CAATATATATTTTCTTAGCTGAAATAATCCTCATTGTTGGCAGTTTTGGTCAGCTTAAATTGCCTATCTAAAAAGAAGTATGGAAGATGTTCAGTATATTGAGGGGATAACTCTCCTGCAGCCACATGGACATCCTTTCAATGTTTGAGAAAACACACCATTCTCTTATTATAGAAATAATCACTTGGCTAAAGATACACACTGTGGCAACATTAATCTTGTATGTTAAAAACCAGCCGTATCTTGTGCATTAAATCATGACACCAAGGGGTCCTGACTAAGTGTCAGTTAGTTGGAAGTTGACTGGCTGGGGCTCAGAGAATCAAACCTTTGATTGGGCTGTAGGTGGTGTTTTGAAAAAAAAATCACTGCTCAGTGAAACTGTTAGTTCTCACGTTTAATCGTCAAAACTGCTATCCATTTGCTAACAACTGGGTTGTTGCCATAGAGACCTTGACGATGGTGTGTTGCCAGACCTTTTGACCCTTGGTAAATTGTGACCAGCCTTTCTGTTGGGTTTCCCCTCCAATTGACCTTAGATGGAAACGTAACAGCTGACGATCATTTCTTCATTCTGTGCTTTTGAGTGTGTGTGTGTGTGTCAGACTGGGGGCAAGATGTAAGAAAAGGTTGAAACTGGTGAAAGGAGGTAGCAAAAAGGTCATGGGGCGGATGGACTGAACAGGTTACAGAGGATGTTAAAGATAGTGGGCCTCATGTGTAAACATTGCTCTAGTCTGACATGAGAGGATACTTTGTATGTGTTTGAATTACTCTCCTGTAGTTACATAGAACAGCCTGACTTAAGAATTATCATGGATCTCATAAGATATAACAATGATTTTACAATCAGGACGTAAGTGGCATAAAATGCTTCATGTTCTGTCAGATTTACAGGTTTTCGCTGACACTTTGCTGTCTCATTCACACCCTCCTATCAGTTGTGAGACTCCCTTTATTCTGGCCTCATCCCTTAACCTTGGACAACAGAGCATGCCGGGGTCATTTGAAAACCCACAGTGGAAGCCCATAAATCTGCTATCAGAAAAACAAGGAGCTCAGTGAGTTTCAGGTCATAAAGGACAATGTATATTGGTACCGTGGAAGTCAGAATGGAACTTATCTCCTGGATGAAGATAAATACAGATAAATATTATTATTAGCCACAGATTTATCTTACTTTGACAGCAACTGTTAATTGTGGGAGATGCAAAAGTGTGTAGACAGAAACTGGGCTTTCATTGAAAGGGTGAATGTAAGCAAAAAAATTGTTACAGGTTATACACTTGCTTGAGGTGGGTTTGGCCTATTTTGTTAAGTTTTTAAGGAGAACCTTTGCTAATCGTTTCTGACCTGGTAAAGTGCCATTGTCAGATCAGCTGTTTGTTTGAGCCAGTGAAAAGACTAACATTACTGACCAGATTCAGATTCAATACAATGTCCTCAAGATAATCCCATACAGGAAAAGAAAATCTTAACCGAAAACTCTCTCCATCACCCTCTTGTGGATGTCCACCACAGTTGTTTTGTCCTCAAGGACCACCTTGCAGTTACAGCACAGGACTGGTTTACTTGATCACGATTGAAAAAAACATTACAATGCAGTTAGTCATTCCGTTTTGGATATCTGGGTTTTGAAAGTGCTTTGAAAACAACCAAATATATCTCTAATCTAAATCAAGGGAGAAATAGCACAGACTGGAAGCAAATATCTGTCCAGATGGTAAGGAAAAGCAGTCACTTTTATGCATTCACTAACATTTGGACTGAATCCACTAGTTTGTCTGGCATATTAATGTAGGAGAGTGCAAAACCAGCGCTCCTATGTTCTGAGAAATGTAGCAGACTTCATATCTGTCTTGCAATAATACCAGCCAAAGAATGAATTATTTTTTATTTATTTATTTAATAGTTTATTGTGATTAATACATACTGTTGTAGTGATATGTTCCTCCTGTTTGCAAAAAGCATGTGTCCATGCATCATGTTTACACTGTCGGAAGTAAAGCAGCAGTGGATTGAACTTGCTTCCTTGATGTATTGATAGGAAAATTGCTACTAAATTAAGGTAATCATTTTGTTTGCTGTGCATAAATCGAATTATGCATGCTTTAGCATGCATGCTGCATGCTTCACATGGATGCTGGTATTTGCCAAAGTCCAGGAAATGGGAGGTACACTCACCTCTGTTTGTTGATGAAGGAACTTTCTTACGAAGGAACGTTTCTCTGCTGCGAAGTTTGATTAATACATGATCCCTTTCGCAGGTTTTAGCAGTGTGGGAAGAAATCCATTTGACCAGATTTATGTTGTTGTGCTGGCACAGGAGAATAGTTTGGTTGGACACATTACCATAGGGGAATAGAAATTTTTTAAAACTCGTCACTCAGTCAGTGCCTATTTGTAAGAGAAATTCCGAATTGCTTACACACAGCAAGACAACAAAAAAAGCACAGGGGCTAAAAACAATCATTTGTTCCTTTTGACTGAGTGACTTAACTGTATGAGAAGGAAAAGAAAATCAGATATGTCTGCCATCTGTTATGGCTTGACCAGTTATCTCTCTTTTGGTTTTCAAGAGTTAATAAAGTATATTCTATACAAATCCAGATGCTATAAAAACGAATAATATTGTTGATCTCTATTTTCCATTGCTGTAATATAACAGGAAACTGAGCAGAATGTGGTTAAACAATGGCATGAACACTCATACTTCCTTGATGTTTCTTGCATGCAATATCATGACAGACTCAGGAGGGAAAACAACTAGCAAACCAACTGTTCTGATTTACAGACAGATTAAATCAGCAAGTTACTTGTATTATAATGAAAATGACAAAAGACAGACTTGCCTACAAGTCAGCTGGAATGGCTTGATAGCGATTAGTCAGATAGGTTATAAGTTTAGTCTGTAGACATAATTGTAAATAAAACACTGTTAAAAATTAAACTGAATTTCTTGACTGTACATGGATCTCAACTTCAATGCCAGAGACCGCAGTTCTTTCCTAAGCTTTAACCAAAATGTGTGAGCTACCAAACCAAACCTAAACCCATATGGGTGAAATATTTTTTTCTTTTCTTTTTTTTAAATGGATGTTGGGTATTTATATTCTTAGGTACTAACACATGACATCATCAGTGTTTCTTGTCATCCCTCACTGGATGCAAACATTTCATATCATTGGTGTATTTGGAGGCATGTGGATCAGAGTACAAATATATTTATAAAAAAGTAAAGTTATAGCCTTTGCGAAATCTCTGATCTTTCCACTGTGCCCCCTCCCCCATTGCTGAGTGTTATTTCTTTAAGTTGTTTTTTTCTGTTCGATTATGCCTAAAATTCCAGTTTAACTGTGTTATGGCCATGTGAAGGCATCAAGAATCAGGGGCAGAAAAAAGAGACTCTGCAAGAAACACAAACTTTTTTCTCGTTCCAGAGGCCACAACAGGAAAATTACATCATTTTGCTCTCGTGGACGTGGTTGGGGACATCTTGCGGCATATTAGCCAATACTCTGCAAGAAGTGAGAACTTTTTTCTTATTCTCGAGGCCACGATGACAAATTGACATCATTTTGCACTTGCGGACATCAGCTAAACAGATCTTTCTTCTTATAGGGCTCCTAGAAGTATTGTGTGATTGGTCTGATGTTTGAGGTGGGCGTGGTTAACACAGAAAAGTGTGAAAAAGAAAGTTGCCACTTCCGCATTTCTGCTGATGAGAGGCTGGATGGATAGCTTTAATTAACAACTGATTGAGGGGATGAGAAAGTATGAAAATTAATACAACATGTGAGACATTAAGACCCCGACACCACTGTGTACATAACCCCACGAGATGAAGAGGACAATCACAAACTGTGGCCCGAGTAGGAGGGAGCATGAGTCCATTGCCGTAAAATTGCCAAGGTTTGCACTGGCAGCCACCATGTTTATTTAATTTCAGTGAAAAGCATCACTGAACCACTTACTCAATTAATGCATTTACTCTACAGCTGAATGAATTGGCTATAATTAGCTATGTTTACATGGACAAATATGAACTCAATCTAATCAGATTCTAGATGAAATATTAACATGGACACTGGATAAAGGGACCCAATCTGTAATGTGTCCATGCTTTTGTCCACATCTTCTCTTTTCTTCAGCTTCTTCTGATTTATAGGACATTTACACTAGTTTTAAAAATGATACCCGCTGATCGAGTAAGAAACTGTGTTTCTCACTGTAAGGAGCAAACAAAGGCCATGGGAATAAGACTGAGACGAGCAACTATCTTCCGGCAGTTCACATGCACATCAACCATCGACCAGCAGGTCTGTAGACTCTAGAATGGTACACAGCCTTGACTAACAATAATCAACCAGTAGCTTTGGCATAGATGAAACTCCGCAGACAACCACCATGAAGCAGTTGTGCTTAGGGCACACAAATGGCTAGCAGCAGCCCTGGTAAGATACTGATACATGGACTGATAAAGGTTTTTCAGTTGTGCATTCACATCGTTTAAACACAAGCCCTTCACACAAAAAACTCAATGGAAAGTTACTGCTTACATTTTTTCAAGTTAAGTAACAGCAATTCACACAGCTGGAAGATGTGAGATGTGATGTGAGCCGGAAACAGAGCAGACAGTCTTATCTGATAAAGGTCATATGTTCATTTCTAAACTGCACAAATTAGGTGAATGCCTTTGACATGACATAAATGCATGTCAAAATGGTTAAAATAAGCACTATGACATCCATAGTTATCTGGCTATGGATTTGTGTTTCAGAGATCTGAAGTATTTTGAGTTTTGACATTATAGCTCTTTTATTTGTATTTTGTGATAGATGACTGGCATTTTGTTTCTGCTATATTAGAATGCAATTGTTTTATTGGAATTTTATAGCAGCTGCTAAGAGGAAAACTAGCAGCTTTGTCAAGTTTTAGAGCTCTAGATCAGTTTGTTTTGATTGTATCTATAGTCTATCTTCTATCTTTTATCTACAGTCTGCAGACTCTGCACAAAAGTTCCTGACCAGCAGTTGTAGACAAACAGATGTGACTATCAGAGTTTGCGTGATTATTTAGAAAGAGTAATTTCAAACAAATTTGGTCATCTTTATAGAAGAAATAATATTCAGAATATTATAGAACCTTCAGAAAGTGCTCATAAATTATCAGTCATGCAGCTGATGTAAAATATACCTTTGAACACATTCTAATGTTATAGCCCATCTTAAACTTTCTGTTCCCTTATATAGTGACAAGGTTATACTTAACCACATACAGGTCTGTTTTTGGCACAAGCACTCAGCTGGCAGGTGTGTTCACTGTTACAATGTGATAATGACTATCATTATAGCTCCGGTAAAAGCAAGCGCACAGAATTCCAGGATGGAGACAAGAGGAAAGCCATATTGCTTCCATCAAGATGTAGAAGCATGGCTGGCTTTATCACACCTTAAACAGACATTGTGCATGTTTAGGTGTACACACAATCTAAATTAATGACTAAAGAAAAATCCACACAAATTATTACCTTAAATTGAGACTCTAAAAGAGCCCTAAAGATGGCATCTGTGCTGAAGATAAATGCCTATAATAAATACCCTAGTAAAAAGTTCTTATTTACAGCTATAATTTAGCAAAATCAGCTCAGCCTTAACACTAATTCATGTAGACTTTTAGGCAACACTTTTATAATTTTTTTTTTTTTAAAAAGTGCAAGATGTGTTTTCAACATTTGGAAAAATCATGAATTGACATAATTTTGTGAAACACTAAGGTTTTTCTTACAGTCAAATGACAGCTTTATGTGTTGCACAGGGATTGACATGTCAACATAAATCAAACCAAGTTACAACTGCAATGAACCTAAAGTGCATACTACTGCAACACCATCAGGGGAACACTGATAACTACTTTTCAGCACCTACTATGGTGCTGTGAACAGAAATAGAGAATGTGTGTACATGCACACACAAATAACACACTTGATATAGGTGTTAATTCTTTTCCTGGCTCTTTACCTTAGTTCGCAGAAAGTTTAGCAAAAGATAAAAATATCTCCAGCTTTCATACCATTTTGAAACACACTTTTGAGAAGGGCTCCAAGGCAAGCATTTTGCTCTAAAGTAATGAATTAAGTGCCAAAGTTTCCAGGCCAAGACAAATGGAATGGCAAGATAAGCAACATCTGCATCAGTGATAAAGGGAAAAAATGTTTTCTAATTACACATTTTGGTAATGATGATGATAATAGCAACAATTTTCCTAACTGATCTGAATAGAGTAGTATTACTGACTCTTTGCACTCTTTTCAGCTAGGTATGTGGTTTTCTAAGTCAGCTTGCACTTAAATGGTAATGCATCAATGAAACTTAAAAATGTTACAATATACAATATTCAGAATTGCTTTTTAGTCAGTGATTTTTAATTTCATTCAGTAACACCCTTTTCCTTGAATTTCCAAAAAAGTCCAATAGTGTTGCAATGAGAATGTCTTCGTGGTTTGTCTCTGAGATCAACACAAGGTAAGGTCAACTCCCTGACTGCAGCAATATTTAATGCTTCAGTGATATGAAAAAAAATTAGCAAAAAGTCTGAGTCAGGATGATGTTTGTAAGTTGTTAAACTGTAGCTTGTGACCAATGTCTTTCCCTTTTTGATCTCATTCTGTTTGGTGTGAGTTAGGCAGCAAAACTACTCAGATTTAAGAAATGATCATGGTTTCACCTAAAATACACCATTTATGGTGGTAATGCTGCAGATTAATAAACTTACTGCTGACACTGTGTAACAATGTTATGTCACTGGGGCTGGGATAGGGGACAGGTTGGTTGGGCTCAGTACAGATATGATTATATAAAATAAATAATAAAATTATCAAGTCTTTCCCTAAAAATGTGATGTACAGCGCTGTTAAATTCCATTTTCCACTTATTTATAAAAAGTTAATGTTACAATTGAATATTTTGCTTAGTTTATTAAATTTTCAAAATCCCATGGCTATTTATATGTAAGTTAATACTGAAGCGGCACTACTAAACATTGGCAGATTTTTTTAACTTTGGCGCCTCCTATCAAAGACTAATTTGGCATTCGTCTTATATTCTGTCTCTTCTCCGAGCTCTCTCCAGCCAGTAAAAGTCAATTTGATATGGATGCTTTAATCGCTTCACTTTTATGTCACTTTCTTTTTTTTCCCCCCTTTCTTTCTCTGGTAATGAATTTTTGTGCTTCATTGCTGAATCAGTTGTTGTGTGCTTTCAAAATTGCCAATGTGTTGATATCCAGATGCTCGTATGTGATGTGGTGCCGTAAAGTAAAATGCAGCTGCCGCGTGACGCTCTGGGCTAGAAAACAAAGTGGAGAAGTGTGGTTTCCCAGTCCTGGGACATTACTGGACAAAGTTAGCTACAGGAATGTGCAAAATTAATGTCAGTGTGCAATTAAAACGAGTCAGAAGCCCAGGTTGGAAGGGATTTTTGAAGATTAAACATTATTTAAATCGGTATTTACTGTTTCTAAACCCTTTAGTGTGAGGACAGAAATATATCTTAAAACGTAGGTTAGAAAAGTATTAATTTATCAGGAGTGGGTCCTGTTTTTTTTTGTTTTGTTTTTTTTAGCATCTGTACATGGTTAGAATTTGTGTTTCTTCTGTTATGAAACATTATGACATACATTAGTGGCTTTCTGATTGTTTTTAGTTTGTGCCACTATCTTGTCATAACTGTAATAAAAAAAAACAAAAAAAGAAACCTCAAACTGTTCTGTAGTGAAGCTACATGCTAGCACACGTTAGCATCTAGCCTTGCCGAGCTATTACCATAGTGTTTTAGCTAATGTCTGGTATGAAAATGCTAACCTAAACTTCACTGACCCAACAGACTGACTTGAAATATGATTTTAGAACACAAGCAGCGCTGCAGATGTGTGAAAGCCACTATTTATGGATTTATTAGTTATGTTCCTAATTAGAAAACAAGCCAATAATATTCAGGGCTAAAATTACATACCTCTTTGTTAGTAGCTGATTTCTGCATTGCAAGCCAATCTAGATTCTAGTGCCAGACCAGGTCCAGCTGGCCAAACACTTTACACAACATGTACACAATGCATAAACACTTAAGATGAGGGATTAATCTGATTTATTACCCTGGTCAGTTGTTTGGATAAATCTCAGTGATTGGTTTGTTCCCCAAGTGTGAATTATTATTGTCTAAAAATCAAGAGGATCAAGTTTTACTCATGGCAGCTATTCAGAATATCTAAAACCAACATTGTCTACAGATGTCTCACACTGAAAACTAGACTCAAGTGTTGCCGCAACACAAACGCAGACAGCAAAAACACACAAATACAGACATGCATGCCTGAACTCACTCTTTATCTCTCTTTCACTCAGACACACAGACTCACAAACTGTTTCTCACAGTCTCGTCTTGCTGTTGTTTGACTTACACAGTGGCCTCTGACCCTGGCTGGGTTGAGCTGGATGAACTCTTGGCCCTCCAACGGGTTCATCTATACCAGACCCCAGTGCGTACATTCGATTTGCATCTATAGGCACATATTGCGACTAGCTTCCAGTGTCCTCTTAAGTTTCTTTTAGGGGGATTACCCTTCAGTAAATGTATATGTTAAAAATGAAACTAAATAAAAACTTGCTATGCTCACCTTTCTTTCAGTTATGGTCTGCAGATCTGTTTAAAGCTGCACTCGAGCTTCCTCTTACACAAAATGAAACGTCCTAAGCATTTGCACACAAAAAGTTTTACTACACCCAATACACATTTTCTATGTCTTACAAGTTGGTAACTGACTTTTTGGTGTTAATCATTTCTTGTTTTTGAAGCCTGAATTAATTAAAACGCTGATGTAACTCATTCCGACCTTCTACTGTGAAAATACCCAAACACCATCTGTGAGCATTACATTGTTTTCAATCACACATACACAATTATGAGTAAAACTTTAACTTTAACTGACTAATTTATTTGATTAGACCACATTATGCATCTTTTGTTCAGCTAAAAACAGAACAAAGAGATTTAAATGTGAGTGATCCTCCCCGTTTAGTCTATCTTGGCACTTCAGCCTACTTGCATTTCAAACAACTCCCTCAGAAGTCAGACCACATATGTCTTATGTTAGATCTTGGAAGTGCTTCTTAGGATGTTGCTTATAGATATGATTATCATACAATTTAAAAATTTCAATCCTCTGAAAATCCTCACCCAGTAAACATACTGAGAAACACTGTAAAATCTATACACTGGTTAGGCAGATGGTTTACACAGCGACAATCCTGTCACAAACTTTGACAGATGAGAGATTAAATATATGCAAGATCCTACATAACTTCCTGTCTCTTTATGAGAACTGTGTGGCTTGTTAAAGGAAAGACTTAAAAACTACATTGGCTAAGACTCTTATGAGTTGTGTTACTGTCCTGCTGCTGATGGGGGAGAACTTTAGTGGATTGGATGACTTGTTGCAAGAAATTCCTTACTTTAGTACTACAGTTTGCATCTTATTAGCTTTATGCAACTTTTTATAGAAACTATAATGTTGGTGTTTCCCGGTCAAAGGAAGGGGGGTTTCTTTGTTTCATTAGGAAGCTTTCTGAGTTATGTGTAGGCTTTCAAACACTATGCTTAGTTTATATACGTTTTTTCTTTCACTAATGCTAATCAAGTAGTTCTAGGGCAGTCAGTTAATGTACGTCAGTTCATTTTTCCACCGCTCATCAGGGCCCAAATGTTGATAAGGACATGCAAATGCATATTTCTGAGAAACATCTAAATGATGTTTATCTGCGGTTTCTAAATAGACAAGGGGTAAATGTCTTACTCTAAATGACTAAGCTGGTCTTGTCTTTCTAAGGAGAGAGCACAGGCAAAACAGTGTAATACTTTGATATACTCCTAGACTACAAAAAGATTAAGCTTAGATAAAAAGAAAAAAAGAAAACAGTAGTTTTTTTGGTTATCATACCAAACTGAGAGTGCTCTCAAACATTAGCTCTTTACAAAGAGGTTTACCGCATTAGCCTCTGTGTGAAGAATTCTGAAAAATAGAGATGTAGAGTATCAAATGAGTCGATCTGAAATCACATGATTCTTCTAATTCATGTGAAAAAATGAAGCTTTGTAGGACAACACACATACCTATAGTAGCAGAGCAGCTATGCGGTGTTGTGCTTGTTAAATGATAAAACCATTAACTTGATTATTAGACCATACCATACCCTACCATCTTAGACATTTATTTGGCTTATAATTGTCGCATATGTAAAGATTAGATTCATAATTGACAATCTAGTTTTTAAACAGATGAGGGATTACCCCAGTTTGTCCTTTACTTACTGCAAATATCCTGAGATAATATGATGTAGAAACACACTGTATACAACATTTTTTTAACTATGCTTTGACTTTTTGTAAATAGAAATTGTTTGGTATGTAGAATATAAATACATGTTGGAAAGAAAATCAACACCATCCTAATTTTTTTTAATAACTCTGCAGCTGAACCCTGTAGGCAAATACCTTGCCAAGACAGGAACAAATTAACCATGTTGTATTTGCAGCGTTAAAGCGCATTTTACCTGTTTTGCTTCCATACCCTATTATATGACAGCTTAAAAGGTGCTAAAAGGTGGGTTTGCATTACCTTTAGATAGAATCGACTTACCAAGGCAGCCACCCAAACATACCAATTGTGACAAATGTGGGCACACTTTGCTGTGTTGCCAGCCATTCACTGAAACTAAGTCAGTTCAGGCTGAGTAAGGGGTGCAAGATTTTGTCAGGTTTTAGTGGTTCATTAAGCTGTTTTCTAACCAAATGTAAACCAAATGTGAATTCTGGTAAAATACAGATCTTTTTCAGTAACAACGTCAAGTTACAGCTGTTTTTTTGGGCTTATTCCTGGGTGTCACATGTCACATGTCCCATACCTGGATACAATTGTTTCACCAGGCCTTCTGGATTTGGGTTTCTTGGGGGCACTAATCCTCAGAAAAAAATACACATAAAACAATTTCTTTGTCCAGAGAAGGCTGTGCTAATGGGTTAGTATCTTTCCTTGTTATGCAACACACTGATCCAATCCCTTGTTTTCAGTTCCTGTTTAGTCTTTGATAAGGAAGTGGGCTGACTCTTTTTTCTCTCTGCTGTTTCAAATGAGAGTGACATTAAATACGATGGGAGGTGGTACAGGTATATGTTGCAGAACAATAGATAGTAAATCTCCCCACAGTAGCTGGACCAGAGCTTTGAGTACATGCTTGCAGAAAAAGCTAATCAGCTTTTAGAAGATGGGCTAATAACCTTACAGTGGCTGAGAGGGGGGCCTATATTTAGCGTCACTCTCTCCCTCTTAACAGGGGATAACACTGCCCCTGTTCTCCTCTCCATGGCTTATCTCTCTCTGCTTAAATTCATCAAGATGCCCACAGAGGTAGAGATGTTGCACAGAGATTGGACAAATATGTGCAACAGAGTGGCAGAGTGATCACACCACAAGGCTTATTGGAAGAATATAGAAATTTTGTATAAACAGTAGAAAAGACAGTGTGAAAGGCAGAGACTGTTAGGGGGAAAAAAGGCAAGAGATCAAAAGGAAGAGACTTGGGTAAAATGTTTTCTCAAAGTCAGCAGAAAAAGTGACATCTGGACAACAAGGCTACTGGGCATTAGTGTGATGCAAACCTGGACCATGTGTTCTCATGTCCTCCTGGTGACCAGGGCTCTGATGGTAGTAAGGTCTGTGCATTCCCGTGACACCTACCAGCTGTTTCAGATTCACTCAAAGCTAATGAGTTTGGCAAACAACACAATGACGTTCGCTGACGCTCGTCTGTGACGTCTCGTGCAGGGGGAATCCTTCAAAATCAGCTATCACTTGTTGGCAACGAAAGTTTAGCCCGATGGGATTATGTGGGCACCTAAGAGCATTGACCTAATGTAGACATTTTCTGGTGACTCTAAGAAAAGCCTGGGCTAACTAAATCTAAATGCCAGAGCTAAAGGTGAAATACCTGAGAAATAACTTGCAAACTATTAACATGGCTCATAGGGTGAAAAATAACAATAAAAAACACGACAAAACAAGTCTTATGGTCTCTTTGGCTTTTAATTATCAGGTCAGTCAACTTGAGACAACAATTATCAGATCAATATTTTCATGCCATCGCTATTAAATTTTTGAGGAACAATCAATCTCTTTAGAGCAGCAAGATATCCACAGAAAACAGCTCAGAGCACACACAGAGTGAAAACAAACTAACAAAAATAAACTCGATATAACCACCAAGTCCACCTGCGTTGCTCTTCATTAGCCAAAATATAACACAAATTTGCACACGCTACAGAAAATACTCACACAGCTTTGGATCTGCTCGCTATATCAGGCAAACACAAACTGTGCAAATATAGAGATTGTGAAATAGAAAAATAGGAGATCTGACATGTTTGAGAAAATATTCCGAGTGCATTTAAAGCTGAAAATGTACACCTGTTATTCTCATGATCACCACAAAAATCTATCCAGAATCATAGCCAACATGTGTTATTCCCATTCAGTTATCCGTATCGTCATGCATGCTACATTATTTCCTGGCTGGGGTTTAATTTAAAGGCTGTCTGTTGAAGGAGAGAACAAACATATGCATCAGGAAATTATTTTAAATAATCTCTTAGGCTCTTTTGGTTTCATACAATGAGGATTTGTCCTGCAAATACAATCCCACCTCCACCCCTCATTCAACTTGTATTCTCAACCTTTTTCATTTATTCTCTCATGTATTAAAATAGTCTGCTTTTACAGTGCATAATTAATGGAAAATGCCTTCAAACTGCCACATGTTAAACAGGTATGAAATAGCTGGATGATTGACAAGAATTATATAATATATGTGTTTTAAGTGCATTGCAACTTTCCAGTGTCACTTTCTGAAAACTGGTTCACCTTGTTGCTTTGATATACAAATATATTTGCTTTGCCTCATGTTAAACATGAAATTTAAAAGTACCCAGCAGAGGTTTTGCTGATTTCCGTGTGTCGACACCCTGCTGTAGTTTTCATGTTATGTCACTGAATGGCAGCTGTAATTTCAGTGCATTTGCTTTTATTAAGATTTGAAGGAAAACTTGAAGTCTTTGCAAACCAAGTCTACATTTTTCATCCAAAATACACAAAAATGTGAATCTTTCAGGTTATTACAGTTTTCAGAACAGGTTAGTTTTTGGATCATTTAAATATTCTTTGCCAGTAATTTGATTGCTCACACAACACAAACATTACCAGACATACTAATCCACTTTTATTCCACAACATATGTAACAAAAACAGTGCTGATTGGTTCATGGAAATATACATTTCCAGTATTACTAATGGGTATCAAAGTAGACCGCTGACATACAGAAATACAGCTGGAAACGATCAGGATTATTCCACAGCTCCCCTTGCTCCTTTAGCTGTCAGATGAGATAGTGATAGAGAGAAAAAGAAACCAACACATGAGAAAAATGCAGACTTGGCATGCAAAGAGCATCCATCCATCCATCCATTTTCTGTACCGCTTGTTCCCAGTAGGGGTCGCGGGGTGAGCTGGAGCCTATCCCAGCA
>JBAMHW010000025.1:11151850-11170273 GCA_037177495.1 Rhadinocentrus ornatus
CCATAAACGCTGCAGTATACCAGGTATGTCAGGAACTTACAGGCCACCAGGCCAAAGGTCCAACCGTAGAGTAAAGCGTAAATCCACAGTGGAAGACTCAGCAGACAGAGCAGGTCTGACACAGTCAGATTTAACATCAAACTCTGGCTCATACCAGAGAGGTGCTCCCAGTTAGGCCTGAGAATGATCACTGCAATGTTTCCAGGTATTCCCAGCAGGAAGCAGAATGACAGCACCAGTGCAGGTACCAGACCACTAGAATCCCAGGAGGCATAAGGTAGATGTCCTGGAGAAGAAGAGATGTTAGGGGTGGCCACAGTAGAGTTGAGTTTCTCCATGCGTCAAGCTTGATGGTAAGCTGTGGACTGAGCAAAGTGATTGTGGGGAAATATGCATATAGTCAAGGAAATGAAAAAGATTTGCTTTGAAGCAATGAAAAAGGAAGTGAGAGGGAAAAAAAGTAAGCTGTGACTGTATGAATGCACTGAAATCCTATATATTACTGTTCTATCAAGGCTGCATGATGTTGCATTTGTTCTCATGGATTTTTGCTCTACATGTTGGATTATGAATTTATTAAAAGTAAAGTTATTTCCACTACTTTGAAATTAGACATGTAATGATAATAAAACTGTTCAACTACAAAAACAGACAAAGGTTTGACAAGAAACTAACATAAGAACTTCAGCTTTAGAACTTAAAAAAGATAAATAAAATACACTCTTGACTTTTAATAGTGTTTTGTGTTCCTGTATCTGACCAAAACACCCAGTTGAAATGTATAAAATTTAAGAGAACCTTGAAGACCGTACATTACAGTATTTGCCCCACGAGTGAAATTTTTATAAATATTCCCCCAACTGAGGCTTTTAATGTGTTGCTACTGCATAAATTAGTCATTCATCAAAAAGAAGAAGAAGAAAGAAGCAAGTATCATAGAAGGGGAAATTGTGGTTCAGTTAACAGTTGCATAGTTGGGGATAAATGAGCAAAACCTCCTTGCATGTCTTCTGTGAGTTTAGTAATAATTGAATTAAAAGTGTTTTAATTATTGACATGCATTATTCTGTGAATGCATAATGCAAAAATGTATATCATTTTGCCTGTTGGGCTGTAGTACTGCTACTTTTTGTGATGGGTAATGTGGCTGTAAAAAAACGCCCCCTCTAGCGACCATACTGCATAGGAAAGGCATCCTAAACTGTCGCTCTCCACTTGCGCTTCACCCAACCGCCAGCCAATCAGAGCACAGCAGCATTTTTTTGCCTCTTAATCAGACTGAGTCTGCATAGTAACAAGCTGCTCCTCTACTGGAACGCTGCAACTTATTCCAGATAATTCGTGTAATAACTGCTGTCATCTGATGGAAGTGCTGCTGCGGGTTCTATTCTCCTGATCCAGAAAAATTAATCGGCGGGGAAGCACTTGCCCACAGTGGCACTATGAGTGAACATGTAACTTCTGTTAATAAAGCTCTGATATCTCACATGTTTCATGTTGATCTAACCAACTATATAATATGTTGATACCATTTGAACTAAACTCCCATTGCCTTCTCAACCACATGCAAACCTCAACCATCCAGCTACAGCCTACCATGTTTCACATGCAAAAAAAAAAAAAAAAAATGTTATATCCTGTTATCCTCATCCTTCCAGCAAGGATAAACATAGTTTGTTTTTGCAGCATCTGCAAAAGACAGCAGGGCTGTCATCATCATTTGAGACTCTTACCATCCATCTCACAGTTTTCTTCACCACCATTGGGAAAAAGAGGAGCCTTCATGCAAGATTGTGCAGGATACTACCCAGGAGAACTGAGAACTGTAAAAAAATAAAATATAAAGAGCCAAAATTGTGTAAAGGATTGTTGAGATTTTTATTGTAGGTTACAGTGTATTTGTGTTATTTTTTTTTTACTGTGGTATTTATTGTTCTACACCATTTCTACTTTTTGAGGTTGGTACGTGGTTGAACAGGTGCGCTGAGGTACAAAGAAAAACTTTTTTTTGCCCGTCATCGTCACTGATATATGCTACCAAAAAAGACGTTGCTACAGCAAGTGTCAACTGAGAAATGTTGTGAAACCCAGGAGAAGCTTGGATGTACCAACTGAAAGATATTTAGAAAAACGTAAAATAAAACCACAAACACGACCTGAGTCTCCGGTGTTTGTGAGTAAGGAAAGGTAACATATTTACGAGTCAAGCCTATCTAACCTCACCTGTTAAAAGTAAAGACGCTTTAAAGCAAGATCAGTGGTTGCCACTACATCAGGCATGGCCTGTTTTTGTTTTGTTTTTTCTTTGTTTTTCTTTTTTTTTTAGTAGTGCTTTACAATGCATAGCTTAAGTTTTTCATAATGTTATGTGTGATATTTATATAGCTTTTTTCTATCTATGTCTATCCGAGGAAAATGATTTTTCTTTTCTTTTTTTATGTACATTGAAGGCTGACCTCAGCCTTTAAAAACCAAGAAAAGTAATATTCTGCCTTTATTTAAGTTTAGAATTACCATGACAACAACATTGTCACAGCAACTTGGAGATTGGTTGCCTGCAAGATATATTTTAGACCAAAGTTTTCATGTTTAAGTGGGAATATCTGGAAAGAAGACTAACATACAAATAAAAAACAGGTTAAACAAAGAGACAAAATTTTTTCCTATTACTGATAGTAACGTGTTTACTGTGTAAACTGAAGGTTACAGTGCATTCAGAACTGTCCTAGTAACTACCACTACTTCTCAGAAGAAAAGCCTGTCACAACGACATGAAGTGACAGGATTTCTCCAAAAATTATTCATAGTTTCTAATAACCATGACTTTTATAGAAGGCCCACCAACGCCCACCAACACCTTTATTTACTCCGGGAGCTGAGGCAGGCTGGCCTCAATACCTCAATGCTGACAGCTTTATACAGTTGAGTGGTTGAGAGCACATTCAGCCTCTCCTTCACCACCTGGTATTGGAACTGCTCCACAGTCAACATGAAGGCGCCACAGAGGGTGGTGAAAATCGCTCAGAAGTTCACCCGCTGCAGTCTTCCTTCCATTGAGGACATCTATATCAACAGGTGCAGGAGCAGTGAGGGCCACATTATCGAGCATTTGACCCACCTGGCCCATGGATTGTTCAGTGCATAAAGGCTAGGACTACCAAGCTCAAATGCAGCTTCTTCTCAGGGGCTGCCAGATTGGTGAACTACATGTCATTTTCACTGCTGTACCACTTGTTGTCATGCTGCTACCAGCAAACACTAATGCTTTACTTGTTAACATGCTGCTGAGTTTTACTGTAACTTATTTACTTATGATGCACTGTTGTTTATTATTCTTATACAGGACTAAATTATTATAGATATATTTTTTAGGATGTTGTGCACTGCTGGCCAAGAGTACAAATTTAGTTTCATGTATACACGCAAATGACAATTGACTAAACCTTGAACCTTGAGTTATAAAATATCTTATGAGATATTTAGGCTAGTTTGTTATTTGCAAGCTTTTTTGCAATAATTTAAAATCAATCAATCTTTTTGTCCACAACTCCTTGCTGTGAGTTTTAGAACATAACTTTCTGTAAACATACATTTCCGTAAAGAAAAGTTCAGTTGTGCCCACATTTCCAGTCTTGTGTGCAGCAACCTCCGGTGAAAATTAGTGTGTGTACCCAGGTTCACAGAAAGGGAAGAAGGCTTTAATCTAAGGGGAGATCTAATTGTGTCTAAAATATGTAGTGAGACAAGAAAATAAAGATGAATTGACCTTCTGTGCTTTGATGCAGTAAAACAGAAAGTGGAAAAGATGTGATGTGTGATGATGTGAATAAATTGAGCCCCTGTGTATTACTGTTACATCATAGCTGTGAGATTTAGCATGTTATTCATACATTATGTCGTGAATTTATGTTATATATGTTGGACAATGGTCTAGAGTCAAATAAAAGTTATTCCCATAGAGAAGTTCTGAAATCAAAATGTTCCAAACTATAAAAACTGAAAAAGGTGTGACAATAATTAATGTCAGAGCTTCAGCTTTAGAACGTTAGAAAAGCATTAATGACTTTTAAAAGTATGTTTAGACATATTTGGGTTCCTGTATCTGAAACAGTTTAGATTAAATGTGCAAAATTTAGTAGAACCTTGTAGACAAAAACACTAACACTATAGGATTTGTCCACAATTTTGCACTCCTAAAACTCCCTCTTCTGTAAAAGTGGCTGGAACTCTCATTAAACTCTAATATTTGGCGCTACACATAGATTCATCTTCAACCAGAAAAATGAACAACATTAGTTATTATAGGGGAAACCCCTGAATCATTTGACTAAGGACAAATAAATATAATACATTATTCATTTTCATAAATTTTCTATACCGCTCAGTCCAATTAAGGGTAATGGGAAGGATGGGGCATATTCCAACAACTAACGGGCAAGAGGCAGGGTACACCCTGCACAGGTTGCCAGTCAATCGCAGGGCCAACTCCGAGAGACAAACAATCATTTATCCTCCCTCCTAGGGAGAATTAAGAGAATTAACCTAACATGTTATTGTTAATGTATTAAAATAATACTTCTGTAAAAAAAAGTAATCAAAACTCATTATAATTCTTTGTATTTGTAAATATTTAAATTCACTTTTGCCACAAGTCCTAAAGTTCTTCAGTTATCCTGGAAACAAACCAAGAAAGTGAAACTTTTTCATTTAGAAACTGATAATTTAGGAAATGCTTGATACAACACTTGATAGGCATAACAAGGCAAATTTACTTAAAAAACTAATGCTGCTGAGAGCTTCAAGAAGATCCAGTGTCATGATACCTATCTGCTCTGCTGTTTTGCATAATTTGATGTAATTTGATTTATGTGTAGGGCATTTAAGTCAGAAAATTACCTAATCACTGTTTTGGCTAACACTGTACGCAGTTCTGTTCGATTTTCTTCCAGACTGTGGAATCATTGGCGAACTTGTCTGTGTGTTAGACATTGAGCATTGTGGAAGGGTTTGTTTGTTTTGTTGTTTTTGTTTTCCTTTGCTTACTGTGTTGTGTGTTTGGAATATGGATCCTCCTGGGTCTGAAATAAAAAGTAAAGAACTGACTTTTTGCCAAATAGGTGTTCTACCAAGGGGCTTCAGCAATGCACACCTTATCAACATGCTGCTGGCATAATTTACAAATTGTGCAAATACTTTAATTCAATAAAAAACAAACAAACAAAAAAAACTTTCAACAATTGATATTTTGTCTTTGCACTGTTTTCATTTACGCATGTGGCTTATATGACTTGCAAGACAGGCATTTGCTTTCTGTTTACACAGGATCCTGTCTTGGAAATAGGGACTTGCATTTCTCTGATCAGCATATTTTTATTTTGTTATTGACCTGCCAAGCAGCTGACAAAACAAAAAATAGATGTAAGGGATCAACCACAATTTCAATTTGTGTATTTGTCTTTTATTTCATCTCATTTGAACTCACATGCAGGTGGGAGGGAGGATGATGCCATCCATTATATATATGTATATATAAAAAAAAGAAATAAATTAAAAGAAATAAAAATAAAAAAGAAACAGCCTCCATATGTATACTTAGCAAACATTACTTATCCACATACTTTTTTGTTTTTATGAGTCATGGTCATCTTTATTTTTTCTTTTAACACATTGTTAATGCCACAATGGATAAAGATACAGTCAACTTTTTAAAAATAAATAACACACAAAAACAATCCAGCTTACACAAGTGCTTTACAGTGAGTCCCTACAATTTCCAGTGCAGCACATAAGCAAATGTATTGACCGCTGCTGCATCAGAAATTACCCATAAAGAACTGAGGCCTCATTCAATCACACTTACTTCTACGTCCCTCTCATTGACTCCTCTTGTGGTGCAACCAACACAAGGAAAGAAGGTTTTTTTAGAGCACTAAAATGCATCCCAGATTGACCTGCGCTGCATGCGATGATGCAGTATCACTCCACACCAGCAAAGGGCGCAACAGAACACACTCTGGGTAACACTTCTAGTCAATACCTCTTATTTCTGAGAAGTATGTACAAAGAAAGAGGAGAAATTTGTCTACTTGCCTTTTTCTTATCATTCAAAGTAACTTAAATATAGGATAAAATTTTCTCAGAATAAAGATTAAAGAAAATATGTATTTAATTTAAAATAGTCCAAAATGCATATGTCAGTTTGACATACAGTACATCAATTTTTGCATGTTTTGTAGCATCCCTAAAAAAACATAAGGTAAAACTGAAACTGAACACTGTTCAAGTGCTCAATGATAAGTCTAGAGTTTCAGTGCAAGTTGCATTACGGTACAATTGGAGTTTGCCAAAAACTTAGAGTAAACAGGTGTGAGGATGACCGGCCAGGTAGATATGGGTACAACCAAGTCTGACATTAAACACAGCTCATATTAGATTGGACATTAGGGGTAGAGGAGTGGGAGTGGGTTGGCTGGGTGGGGGCAGGGGTGCCAGTGAAGTTACACCGAAAACAGTTCACATTTAACAACACAGTCCTTGTCTGGGAGATGCGCAAAGAAACCAATACATATCCACCATTCCAAGACCAGCTGATATGCCAAAATCCAGGATGAATCTAAATACACATTTATTGTTTTTTTTGTTTTTTTGTTTTTTTCTTGTATATTAAGTAAAGTTTAACACTGAATTACACACACACCCA
Organism: Rhadinocentrus ornatus; assembly: GCA_037177495.1. Lineage (NCBI taxonomy): Eukaryota > Metazoa > Chordata > Actinopteri > Atheriniformes > Melanotaeniidae > Rhadinocentrus > Rhadinocentrus ornatus. The sequence continues at coordinate 11,158,551 of JBAMHW010000025.1, forward strand.
CACACACTTTAAAGGAATTTAGTTTTCTGTATCTAGGGTTCACATTCACAGTTGTGCTACAACATTAGATAAGAAGGGCTTTTTTCAGGAGTCAAGACTAAAAGGAGGTTAGAGGGCAAAGATAGAAGAGATGATGGCTGACTGGCTGAAGGGGCGGGGCAGGGCGGGGGTGCAGCCATCCACATCCACAGAGCTCCAGACACAAAGACAAACCTATGGTGGAGCGAGAGACAATTAATTAGGATTGTTGAATACTCCTAGTAAAAAACAGTTTGAAGCAAAAAAAATAAACTTGTAAATGTATACTGTATGTTGTAGAGGATTTTGTTTTGCAGCTTGTGGTCTATGTGACTTACACATGTTTATAAAATCAACAGCAAATTCATGAAGATACATTTGCAAAGTGTACTTTTTTTTTCAATTCTAGTTCAGAAAAGACACATAGGTGCTTACAAACATGCCAATGTTTAGAAAAATTAAAACCAACAGTATGTTACCAACAGTGATGATGAAATAGTACATTTACCTTGGGGTTTATAGGTCAGGCAGTCTACATGAAATCCTTAATATTTAGATCATCCAGAGCATTCCTGGGTGGTGGGGGTTTTCTGGGGCTCTGGGCCATTCCAGGAGACATCTGCAGATACATGCTTTTTTAACACTACTTTTTAATGTATGATATTGTTTAATAGTATGATGTCCACTTAAGAATGAGTACTATTACCGGTGCTCCTGGGTTCACTCCGGTTGCAGGGAATCCTGGCCTGACCATGGGCATCATCGGTGCTCCAGTGACTGGAACCCCAGCCTTTTGTAGAAAAAAATGGAGGGATAAAAAGAAAGTAAGGCAAAATGTCTGCCATTGAAGGGTTGTGTAAGGGTCACCTAAAGGGCTGATTGTCCATCAAGATCCAGTAATGTCAAGACTGAACATTACTGGACAGGACCGGAGAGGTCATCTTACCATGGTGAAGCTAGGGTGAGTCCCCATAAAAGGAGCGACACCCATGGGTATGGTCTAAAGGTATGGAGGGGAGGGGATGGACAGGAGGAGTTGGGATGTTACTGTACTACATATAACACAGAGTCGATGCAAGACAAACACATTAAAAAGGTGCAGAACACATTCATGTTTTGTGGTAACACACACAAATAATGTTGAAGACAACCACAACAACACTACAGATGAGAAATAGCACACAACAAAAACCCTTTAACTATAAGGTCGTATTCTTTATTGATACATGCATAAAAATTTAGAGGGCAGGGAAAGCTTGCAGCCTTCAGACTGAGTTTGCTGTTACCAAATATGCAAGTACTGAAGGTTCTCAGCTGAGATGGGAGAACCACTTGGCTTCTCTGAACTCTCTCCATCGGGATTTAAAGATAATATATTTATTTAAGAGAATAAGAAGTTGTTCCACAACAACTTATTGATTTGGCAATAACCTATTATTTGCCACTTCTTCACTCTCCAATAGAAATTCCAGATTTTTGGCTACTTTCAATTGATATAGATTCATCTCTTTTTTTGTTTGTTTTTTGTATTTGCCATACAATGTACAAGCATAACATCTTGTTTACTTGGATTCCTCAGTGTCACATTCTTTGAGCTTAACTATTACACCTGGAACCTCTAGAGCCAGATGAAGGTAATGCTTTGAAATTGCTGCTACAGGTAATGCCAGTCTGCCATGCGGCTCCACTCCATGCTATAAGACACAGACAACATTTACCATGGGAGCACCCCAACTGGGGGGAGCTACCTGAGGGGCCGCTGGAGTTCCCATTGTGAGGTCTTAAATAAAGAGATAGAGAGACAAGTACTGCAAAATCACTGATTTCATTAACATTGGTATTAATTTTTACTGGAAAGTTAACTCAAAAGTTAAAAGAAAGGGACAAGGAAAGCATTTGTTTGACATTTTGGAGAATGTTTTGCTTTCGTTTATAAACATGAGTAGACCGAGGCTTCACTGGAGTAATGTTCAATTCTGGTCCTTGAGGGCTGCTCTCCTGCAGGTTTTAGTTGTTTCCTGCTTTAAAACACCTGACTCACATTAATGGTTTAACAGGCTTGGAGAGAACTTGACAACAAATTGTTCAAGAGATCCCTTTCTTTTGAATCAAGTGTGTCAGAGCAGGGAACCATCTAAAATCTGCAAGACAATACCTGTTGATGAACCTACACAGGACATACCTGCTTCAGAACCATGACCAGTGTAGAAAGAGACAGTGATTAGCTTAGCTTAGCATACATATTCTTAATCTTTATTGAAAAAGTTACGTTATTGAAAAAACTGTAGAATGTATTTAATTTTCTCTTTGAAAATAAACAACTGTTCATCTCAAAATGTCAAACAATTTGTCAGACAAAATCTAAATTACTACTTACTACTAGCCATATTAGCCATGGAGGTGTCAGCATCACCCGGCTGAGGGGTCACAGTGGGCTTCATTACATCACCTAGGCCATCAAATACTACAGCAGGAAGAGGCAGAAGAAAGGAAGGAAGAGGAAGGACAAGGAAGGGAGATGTTAGCATCCTACAGCACGAGCTATCCTCACACTATCATAACTCAGTAGCAGCCCTCCTCACTACAGGGGATTACAATGACAACCAATAGCTGTCACCATGACAACAGGGAAAGAGAAAAGAATTGGAATGTGGACATATGTGGAGCAAAGATATCATCAATACTAAATTGTGAAATGATCAGTTATTGCGTTTTCAAATAAGTTCTTCTTTGTGTGAAGATTGTCAAATACTGGTGTAACAGTATTGTAACTGCAACAGGAGACAATAAGAAACTTAATGTTTGCAGCATTACATAAGTATGTGGGATAATGAATGAACCATGGACTGCCCACTTTGTTCCAGTAAAAACAGTGTAAAGTGTTAACAGTGTGATCAAAAGCATTTCAGTGTTTGTGATCACATATTTATGGTTGCACAGAAACCGCAATGAGGATCAAAAGCACTGCAGCTAGAATGACGGTGTGTCACATGATAAGGAAAAACTAAATAATGCCATTTCACGCAGCTCTTTATAGCTAAAAAACATCAATCTTTTGGTGGAGTGGACAGTGGAGCTGAGCTCACGTGGAACCACTGCAATGCAGGGCACTGTGGGAAATTAGAGTGTTAAAGAGCAACAAAACTCACCCAATCGAATGGCAGGAAGCAAGCAATGAGCCAGCCCAAGAGCCAGATGGAGAAAGAAAGCAGGGAAAATTGAAGCAGAGAAAGAGAGGATAGCAAAAAAAAAAAAAAAAAAAAAGCATATTTGCCAAGGAGAGATAAAAAAAAATGCAGGTTTTAGAGATTTAAAGAAGCGAGTGACACAGAGACGATCAGAGGTTATTTAATTAATTGAAAGGGAGGAAAAGAGAACGTGTTAAGCCTTAAAGCAGTAATATTGCAGACCATAATATAATATGAAACTAGTGGTGAGAAAAGAGATGACCAGGAACCCAGGTAAGCACAGGTCTATGTTGCCATGGTAACATTTACTACAGTTACCAGTTGCATAGTTGAAAATAGCAGCAGAGAACAATGAAGGAATTCCTCAATGACTAATGACCTGAGTGGTGGTATGCAAACGAGGGGATCCAATAATGATGTAAGCATGGCACACACACTTCAAATCCAACAATTGCAGCGACTTTATGACAATAAAAAGAAATAAAACTTACACTCCATTAAAACACCACTGTAGAGATTATAAAAGGATCATCTAACTGCCATGAAATACCATGTCCAAAGTGATACAATGATGATATTTTAAGGACAATGACAAAGCGTCATGTAGCAATGAGATGTATACAGTTATATATTGTACATGAACAATAATGAGCCTGTGAGCCTGTCAGACCAGATTTATAGTAAAAGCACCCAATCTTTTCCAAAAATATCTAGCAGGTGAGTAACGAATCTCGGGTGCTGCTGCTCTTTAAAGAAAAGTGCTATTGAATCTAGTTAAGTTCACAATAAGCATAACGAGAGACAGACTTTTCTTGTGTCTGACCTTCTGCCACATCCATAGTAAGATGTTCAGAACCATTTCACTATACAAAAAAATCCTCAAAGAAAGTCTGAAATGCAAGTTCCTTTAGTTATTTATAATGACTCACAATGATTGTAATAGAACAAAATGTTGTTGTTGTGAAGTTAATGTGTGCAACTTTAACTTGCTGGAGATAATACATACTACCAGGCCTCGCTTTCAAAATCATCTCTATGTTTTTAGCTCTAATAAAGACAAGATTTTTCTGGCTACTTGATGTCTTTTATTTAAATATATTGTTCTTTGATAGAAGTTATTATTACTTAATCAACATCTGGGAGTGATATAAACATCCACTTAGTATTTTTCTTAATCTTTAGTAAGGTCTAAATAAAATATAAATAGAAAAAAAGCAGACCTAAAAGACATATATTAAATTTGTTTTGAATTTTATATATATTTCCATTTCATTCACTAAATGGAAATATAGCAGTGAAATGATGGAAACATGTCAGCCTTCTGCAGTACACATGCAGATTTACGTGTAAGAATTTACCTGACATCAGCTCAGCATCAGAGGCAGCAGGAACTGCAGCTGTGGCATCTCCTCCTGTGGACTCTGCAGCCGGTCAACCAAAACATGACCATATCATTCCATGCCAGGTCAAAAAAGGTTGAGCCATTTCCATCGCAGCATAAGGGTAAAGAAGGGTAATAATCAGCCCTCGCCTTCAACACTAGTAATTCCAGACAGAATAGTTTGAGTTAGAAATGACCGCTGAAAATATGAACACACAATGTCAAGCTTTTTTCCAACAGGTGTACATAAAAATAGCCTTTTGAATTCAAAACACATAATCACACTCTTATACATGCTCGCATCTTTATATTTTCCTCTTTTTGTTTAGAGCATCCACAATCATTTTCAGGTAGAAACATTTTAATTTAATCTCAGATCTCTGTTCAGAAACTCTGTTATTTTAATAAACCAGAGAAACAGAGTGAGGGCAGGCATTCATATTAGTTACCCACCACCAAACAGGTTCATGATGGCTCCTGTGTCAATTTTGGGTGGGGGTGCTGAGGAGAGGATGTGGGCAGGGGAGCTGAATACATCTGCTAGAGAAGGCAAAGGTGAAGGTTCTGTTTAGACCCCAACACACACTTTAACAAATGCACTTAAACTATGGACTGTGATTCATAATAATGCGCCATCAATCACGATTATAATGCACGCAGATCATGCAGGAAAAGAAAAAGGAAGTAAGAGTCATTTAGTAAACATTTCAGACAGCTCAATGGCTTTTACCTGACCCCCCCCAAAAAAAGCAATCCATTCTCATTTTTTCTGTACCCTAAACAAGCCAAGGACAAAGGTAAAAGTTGAAGACAGTTTAACAGAATAGAAAAATAAGAACACACACAAGATGGCAGACTGGGTGCAAATGGGTACCTGCTGAAAACAAATCTGCACTGGGAGAGGGATCCACTTTGGGGAAGCTTGAGTCTGGCATGGAGTCAAAAATATCTACAAACACATGCATGCCCAATAAACAGGATTGGTAAAATGCTCAAACTTTTTAAAATGTCCGTGAGGCTAACACATGGGAAAGTTGCAGACATATGCAAACAAATTCAATAAAAAAAAAGGGTGAGTACAAGAGAGGAGATATAAGTTACACCAGACCAGGGAGCTGTATAGATGCATGTCAATAAGACAAAAAGAGTGAGATGAATACCAAACCACACGCATCTCTAACATTTACCGCAGAAAAGGTCAGTCACAGGGCTGGTGGCATCTGACGCTGAAATGGTAGCAGTGGTGGTAATGGTGCTGGATGTGGAGGTGAAGAGCGGTGAAGGGGAAGGGGAGGGCTGGGGCACCACAGAGCTAAAACAAACATCTTGGGAACTATTATTCTCCACTGTCATCATGCCAAAAAGATCAAGGCCTGAAGACGGAGCGTTGGCACTACCGTTTGAAGGTGCAAAAGGATCTTTTAGGAAAATGTAGGTTCGGGGGATGGGAAAGAAATGTGACACATGGAAAAGAAGTGGAATGTTAGTCATTGACATCAACACAAAACAAATGACTGTGATGACTTAAACACTAGGTGAAGTTTGAAGCAATTTTAGATGTCAAGATTCTTTTTATCAAAGAGGCGTCAAACTGGTTGCTTCCAACTATTGCAGTCAGCCTTAAAGAAGGCTCAACGACACTTAGTTAACAGCCATGAAAAAAGGAAAGAGGAATAGAAAAGCATCTGAAATGAATGATGGGAAAACATGCAGACCTCCAACGCACTCCTGCTGTCAAGTAGAATAGTTATGGCTGAAAGTAGCCACTTTGATAAAGGGAAAAGGGGGGCACTCAACTGAGGGCAAATAATAAATGTAACTGTAAATCAACAAATCACAACAAAACAAAATGACAGACTACAGGTGTCGGCCTCTATGAAAAGAGTTCACTAATTTTCTTATTCTATGATAAGAAACTAGTCAATCTTTACTTTTACCATTCCCGACATGAACAACGAACAAAGATATTGCCTTGAAATGTGAACTCCTGATTAACTTAAGACCAGCAATGAATACACACTTAGACACAGATATAAACTGTCTACATAATCTGTAGGAAACTTCTCTTACAGGACAAAGCATAAAACCGTGAAACACAAACACACTGAATCAAAGTAGCCACAGCTAAATAGAAAGCCATCCTCAGGACTGTTTGCTTTAGTTTTGTTAACAGTTAATTTTTCATAAGACAAAGACATAAAGAAGTTAGCTGGCAGTGTTATCATGGGGTGTATTTATCATTTTCTTTTCCATAAGTGGTATTGCTGGCTAATCTTGGAGCAAAAAAACACCACCAGAGATACAGTACTTGAAAGCGCAAACTAACTCAGTTGTTTGTTACAGTTTACACATGTACACCACAGACTTATATACATTCACACTCACTCATTTGCACAAACAAATACACAGATTTTCAGTCACCCACCAGCTCCAGCATTGGCAGCTGGGGTGGACGCAGCAGCAGCACCCCCCTCTGTTGTTGCTGCAGAAGCCTCAGTGGCAGGAGCAGGTGATGCAAAGGTCTCTGAAGTTCACACAAACCCGGGTTTGGAAATGGCAAGAGAAAGATAAGGATATATAGATTGAAAGAGAGAGAACAAGTTAAGAAATACCGGAAGGAAAGTATCAAATGAGGATCATGTAATTGAGTAGAAAAAAAGCAGCATTTGTTGCATTAAAGGGTTAACAAAGCAGTAGCTTACAGCATTGTTATGTGATATAGATGGCTGACAGGTGAATAGACAAGAGGAAACAGACAGGAGGCACTACAGCAAGGATTAATCTACTGCACAAAGAGCAGAATAAGCCAGCAATCTACGAGTGTTACAGCTGCCGTCTGCGACTGTAGCCACGTGGTAGGGTTTGATAGAATTGCTTTTCACTGAGGTCAAAGAAAAGCATGTCCACCTATCAAACAGGATGCATGTGGAGAATGAGTGCAGCGGTATGCCAGCCAAATGGTGAGTGTGCAGAGAGTATTTCTGAACGAATATTTCATTTAAATGTATGTGAGTAGAAAAAAGAAAATGAGATTGTACTTATATGTTACATCTACTTGGAATAGAGTAGAAAAAATTGTACTGTCATTATAAGTTATTGTTAATTTTTATTTTTTGTAATCTTTCTTTTATTAAATTAATTAATTAATTCAAGTAAGGAGAATTTTATCCAAAAATACACGTATGAAAAAATAATAGTTCAGTTTTCACAACAGGAAATTGCAGGCTTTTTAAGAGGAGGCTGCACCTTTATGTGCTCTAACTACTAAAATCACTTAAGCAAAATCACATTTACGCAGTTTTTGGTTTGTTTGTGTTTGGTAAGAAAATAAGTACAAATCCCTGATAGCTAACTATTAGTGGTCTCGTGTGGCAAAAGTGATGCCGTGATGGTGTAATTTTGGATTAATTTTAGTTTTGCAATCTTTTGTGCAGAGCAGTTAAAGCAAAATAAATAAGCTGGAGCAACATACATTATTAACTACACTGGTGCTAAGAAATTGTTGAAACTTCTGATCTCCTGAGTGGGTGTGGTAGGTGTCCTGCTGATGGTGTTTTCTTCATACATGTTCAACAGATTTAATACTTGTTCAAAAAAGAATCCTTTTTCCTGTGGAAAATGCATTTTTTTAGGCATCTGAATGAATAATAATATGTGCTTGTATTAAATTTTCTCCATAAAAAATATTATATGCTCATAACTAAACGTTTGTCTGCTAAAGGATCATTTGTGTGAAAACCATGTGACAGAGATGCAGGAAGGTGCTCTTCTTAACAAGCTACAAGTTTCAACCTGATGAAGTGCATGGCATTACAGCACTGCAGAAATTATCTTGGTTCTCTCCATTGTTTTTGTTGTTTTAGCTCACTCAGAATTGAATTTAAGGCCTAGGGTGTTTTCTCTGTAAATCTAGTGGTTCATACAGTATAATGGAATCAGAAAGGCTGGTATGGTCTTGCAACAAGGTACTACAAGCCTGCAAGGTTCTGTCAATTAAAAAAATATTATTTTTTTTCTTCTGTGCCGTGTGAGTTTTGATTATATCGTGTCACTTTTGATAACATTGATGTATAGTTACCGCCCCCTCAACATTCAGCCAGTCAAATGGGTCCCTCACTTATTTTTGAATCAATCTTTTGCGTTAACTGAGCTAATGACTGTCATGGAATATAACGTAGGATGTTAATTTAAGGTGCTGTTGACAGTTTACTTTAGGTCCTAGCAATGTAACATTGAATGTAGCATTGATGTTACAAATTTGACCATAACTATGGGCATCAAATTCAGAAAATTTTTCAAAAAAGCCCCACTAAATTAGGTGCTCATTTTGACTATTTGACATATTGTCTTGTGCTGTACTATTTTCAGTTAAATAGGGGGGTTAAAAAAAGTGTAAACCACTGCCTTTTGTGTTTCTTTATTTATCTTTAATTTGCACTGCCTCTAAGTCTTTTTAGTTTAATCTTTGTGGTTATTGGATAATTTAAGGTTTCATAATTTTTATGGAATATATAGCTGAAGATGAGGGGGAGGGACATCAATGCAGTAAGAAGCAACGTTTTGATGATTGCTTGCAGTGTACAAACAATATCGGTGCTGCCCACATACTGTGTGTGCTTGAGCATGCAGTCATCTGTGCTATCATGTTGTATAATGGCTTTAGGGTTGAGCTTTCCAGACTGATTCCTTGTGGAGAATTTTCTGGAAGCCCACTGACCTCCCAACAAGTCCATATTGATGGCGCCAGGAGAAGTGGCGGCTGCTGTGCTAGTGGGAGGAGCTAGAGAGACTCCGGGTTCTGCCGCTGCAGGAGTGGGTGTTGCTGCTGCAGGGGAGGGGGCAGGCTCTGCGGTGAGGGTGGGTTCAGATAGTAAAGAATCGCCCATTTCTGCCAATTGGGTATTTTAAATTCCCAGAGAAAGGCAGAGAAATAAACCAAAAAGAGGAACCAAAATGACCAAAGGTGCCGCCGATATGACAGTGAAATAAAAAAGCCAAAAATAAAGGTCCAATCAAATTAAAGCCATTTAAAACAATTTTGAATTAATCGACAAAACAAAATCCACATTTTTAACAAATTATAGTCATAAAAGGATTTAACACCGCCCGTTTATAACCAACAAATAAAGAAAACAACCAACAAAATAGCCCCCATTATAAACCAAAACAAGACAATGGAGTATGTGGAGGGAGGGGAGAGAAAAGGCAGAGAGAAACAAAGAGAGTACTCAGACTAAAGAAAACAGCTTGATGAGACAAACAGGGAACTACCCATGTGACATTGGTCCTCTATAGGCTTTAGTGACATCAAGGTAACCTGGAAGATTATTTAGGACTACACTACTTTGGATCAGAGACTACAGCGGTAGTACAGTAAAGAGTTAAATAGTACTCACCTGACCCAAGAAGATCTATGGAAGCAGAATATAAGGGAAATAAAAATCAAATAGTTTCTCAGCATTTTAAAAGTAACATTAGTTGATTGTCCTGAAGATGGATAATGTTTGTAAAGGAAAATAGATAGATTTGAAGGAGTCACTTACCCCCCCAAGATGTTGGTGCAGCTGATGGTGCTGAAGGACCAGAGGAGGACAGAGGATCCAGGTCCAACAGAGAACTAGAGTATGAACACAGTCAGGTTAATTTTATTTTTAATTTTTTTTATACCAGCACACAAATCCAAGATAAAGTGCTTGGACTCTTTTAGTATTATGCAATTCATTCTATTGTCATTTTTTATCAGAATCTTGGACATCATGAACACAGAAAGACAGAAGTAAAGAAACTGAGAACTTACTCTTCAGCTGGTTCAGGAGCAGCTGAAGCTGCTGCACTGGCAGCACCGTCCCCAGGAGGAGGCTGCAGTGTGGGAACAGCATTTGAAGATTTGGCAGGAGTTGACGTTGGAGACACGTTGTTTGTTGGAGACCCCTGGAAGAGAGATGGAGAACACTTAAAGTGGTGCAACAAACAGAAAGAGCACAATAGAAAGTAAGCACAACTTAATATCTGCTTCTTACCTTTGTTGGAGACCTGAAAGTGGAAGAGAGGGAGGGTTGTCAGTAACTTGCTTAAAATTAAAAGTGTCATTGGATTCAGACTTTATGTAAGATCGATCATTTTCCTTAGGAGATAAAACAAATACCTAATAAACAGTTGGTGTCATCACATGTGATCATATGAAGGGTTAATTTCCAAAGTGACAGACTGTGCTGTAGGTTAAATATATGTACTGTGCAAGAAAAACAATTCAATCTATCCAAGACACTTATTTCTACTAATTATCTTCACTTGGGGAAAAAAAAAAACCTTCATATATTGATTCACATTGCATATGAGAGGACACACGTGGCTTACTATCTATCCAAACATGCGTCCCTATCAAAAGTTGCACAAGAAATCACATCACCAACATACATTTCCACATGTGAATTAAGATGATTGTAGAAATTAATACGCATGATGTGCACCTACATAATTCACATGTCAAAAATGTGTAAAATTATCTTGAGCATGGGTTGTGTGACAGCAAATACATCTTCACTAATCAATTAGTAAAATCCAAACAAAAGATGTAACATATGCTCACCCTTCACTGGTGTTTCCAAATCAACATAAAGGAGAATAGAAGAGAGGAGGGGTTAAGGGAAATGACAGAAATAGCTGTTTTTCCTGCTTCATTTATGTTCACAAATTGTGGAAAATTGCAAATCCATGTTCAATTCTATTCAAATTTATTAAATTTTTTTAATTTAATTTAATTGTATTGAATTTTATTTATAGAAAGTAGCATGTTAATTTAAGCTGCTTTTGCCCAACTTTAGATCCTAGAAATGTAACAGTGAATGTGACATTGATGTAACATTGGACACGTTACTGTGGCCATCAAATTCAGAAGTAAAATCCAAACAAAAGATATAACATATGCTCACCCTTCACTGGTGTTTCCAAACATCAACATAAAGGAAAATAGAAGAGAAGAGGGGTTAAGGGAAATGACAGAAATAGCTATTTTTCCTGCTTCATTCATGTTTACATATTGTGAAAAATTACAAGTGCATGAATTTAATTTAATTTAATTTAATTTAATTTAATTTAATTTAATTTAATTTAATTTAATTTAATTTAATTTAATT
>JBAMHW010000025.1:11185110-11196292 GCA_037177495.1 Rhadinocentrus ornatus
GCCCAAGCCCCTTCATTTAAGCTCGCAAGGTGTCAGGGTTTTTTTTTTTTTCTTTTTGTTGGGGAAAGAGGGGTCCCTTTTTTTTTTTTTTTTTTTTTTTAATGAAATGGGTACTTAGTCCCTGAAGAACAGAGGAATAGGACCAAAGTGAGAAGTGGAATTGGGCTTTAGCATCACTCTATCACAAAGCGCATCTCTTTCCACTTTGACAGCATAGCCCACTATGACTAAGTTAAAGGGCCAATATATTGGTTTAGAATTAGTTATCCATGCTGGAGTAGACGGAATAAAAAAATAACACCAAGACAAAAAGGGTACCCCTACATTGGATTGTTTTTTGTATTTCTGAGACTTCCTTGGAGTGGCAGTTAAACGCTATAACACATTTTTCTTAGTCTCTATAGCATCTGATAAGTTTTCAATTTTATTTTTTTGTTTATCGCCCTCATTTAACATCTTTGGTTTCCCTCGTGAAGGCATTGAGATTAATCCAGGAGATCGTTGCTGTTCCTTCGACGGTGATGCTGACAGAATAGTTTATTACTACATCGACTCTCAGGGATGTTTCCACCTGCTGGACGGAGACAAGATGGCTACTCTCATCTGCACTTATCTGAAAGAGCTGATCAATCAGGTATACTCTCAAATACAAACATGTTAACAACAGAGAAGCACACACATGCTAAGTAGTCCTCTTTGCACTCACAGGCTGGTCTTGACTTGAAGATAGCAGTGGTGCAAACTGCTTATGCCAATGGGAGCTCAACACGCTACCTGGAGGACACGATGAAGGTGAGAGGAAGTCCACACAAAGTCCAGTTCTGTTGCTTCTGTATTTATGCAGAGAAGTTAATTCTCAAAGATTTAACCTAGGTAATGGTGAAGTGCACAAAGACTGGAGTAAAACATCTTCATCATGCCGCCTTGGAGTTTGATGTAGGTGTGTATTTCGAGGCAAATGGCCACGGGACAGTAAGTACACACATATTTTTAACCACCAGTCTGCCACATAAAAAAGTCCAAGATTTCCTGTGTACATACTGTTGCATGTCCGGTGCCCTGAGTGTGTTTACGTTGTGGTCAGGTGTTGTTCAGTAAGGCAGCTGAGGAGATAATCCAGAAACTTGCTGAAGACTCCAGCATAAATGATGAGAGGAAGAAAGCAGCTGTCTTGCTACAGAGCACAATCACCGTTATCAATCAGGTGAAAATACACACCCATGTAAACTTGTGTCTGTTATGAAAGATTGGAGCTGTTATTAATGATTCCCTTCCTTGTTTCATCTAAAGACAGTAGGAGATGCCATTTCTGACATGCTGCTGATTGAAGCCATATTAGCCATTAAAGGGATGACATTGCAGCAGTGGGATGCCATCTACAGCGACCTGCCAAACAGGCAGCTTAAAGTCAAGGTACACATACAGTCATGTACTGTAAAGTATAGTATTTCAGGTAGTCTTGAGTTAACTGAGACACCTTTGATTTCATGGGAACTTTAAACTCATTTTAAAGTTTTCTATAAAATCATTAACTTACTATAGCATCACACAATTATGTTGTGTGTAAGTAGCTACAGACAGCTGTACTTCAGTCTGTTTCTTTTTTTTTTTCCTGCAGGTTTCTGACCGCAGGGTGATAGACACGACCGATGCAGAGAGACGGGCAGTGAGCCCAGCGGGGCTGCAGGAGGCCATCGACACTTTGGTGAAGAAGTACAGACAGGGCCGTTCCTTTGTAAGGCCGTCTGGCACTGAGGATGTGGTGAGAGTTTATGCAGAGGCAGACACACAGGTGAGAATTGTTTTCCCCAATAGCTGACTTTCATGCTTGCCTCGCTGTAAAAACACTGTAAAAGTGGCTAGGATTGCATTGGGAATAATTCTGTTTTTCCATTTTAGGAGAATGCAGACGCTCTAGCAGATGAAGTCAGCCTTGTGGTGTACCACCTCGCAGGGGGAGTAGGAGATGAACCCAAACCATTGCACTAGAATGTAAAATTCACAATGCTGAGCAGTAAATGCTTTCTGAATGCAACACCAATTGATAACAGAAGGCAGCAATTTATCATGAATGTCTTTTTTTTATTTCTTTTTTGCAGGGAGGGTCCAAATTACTTAGTTTAATTGCACTTGGTACTCCACTATGCACTTCTTTATGACTGTGATTATATGATGAACACTAAAGAAGAAGACAAGAACTGGAAGTAATTTTATATCAAGAAGGTGCCATGTGCATAATTCTGTTTTATGAGCTACTGTACTGTATACATGAACAATGTCATTAAATCATCAGTTGTCTGAACTATTTTTATAAGGTTTTCATGAGGTTAATTTCTTTTCGAAGCAATGAAATCAACAGTTTACATGTCAGTTAAAGATGTTTGCTTTATTTATGAATAAATGTAAAAATGAGAAACTTTTTTTAAATATTGGAGTGAAATCATGCAGGTACCTCATTAAATGAAAACTACGACTATGCTTACTTGTTTTTATTTTGTTACTGTCAAACATAATCCCCTGTTACACAGGAGTGTTAAAGAAGCAGGAAAGGTGATGGTTAGGAGCAGGCATGGCAGGATTACAGGATACATACTGGCTTAGCACAAGTTTGCTGCTACTGAAATGCATTTTGAAGTCTCAGGATGTGACTGATAAGACATGAAACTTTGGAGCGCAGCATGCGATTCGGGAATGTATTACTCTTCATCTGTTTCTTCGGCTGCTCCAGAGATGGTGATGGTGCACTGCTGTGTGTTGCTCACATAAGTGTCCTCATCCGTCTTAACTGTTCTGAGAAAATGAACGACCAGGTTAAAGAATATGTTTTAGAGAGGTTACTGGATTCTTTGGCCCATCTATGTGATTAAAAATGAAGTGCAAAGTCAACATTTACCTGATAAGAACTGTCTTTCTCTCAGACATCTTAGATGCTTGCTGCTCAGAGTTACCATCTGTCTGGGTTTCCAATGAAACCGCCTCCACTGAGCCAGCAGCTGGAACCTTCTCAGCCACACCTTTGTCTGTCTCACTAGGGCCTCCATCTAGCTTCAAAGTCCCAGAGCTATCTGAGGCTAAAAGTGAGCTGGTGAACTTGCAGGACGAGAGGTGAGGGCCACCAGCCAGCGACAGGTTTCTAACCATGGTGCTTAAACGGCTGTCTTCCCCCTCTATCAGTTTCCTAAACAGAGCGGAAAGAAACTTAAACAAATACCTGCAATGTTGAATTTGCAGAGGAGGAAAAAATAATGATGCAGGAGGGATACACAGTACTGCTGATAAAATTCAATTGTGCATCCTGTTTGATGTACACATTGCATAGTTCATATTGTAGGAACGACATGGGGGTCCTCTCTGAGACCGAACTTCTCATAAAACCTTCAGTAGGTTTAAGCTCTGTTCACCTGTAGGTTATGATCTCTATCTCCAGAGCCATCTTAGCATTCAGAAGTTCCTGGTATTCCCGCATCAGCATTGCAGTTTTCTCCTTGGTCAGCTTCAGATCCACATTAAGTACTTCTGATTTCTCCTGTTGAAATAAATTAGAACAAGTTAGATTTCAGGTAAACAAGTAACTTCAGGGAGTGTGATGACAGTATTTGTAAAAAAAAATTACCTATTTAATATAATTTTAATCTTGTTTTTTGTTTGTTTTATTTAAAGAAACGTGATGCTGTGTAAAATTCACAAATGGAATAAAGTAATCATTTGAGCATCCTTTGAACTTTATATTAAATAACAAATACTAAAATTACATTTTGAAATATAAACACTCTCTTCTATTATATATAGATATTTCATCTGATGTTTGGGATAGGGGTTTGTGTTTGTTTTTTACCACTGTAAAACCAACAAACACCCAGACTCTTTACTGTTGTAATTTGTGCAGAGTCTATCATTGCCCTGTTGAAATTAACACGACCTTTCCACACAAATGGACAAACAGTATCGTTGACACTGATTATTGTCCCTGATTAGTTCAGCTTGTATTTGGCGACAAACATTTTTTGATTCTGGATATTGTTTATGGGATATTTAAAGCCAGCTGTTGTTTTAGATGTTTTCTAAATTGTTTACATTTTATTTATAAAGGTAATATTATTGAAATAGTCTCTTTAGGTAGAATATAGTCAAGCTTTATTTGTGTATGAAGCATCAAAATGTGTTCACAAAGGCTCATGCGTTCCTGACCTCATGCAGTGATTAATTGTACATATTTATGTCTGTTTTTGTTTGCAATGCTACCTGACAACCTGAAAATCAAAGTTCTTCAGCATATATATGTACATCTTTGTCCCATGTGTACAGAGATTTCCACAGATTCTTACATTTATGCTTGCTTACATCGAGAAACTTTAACTGGATAACTGTTTAAGTGTTTGGTCTCCTTGTTTTTCCTTTGAACATATTCAGCCACTCTCAAATATTCTTTTTATACCCAGTTCTGTTACAGTTTGTTGTGTTTTTTCTTTCTTCTTCTTCTTCTTTTTTAAAATGACCAAACATTTCCAGTCTTCAGTTGCCCCTTTTTGCAATTTTTTTCCTAATTGTTGCTGGTTCTAACCAATTCAAACAATTAGCATTTTCTTAATATTTCATTCATTTAAACATAAGATCATAATTGATCTGTAAATGGTTGTATTCTGTTGTTATTTACATTTTTTGAAAACTGAGTTGTATGTGAGGGTACATCAGTTACCTGTAAGTCCTCCTCCTCCATCTTGGATTTCTCTGCTACATCACGGATGTGGGTCTCCAAATACTCATTTCTTGTCTTTAGCAACTCTAAGTCACGTTCCTTGTTCAGGATCTAAACATGTACAAACATTAGCATGCAGCATTTTTAGGCCAACAAGTGGAGCAATTAACCATTAAACAAGATGAGACCCATTACACTCACATCCTTCCTGTAACTAGCGATTTCCTCTCTCATACTTCGAACACTTTGAGCATGTTTAGTGGAGGCATCATTTAGGTCCTGGAACTTTGTTCTGTACCAGTCATCCATTTCCTAGACAAGAATAAGTGTGACCAATTCCTGCTTTAAACCAGAATAACTTTTTATAGCCTTGCATGTTTTCTGCTAGTCTTTAGACACTTTAGTGCAGAGAAATCCTAAAAACAAACCAACTGTCAGAACATACTTGAGCTTCATTGCTGCACAGTACCTGTAGGTTTTTAGCAGCAATGCTGTCATACTGAGACTGAATCTGTGTGAGAGCATAGGAGAGATCTGGGAGGTCAAAGGTCAAGTCTGTCTTAGAGGCTGCCGAGTAGATCTGCTGCATCAGCTCCTCGATTTCCTTTCAGCAGATCACAAACAGATGCAAAACGACTTGTTGAGAAAGGGAGGGATAAAACACAACATGATTCCAAATCTTGTTTCTTTTAATATTAATTATTGGTTTGATAAGACAACGATGCTCAGAAGTACACTAAACTTTATTTAATCCATATGGAGATATGTTCATTTCACCACTCCAGGTTAGCCCGTTGAATGATCCCTTCACACCAGACTGATGATGGCTATGGTTAATGGTTATGGTTAATAGTTTTACTCACTCCATCAATCAACAAGGTTCAGATGCAAGGATAACCACTCAAAGCAATAATTACCAATCCATTACAACATTAATGATAAAATGAATGGAATGCAAGCCACTGACTCATACATGCTGTATGCACTAGACAGGCAGACATACAGTATGTGTTACCTCCTTGTGAACTCTCTGCAGGAAGGTTAGTTCAATCTCCAGGTTTTCCAGCTGCTTCTCCAGTTTAATTCGGGCCGAAGTTGCTTTGTCCACATCCTAAGGACACAGACACACAGCTTGGGTAGTTGGTAGAAATTAAAACCATTTAAAAAGTTGTGTTTTTTGAATTACAGTATAATGCAGAGTTGTAACAAATTTTTTTTCTTTTTCTCGTGTGTCTTACTGGACGTAGAGCCTCAATGGCAAGCTCTGTCTGCTTTCTGGCCTCCAGTGCTTCATCATGTTTGGCCTTTAGCATGTCCTGTTGGCCCACAATCACCTCCTTGGCTGCCAGAGACAAATCCTGGAAGAACAGAATGACCAAAGTGTTGTTTAATGTAAAAAGTGTCTGAAAAAGACACCTGACCTCTCAAAGTACTATGTAAAATTGCTTTGATCTAAATATGTTGTGAGATGCAACCTCTTTCTCACCCTCTGCTCTTTTATTTGCTCTGCTTCCCTTTTGAGTTCCTTTAGCTGAGATGCATATAGCTGCCTGAGACCTGATGTTCTGTCATATGAGTCTTTTAAAGCTTCGATTTCAGCCTCCAGCAGCTTGTTTTTTGATTCCAGTGTTCGCACCTATGTGAAGATAAGAGGCAAATGGGCCTACTTAGATAAAAGTGTCAAAATTAAAGGATCTGCATCACCATCCAAGCTCAAGAGTTATGGATGCAAAGAGACTAAATTAAGTAATTAAAAAATGAGCATGAGAAACAAGATAGTTTGTCTTGTCTGATTGATAAAATAATTGATCTATTTACTCTTGCCTTTTCAATATACACTGCCAGGCGGTCATTGAGAACAACCATCTCCAGCCTTTCATTGGTGCGGGTCAACTTAAAGGCCTGGTTCTCTGCTGCAGCCACATCCAGGTCCAGATTTGCTCCAAGTCCCGTGGACACACCCAAGCACAGCGCTCCCATACTCACACTGCTGCAGGAGCAGAACAGAGGATGGAACAGATGGTTTTGTTTTTTTTCGTATTTCATGAAATGTTTAGTAAAATCATAAAACTGTGATTTTGCTTTAACAAGAGCAGATAATTTAACTTTTAATTAATACTTTCAGTGGTTGTTGACACATTAAAATCAGGTGTTAACACAACTAGGAGGTAGATTTGAACCCCTACACTGTTGACTCACCTGCTCAGGCAAGGCTTGGTGGTGAGGGCCCTTTGCCCCATCATCTTCCTCCCACCAACACGGGTGAAGCTGGCTGAGCGGTGTCGGGTCTCTCTTCTGGTGGGGGATGGACTAGACACACGGAGATGGCATGCAAAAGTCTCTACATCTGTGCCCTCAAAACGGCGGCGATAAGAGGACATCCTCTCTGGGCTTCGGCTCATGCTGATGGTTCTTAAATGGATGTAACTTTAGCTGAAGACTGAAAATGGGTCACTCATTCTTTTTTTCTCAGTATATGGTGGTGGGTTCTTTATACCCTTCTTAGCCCTTCCCTTAACACTACAAAGGAATGCTGAACCCTCCCAACCCATGGGTGAATGTCCCAACAAACATCTATCAACGTCATGTCAAATAATTCATTTGGCCTATAGGCTGATGAAAGAATAACACAGGATGACAAATTTTCATACTGGCTTACTTGTACATATTACTTTAATTTGATTACCCAGAAATGTAATATACTTATTCCAAATTGCATGGCTTTTCTATTTTTATTTTTTATTTTTTTCCAATAAATATCATAATCCAATGGGTTGTGTACGTGTGTGTTTATATGTTTTGGGTTTTTTTTGTTTGTTTTTTTAAGCATTTTATAATTCTCTGTGTGTGTGTTCATAACATGTTTTTATAATGTTTTATTAGTTACCAGGTCTAGGATCTGGCCAGGGACTACGGGTGAAAATTAGCATTTTGGTAAACCCTGGCATATTTACACTGACTTTTATCTTTGTTTACTAATATGTGCTGCCCCTGGTAAATAAATAAATAACAAAATTAAAAAAAATAAAGAATGATAATTAAATTTAATCTGAAAACTTGCTAATTTTATCATTTGAATACAGAAAATATCCTTCTATTGCCTTTCTTAGGTTGAATAAATGCAGAGGCAGAGTTTATATTTTCAAAATCATCTATAGTTTATCTTAATACATCTTTAAAGTTGTTAAATTAACTTTTGTATGTTCAACATTTGGTCAAAATAAATTAATACGAAACTTGAATAAGAAAGGACTCGAACACAGGACTCTATATATATGTGTGTCTGCTGCTGCTGCACTGTATTTATTATAAGATTTTTTTTTTTTCGTATTGTCTAGTTGCGTATTTGTTACTTATTTTCCCTTCTTTGGAATCTCATTGCATGAATCCAATTGCACATAGACCTAGTTGTGTCCATCCATGGATTCAATCCAATTGTGTACACAAATTGAAGACAACTAAAAATACTACGTACTTATTCGTCAGATTGCGTTAGCTGTTTTGGCAAGTAATAATTCAGCACTTGTTATCATGTTCAATATTACATTCATTTATTTATTTACTTGTTTCTTTGTTGAATTTTCAGGGCGGTACATGAATTCCGGAACTATTATTTTACGTGTTCCGGAAGGTTTTTTATGCTACTCTAGCGTTAGCTAGCATAACTACTTCCCAGTCTTATCGCTTGTTTGTAGGCAAATAATATAATTTTAAAGTGTACTTTGCTACCTCAACTGCTAAACATGGCAGGGAATTTCTGGCAGAGTTCTCATTAGTAAGTTAATTTAAATTATTTTCACATATTATGTCTTAATGCTGTAAGTGACCGTCTCTGTTGTGAGGCCTAGCCGTCTATTGAGCTGCATTGATAGCGGCAAACGCTTGTTTTTTCCTCCAACTTCTGATACGATATTACATAGTTGATTAAATCAAAACAAAATCGAAAAGCAGTTTAAGGTAAAAGGCTGTTACAAAAGTAGCAAGCTTAACTTTATATTTCTTGGTGCAGCAACACAGCTGGCTAACGCAGCGGCCTGGTTCACTGTTGTCTATAAGTTCGGTGGATCGCAGTTTCACAAGTTGAGCGTATGTATTCAAATAATATGATCTAATTTGTGTTAAAGTCTGCAGTGGGTCCTGGATAAACAAGACCTCATGAAAGAGCGCCAGAAGGACCTGAAATTCCTCACAGAAGAGGAGTACTGGAAGTTACAGATATTTTTCGCCAATGGTATGTTTTGATTAATTTATTAACTGCAGTTTATTCATTACCCCCAGTTTTTGTCAGCAGTTTCTTCAAATTTTCACAACTCCTGTAAGTACAATTTTATTTAAAGTCTTATTTACATTTCTTTCAGTGATCCAGTCTTTGGGTGAACACCTGAAGCTGCGGCAGCAGGTCATTGCTACTGCAACTGTGTACTTTAAACGCTTCTATGCCAGGTAAGGAGCTCAGTTAGTTCACTGTTGGACGTGGAATGAATTGATAAAATTCTAGCAACACTGGTTTAATTATTGATTTCGCTAGGCATTGTGGTCACAGTGAAATAACTGAGTTGAAATAAAGGCATCTGGCCAATATGCACAACTAACAACTCCTACAGTCTTAAAGGGAAGTTTGTTTGTAGTTAAAGAAAAGAAGCTTTTTCCTTATTCTTTTGTCTAAAAGATGAGTCATAATTTCTAAAAGATAGACAAATAAATCAGACAACAATGCTTTTAAATAAATGTTTTATTGAAAAAAGAAATGTCACCACTTAATCTATATAAAAAAAACAAACCTGTTTAAAAAAAAAGCAACTTTCATAACCTTACATTTTTTTAATAGTTGGAGACCACACATTATCTGTAACTGTCTAACCGAGAACCTACAGACGCTTAAATGCTCTATAGCTGCTTAGACACACAAGTGGCTGTGTTAAAGAAGTTAAAGAACAGGCTCTTTGCTTATGTAATAGTTTGCGGTTCAGTCTACAGTCTTGCCATATATTAAAGTGTGTTTGAGCAAGACATTGAACTTCAAGTAGCTCCCAATTGTTTTGTCAACCAGAGCTGTTGTCCTTTGCTGTCACTCACAACACACTTTTCTTTGTGGCAGGTTTGTCAGACGGGACTAGATGATGTACGGTTCTGTTTCTAATTTGTAAAGTAGACTAAAAGAATAAGAAACATGTCAAAGATGATCTGAGAAATGGAAGTCTGGGAAATTTGAGTCTCGAGTATGGACTTTTGGAAAAGTATGGAATTTTGAAATGGAAAATGTCTACCAACCTTGAACTCTCATTCTTGGGTTTCTTTAAAAAAGCAAACAAAAGAATGCATGTTGATGCCGGTTCCCTTTTCCTTCATTCATCATATCCCTGCTTGCACAGCAACCATGAAAAGCTTTTGCTGGTCATTTGTTAATGGGCAAAATCCCAACAGCAACAGTATGTCTAATAATGTAGAATTGATGGGTGATTGCTTATTTGTACAGCATGCATTTAGCATAAAGCTTGGCATTCCTGACTCCTTATTGTGTCAGCTTTCCAGCTGGCTAGAAGCCTCATCATGGCATTGCTTTTTGGCTATGTGTAAATGGTAAACAAACATGCTGTCAATCATTATGAGTCCAGAAACTGGTGAATAGGAAAATTTGGAACCTGTTTTCACTTTTAAGCTTTTACTATTAGGTTGGTACTATTTAAAAGGCGGAGCCATTAAAGATCAACTATATTTAGTTGGTGTACTTATAAGATTTTTTTTCTAAAGAAAAAACCCCCATCATATTTACATGATTGTTTTTTCCCCTCCTTTTTCACAAAACCATATTCCCCACTTCAAGTTTAGACTTGGGTTTCATTTAAATTTCATGCTTATTTGGGCATTCTGCATGCGAGTGCTGCTAAAATTGAGCAGTTGTCTGCGATAACCTTGCCAGACAAAATGCCTGATGCTGGCGAATGTTGTCCTCAGTCATTATTTTGGACTAGGTCTCATCTGTATAGAAACAAAAGTGTAAACATAAGTTTAATGGGTATCCAGTTGTATGAAAATACAGTGTATGAGAGCACAAATTAGGACTGGAATAAACAGACTTCAGATAGTCAGTGTAACACAGCTGAACATTGAACAAGTTCACACATTGCGTCATTGCACCTTCCTGTTGACCTCACTTAGTGGAGCTTTATTGTTGGCTTCATTTGCAGTTAAACTCCACTCTATTTTTATTGTCCTCGTGTGTTATTTGTGCAGCAGAAACATTAATATTTCATGTATTTCTTTCTGGTTTGCAGGTATTCTCTGAAGAGTATAGACCCAGTACTCATGGCTCCTACTTGTGTTTTTTTGGCATCAAAAGTTGAGGTGAGAAATTTTGTACATGAATTGTAATTTAGCAAATTGTAGCATTCGAGATCCCTGGTCCTTTAACATGCTTTTTTTTGTTTTGTTTATATATATGTATGTGTCTGTGTGCGTGTGTGTGTATGTATGTGTACATATATA
>JBAMHW010000025.1:11196315-11218597 GCA_037177495.1 Rhadinocentrus ornatus
CCGATCTTATATATATATATAATGTGTTACTCCAGGAATTTGGAGTCGTGTCCAACACTAGGCTGATTTCTGCAGCAACATCTGTGTGTAAGTGATCAGTTAGTAACACATTTAGTTTCTTACACTTAAGTTGTTGAGCATGTCTTGCAACAGGTTGTATGTTGATGCTCTGTTTTCCTCAAACAGTGAAAACAAGATTTTCTTATGCCTTCCCAAAAGAGTTCCCTTACAGAATGAATCATGTAAGTACGTCTTTATTATAACTTAAATGATTCCATAATTGAGTAAGTTAAGCTAATTATATTAAAAATATAATTGACATTTAAATCTCAAGAAACCACGTGGCAAAACATGTGGTAAGCCAGGCATGACAGTGCTTCCTCTGCAGAGTTATTTATGTACTGCTGTGCTAAATTACATCTTACCAAGAACCCCTTACACTGTGTCGCCACATTAGTCTATCAGTATGCAAGATTCCTCAGCTAATGTTTGCACTCTTGTGACAAAAACGTAGTAGGTGTGGGAGATGGCTTTGTGCGATGTGCAAAGATCCACGCACCACTAATGCGCTTCCTCTCTGTGAATTGCCATCATTTAATTTACTCATCTACCCATCATTTACTCATCACCACAGAGCTGCCAGAACGTCACCAGGTCTTTTCTGACATGCTGCCTTGCTAACTATTAATTACAGAGGGCCACCATGGAGCGACAAAAGGAGGGAGTGGTTCACACAGCAGAGAATGAGTTAGCAAAGTGCTGTGACTCATAAACATGATTTTTCTTGTTCACATTGCAGACATAGTAAAAGAGAGTGATGATGGTGGCATGGGGACAAACGGGGGCAACAACAATAGTCCTGGTGTGTCTGAGGTCAATCGCAGTAAAGTTTAAAAGGGGAGATAAATCCACTAGTTCTAGCGTTTAATAGTGTCTGGCCATTTTCCTCCATGGTTAACACCGTAGCCTGAAGCACAAATTAGTTTTAATGCAAATTTTACATTAAACAACGTTTAAATAATCTGTTGGGTTTATATTAGTTTGAGGGAAAAAAGAACATAAAAGTAAGGAACTGTGCTAAAGAATATGAAATAAAAAATTTACTCCATCAAAATCCAAACTACAGGCATTCGCACTGCTTTTCAGGTTTTTGTGGTATAAATAAAGAAGTTTTAATTTCTTGGAACTGTACCAAATGCACCATGTTTTTTTTCCCCTTTAAAAGTTGTTGAAGTAGTTTGTGTGTTTCACACTGAAATCACTTCTGATTTGTGTCTCTGCAGATATTAGAATGTGAATTCTACCTTTTAGAGTTGATGGTGAGCAGAGAACAAAATGCACTTTTTTTTTTTACTTGATGAGTGGTTGTCTGGATGACTTTTCACTGATGGATTTCATGTTTCAGGACTGCTGCCTGATTGTGTACCACCCCTACAGACCGCTGCTGCAGTATGTGCAGGATATGGGACAGGAGGACATGCTGCTGCCTCTGGCCTGGTATGATACTGGGTGCCGTAAATCCAAAAACACATTTGATTAAGCTGTGGGTGTCATCACTCACCCTGCCATTTATCTTTACCAGGCGAATAGTGAATGACACATACAGGACAGATCTGTGTCTGCTTTACCCTCCCTTTATGATTGCCCTAGGTAAGAGTTGTCTCCTTGCTCTTCTAATTGCAGCTATTTAATACATTTCACAAATAAACTTTAATAAATGTGACTTGATAAGTTCTTCTGTTCCTCCTACAGCCTGTCTACATGTTGCCTGCGTGGTTCAGCAGAAAGACGCAAGGCAGTGGTTTGCAGAGCTCTCTGTAGACATGGACAAAGTAAGATTAACATCTGTTTCAGATAAAATCTGAATTTAGGTTTGGAACACTAAAACATCTGGTTGTTCCTTGTGTTGCATCAAGGAACACTAGTGAAAATTGATTAAATGCAACTTCTAAGGCTCCAATATGTAGCATTGGTCATTTAATGCCACAGCTTAAACTGCTGTTCATATTTAAAGGTTCAAGTAGCATCAAGTATGATGATGTCCTTTATAATTAAAATATTGCAGGTTAAAGATCAGGGTGATGGACACTGGAGTCACACACACACACACACACACACAAAGAAAAAGAATAAAATGCCACTTTCAGTAGGAATGTAACACATAGCTAGGCAAGGCAAGTTTATTTGTATTTGTATTCATGTGGCAGCTTCATGTACAAGACTATCCAAAGTGCTTAACATAAAACATTAAAAGCATTTCAGCTGGGTGCAGAGGAAACATTAAAAGTACATTAAAGACAAACTTTAAAAGACAAAGAAATTAAAGACAAAAAACTAAAGTAAAATGAGATAAAATGCAAGAAATACGTTATAGTGTGAGGAATTAATAGTAGTTCTGATAAAAGCCAGCATCAAATAGGTTTTCAAACCTTGATTTAAAGCAGCTGAGGGTTTTAGCAGATCTACGTTGAGAAAGATATATAACAACCACTTCATCTGTGTGTATTTTCACATGAGAACGATTACAGTAACTGATAGGGTAAAGAGCTCAAACATCTGGGTTGAGATTGGATTGAAGGTGCTGCTCCTCCACATTTACAGGAGACTGTTGAGGTGGTGTGGGCGTCTGAGTGGGTGCCTCCTGGTTGCCTCCCTTTGGAGGTTTTACAAGCCTACCCAGTTTGAACAAGATACTGAGAAGGACACAGTATGTTAGGAGTATTATGTATTCCTTCTGGTCTAGGAAGGCATCAGGATTGACCTGGAGGGGCTGGAGAGTGTCAGGGGGGTAAGGGAAGTCTTGGTTTCCCTCCTGAATCTGATGCATCTGAGAACCAATCTCAGATAAGCAGAAGAAAGAGGATGGAAAGAAAATTTACCTTGTGTGTATTTGTGTTTGTGTGTGTGTTTTAAGATCCTGGAGATCATCCGTGTCATTCTGAAGCTTTATGACCAGTGGAAAAACTTTGATGACAGGAAAGAAATAGCTGGTGTTCTTAACAAGATGCCAAAACCCAAACCACCTCCTAACAGGTATGTCTGCTGTCTTTTCTCATTGTATGTGGTACAAGCAGATATGAGGATACTTCATTTATGTATAATAAAAAAAAAGCAATATCTACACAACACAAAGCTGGATTTACCCAGTGTTATGACCAGGCAACCCTACGGAAATTGGGTTTTAATTAAACAGCTGATTAATAACCGCACAAAGAAGAAGTACTTTCTGAAATTTGTATAGTGTTGTTACGAAGTACATTTTACATACGGGATAAAACATGAAGGTTTGCAAACAAAAGTAACTTTTTAGATGCTTTTCTTGAAAGTCTCTTTGCTTCAACAGTTTCAGGGTTTAGGCTGTGCAGCCTGGAACAAGGGGCATACTGGGAAAGCTCACATGCTTCACTTCATCTCAATTATCTGTAATTATTCTTTGTCTGCAGTGAGAGTGATCAGAGCTCCAATGGGAACCAAAGCAACTCCTACAGCCAGTCTTAGTGTAGTGTCTGCATGTCCATGGGAGTCCATAATAGGAACTTTAAAAGGACGACCGGAACTTTGGTGTCACACAGCTTAACCTCTGCTGTTTCACATGGCGGAATAAAAAGCTGATCAAGACGTCTGTTCAGTGATGGACACTGCAACAAACTGAGAGCTAAATGTTTTCACCTTTTCCTTCTCTGATGATTATGGGTTCATGGAATGAACAAGCAGCTATGGAAAAGCCGACCTGCGACAACACGATGGTATTGCTTTGATGAATCTCTACTTCAACTTGAAATGAACTAAAACTGAGGAGCATCTGGGAGGATGAGGAAGAGAGGGGAAAACGGATAAATCCGTTTAAATAATAAAAAAGGCATTTTGATGATCCTGACACTCTTGAACAGCCTGGAGGAGCAAGTCATTTCATGCAAAGCTCTATGGAATTTGAGATACTTGATTACAAGTACTATGTGCATCTGTGTGTCTGTGAGTGTGGTATATGTAAACATTTTATCCGGTTGGTCTTTGATTCCTCAGGGTTAGGCTTATTGCTTTCTGTAAAATGACACGAGTGGCTGTGATTGGATGTTTCTGTCTGCTGTGACAAGATGGGAGAAACCTGCCCTTTAAAGGCTCCATGCTGCTTGACTAAAGCACTTTGGCAGAAAACATCCCAAGAGGTCCCTCTTCAAGGTAGAAACTAGCTCTTCGGATAAAAGAGTTTACTGTTTGAATCTTAACTCACTGCTTCCCTCACATTCCCTCCTCTTTTGTATATAGCTTTATTATTATTTGCTTTTATTTTAATTTTATTTTATTTTTATTGAACCGATGTAAATCCAGAGTTTTGGCTTTGTATTTGTGATTAAAATAGAATTTTCCAATTTTTGTGTTTTTTCTGCTGCACAGCTTTTTTGTTTTTAATTATGTAGAGTTATTGTGGCATTTATCCTGCTTTAATTATAGAACAATGTATGATAAAAAGCATTTTTTAATGTAAAATATTTTCTTTTAATGATCATTTTTATATGAGTAAGTATAAATTACGATTGTTTCAGATTTGTCTTTTGTTTCCTCTTGAGTTTTATGTTCCTTTTGCCATCTAATAAATCAAACTAGCAGTATGTTTGAAAATATTTGTAATGTCTATTTTTTTTTTTTTTTTTTTTTAAATGTGGCTGTTTTTTAAAAACATGCTTGAAACTCTTACAAAATATCCCTAGTTACACACTGTCATTCAGGTGAATTGTAAAATGTATTTGAGCGATTGTTAAATTACTTGGTTGCTTCTAATGATTTAAAAAAATATCTATTTCTTCTGTGGCAACCTTTTTATAACATAACTAAGAAGGTACTGGCATGTTATTTAAGGCAACACCTGTATCCTTTTAAAATTGAATGAAATAAACAGACGTGACTGTTTTGATGTGCCTTCTGGCATTTTCCTCCCCTTCAGCAGTCTCCATCTGTTGTCTCGCTTCACATGAACGACTGTGAAGATGGAAGGGGTTTCTTCCCACCCAAATCTTACTACTTTGAGAAAAATGTCCCAGACTTGTTTAATAAGTTGTCACTTAAAGTTTAGGCTGGCTAATAAGGTGTATGGTCTGCAACACGAAGTGGGTCCCTACTTTTATTCGTAGTATTATGTCATGTTCGTGTATTAGACAAAAAAAAAGTGGCATTCACAATCCGTTTACCTAACTTCAGTGTCAGCACAGCATAGAAGCTGTGGTAGGACCCCTAGTGGTGATTACAAAAGATACAAAATAGCTTGAAGATCCCATCAGGAAAGTGCACTAAAGAGATAATCCACTGTTTATTAACAAACTAGAGGAATTTAGTGATCAGTGCGATTGTAGATGTCCTGATGTTTTTATGTGTAGAGAGTACAGTCACATCCCGTGTCGTCACGGACTGCGTGAAGATTGCAGAGGAAACCGGAAGTAGTACAGCAAACATTTGTGTCTCCTTCAGAAAAAAAAAACCATTCCTAATTGAAATTGCTTTCAGCTTCTGGTGGAAAGTGTTTGTGTTATGTTCAGTTAAATAAAAGACAAATATTTCTTATTTAATGTCACTAAGAAAATTATAGGCCAAATGGTAACTACACCGATTTCTGGGGTTAGGTTTTCATTTCTTTTTATTTATTTATTTATTCATTTGGCAACATCTATAAGATATCTCTTTAGATTTGTTTGTGACTATTCAGAATGAAAATGTGTTTTTTGAAATGCCATTGTGCTTTCTGCTGTTTTAGTTTAAATATAGCTTTTTATGTTGCCTGTTTTTGTCAGGTGTGCCTTCTGACGTTGTGGTGGGGCTTGGTTCTGTTGTGTTTTGCATCTCACAAAACTGGTAATGGGCCGAATGGTCTTTCTTTACTTACTAAAAAACATAGTTTCCCTGCATTATATGGTTCTGAGATTAATTGTGTAGCAACAGACCTCATATTATATTGCTATATTCACATATAAATGAACTAATTTATCCCACTGAAGAGGCTAACTGGTGGCTTCTTTTATTAAAAGGTTAAGCAAGTTTGTTTCTAGAAACTTTGTTGAATTATCTTTGCTCAGCTCTGTTGGCTTGTAAACTAATCTATAGTCTGTATTTATAATTAACAGGTTGATATTGTAAAAAAAAAAAATTGCAAAATCTGACATTTATTTTTTAGGGTATAACCGGAAATGTTAGTGGTAACTTTTTTTTCTTGCCTGTAACCAAAGAAGAGGGGTCAAATCGGTGAGCTCCGAACGGGCTTCAGATGAGTCCCACCCCGCTTCGGGGAGAAGCCTCGGGCGGGATGCCTGTGCCCCCTCGGCTGATCCAGTTCACCTTCGCCTGCCTCCGTCGGCACCCATGAAGCCCCCGCTGATGAAGGCCCGAACTGCCAAAGTGAGGCGGAAAGTGGCCGGGGACATTGAACATGTACTGGCGCGTCGGATTCGCCTGGACAGGGTCGTGTGTGGTTGATCTTGGCCAAAACCAGAGCTTCTCCTCCGGCCTGCTGGGCTCCGATGAGCAGCTCTCGTTTTATGGGTACATCATCGCCTACCCTCTGCAGGACTACGGCGGGATAATGTCAGCTTTGGGATCGGACTCATGGTGGCGGAAAACGCTGTATTTGACTGGAGGGGCTCTGCTCGCTGCCGCTGCTTACCTGCTGCACGAACTGCTGGCAATCAGGTACCAACAACACAGAGGCTGTCAGAGGAAGCTGCAGAGCTCAGTAGGCGTCTCCTTAGCCAGCCAGGCCTCTGGGACCAGACCATAATCAAAGTGAAAACCTCCGTGGATTATAATCTGTATAAATCTTTCAGGTTCGCTGCATTTTCTTTAAGGTTTGATATTACTTAATCTCGTCTGTTTGGGCGGTGTGAGAGCGGAGACAGAGCATAAGGAATCGTGAGTGGTGGGTTGTGACGTAATAAAACCCCCACCCTCTCTATCACATCCCGACAAAACACACACAGACACATTAGGACGTTTCCGCCTTCTCCGGTTTATTTTGTTGAGTATGAACATGAATGACCGGCGGCATAGTTTCTATTAGATTATGTTTTTGCTTATTCAATTACGATTACAAAACCACGGTGATGGCTCGTTCCCGATGTTGTTTGTCTAAGTTGGTGTTCCTGCCTGCAGGCTGTTAAACTGCTCCACTGCCAAGCGAATTGACATCATGGACAATATGTTACTTTGGTATTTCAAGGACAATGTGATTTAATACAGGTTCATCCAATGTTTGTAATAGTGCTCCCACTTTCACTGTGCTGTTTGGCGGCGTCAAACTATAATAGTGCATCTTTCGCAGCCTATTATGTAAACTCAGGAGTCGGTTACTGGATCAGGTTTGGCTGACCGAGTGTCCTATCGAAGTCGATGAGCTGCCATCTAGGCCCATGACCGTGTTACAACACAGTTTAGAAGGGCACAAAATATTACATGTCAGCGAAAGCGCTCACCCCTGAAGGATGAATATGAGGTATTCAGAAGTGATCTAGTCCTGAATGTGGGGTCGATTTCTGCACGTGCAGAACGTAGACACCAGCTGGACGTTGTGCTGTGACGTTAAATATTGCAGCTCTCTCTTCCTCCCTGGTGCTTGGCTTCATATTACCATATCATCGGCTTTTGTATCAAATAACGAATTTGATTCTGTTAGAAAAAGCCACAGAGGCATTTCAGAACCACACTGAAGTGAACAGCTCCTCAATTTGTCGCACTAGATTTCAGCACTTGAGTTAGTGGACAGCTCCCTGTAATTCTGCAGCGTGTTTAGTTGAATTTGTTGCCATTTGTAGGCACGTGATTGTACAATAGGTAGCTCATATCACCAAAATAATCCGCAATAATCTCTCTCAAAGGGATGCTACATTACACCCGGTTTTCATAGCTACTATAAATGGCCCTGGGCTGACAGTCACTAAGAATCAGCTAAAGAGCCTTGGTTGGTTTATTCAATCAGAATCAGTCAGATGATGAGCCTTGACCACCCACAAGGGCCATGCTCACTGTCATGTTTACTTTTGAAGACAGAGACTTTGTCTAACCATGGCCACAATTTGCTTAATTTTAATTTAGACATGTCAAACTAACCTAACAAACATTCTGTAGCTTCTTGCTCCAACCATGGCAATCATAAACCAAACCTTATCATAAAACTAATCTGTAACTTGTGTCAGTAAGTGAGAATGGATAAACATGTGCTCATCTTCTCAAAATGTCCTTACTCGCTATACTATATCTGAAACCTTTCCTGAAGCAAACCTCAGATTAGCAGCACACATCAGATGCACTGGTGCCTTCCTATCACTGTAGAGGACATATAATAGAGTTTAATACACTAGTAAGAGTTTGTTCATCTGATTTGAAAATATTTATGCTTGTCTGAAACATTTACTGTATAATAAAACAGTGACTGTCATTACTAATTATTGCATTACCTTCCCATAGACCTATGTTAACCACAAAGTTGTCCAGCCTCTAACCTGAACTTAAATTTAACCTTATATAACACCTTTAAACAGAATTTAATGAAAGTTTGCACTCTCTCCCTTAATGGGGACAGAGACCAGATAACCTTTTAACACAGTTTCCAATTGTAATGAGCAGACTTCTTATGAACCGACATGAGAATTGTATCTGTGTTTTTATGTAAGCACGTAAGTGCATAAATCAAAACAAGATTGTTTTAAGTCCATTACAGTCAGTAAAGCTGAAGTAAAACCTAATCTTTGTGTTTATTTTCAGTTAATGTAATTTTTGTTATTTTGTGTTTACTTTACTAATTAAAACTGGGTTTAATAGAAGTGTGAATCTCTATTCCATACCTGTATCATAACCAAAACAACAATTTTGGTCTAGATTTTTTAGCAAATTCGCAGTTACCCAGATTATATAAAACCAACTGCACAAAAGCAAACCAAGGACTTTGAAGGCATCGTGTGAGGATAAGTGATTTGATCCAGGAAGCTGCCTTTCCTAGTTGTTTATCTATACAATTAACATAACCTTACCCACAATGCACCAACATAAAAACCTTAAGATTTAACCCCAAAATTGAATTGTTAGTCTTGTGAGGACACCACTTGAGCCCCACAGTACACACTGATGCCTAGTTCACAGCCTAAGTCAGTCTCTCTGTCTCTCTGTGATGTGTTTCTATTGGCTCTACAGGAAGGAGGAGGAGCTGGACTCTAAAGATGCCATCATACTCCATCAGTTCTCCAGGCCCAACTCTGGTGCACCATCCCTGTCTCCTTTTTGCCTTAAGCTGGAGACCTACCTCCGTATGGTTGACCTGCCCTACCAGGTATGTGCCAGACATATATGTAAGCCAAAAGATGAAGAAGAAAAAATTTTCTATTTTTTTCTCACTTGGAAACTTTTTTTTTAATAACTGCTTCATCTGTTCTTCATTATTGTTACAAATATTTACTCAGTTTCTATCACTGCAATTATTAAAATTTCACTTGAATGTTTGCTTTAGTCTAATTTTATTTTAAATATATCTGTACCATTTACCAGTTTCTTTCTACCTTGTACTGTTTTTAACATCCTTCCTCCCTCTCTCCTGACTCATGTGTCCTCTCCTCCAGAACTACTTTGATGGGAGGCTTTCTCCACAGGGAAAGATGCCATGGATTGAGTACAACCAGGAGCATGTGTTTGGCACTGAATTCATCATTGACTTCTTGGAAGAGAGGCTGGGCGTAAGCCTCAATAAGAGTCTAACGCCTCAGGAGAGAGCCATATCGCGTGCCATCACAAAATTGGTGGAGGAGCACTTCTACTGGTGAGTTTAAATTAAAGGTCACACAGCTTTTGTTTTGTGTTGTTGCAGTTTACTAATGCAAACAAGGGTTTAAATTAGCAGCATAAACTCATTGTAGCACTGTCCTGAAGACATAATACATTAACCAAGCAGTGCTGATGTATTGAGTAAAATGAAATATTATAGCATCACTTAGTTTTTTTTTGCAATACTCTGATTTCATAAATATGTGAAACTTCTCTTACTTTGACTTCTCAGCAGCAGTAGTAGCCCTAACTGCAGCTCTGCTTTAGACGTTCATTTGTCTGTATTTGTTCCCCAGGACTATAGCTTACTGTCAGTGGGTGGATAACCTGGAGGAGACTCAGAAGATGCTGTCGGTGAGCGGACCACTGAGCGACCTGCTCAAGTGGATCTTGAGTCACCTGACTGGTGGAATCGTTAAGCGGGAGATGTATGGCCATGGCATCGGACGGTTTTCTAGTGAGGAGGTTTACGCCTTGATGGAGAAAGACATGCGTACACTGGCCACCTTGCTAGGTGAGGGATGGTTGTTATTATAAATAATGATAATCATCTTTAGGTAAAAATACAATCTGTGAAATTAAAATATACGTGTAGAGATCTAAGTTAATTTTTCCTGAGAGAAAAATTTATATTTGGAGTCATAAGAACATTTAGCATGGTGCAGAGTTGAAAAGGAATCATTAAATATGGTATGAAGCTGCCTTAGAGCTAATCAAAGCTGAATTGTAAACTTGGTTTTGGCAGCAAGTGCTGCTATTCAAATTCCATCGTCCTTATTTCAGTAATATAAAATCCCAGTCTGCATGAATCACAACAACATGGCCCCATTGTGAAAAGTTTGGGTACAAACATATTTCTCAAAGAATTATTCTCATTTGTAGCATTTCATATTTTATCTTTAAAGAATTTACAGGTCACAAGTCTGTTTATTCTCTTCGACCAATTTATGCCCAGACTCTTTGTTTTTTGGTGTAAAAAAGGAACATACCCCAGACAGGTTATTATTAGTAGCCTTGTATGGCAAAAAATGTTCTCTTCACTGTTGATTTAAAAAAAAGTGTTATGGTCCAATTTGAAGAAAGAAAAAAAAACGCTTTTAACTTATTGCATTACTTAAATGTTCACATAGTTCACTTTGGAGATGAATCAGTGGCTTTACTGTGTTGCTTTGAGAACAGAAACCAGTCATCTTTCTTGTCCTTGTGAAGAGAAATCGGAGGCTAGAATAAATATATGGGTGGATAGCTCAACACTGACCTCATGTGGTAATCTTTAGCATTGCGGTCTGGTTTAGAATCCATAGGTGCGTAATGTTCAGGACATGTCTCCATTATTTTTTATTAAAAATCTTTTTTTTCTTTCAACCAGGTAAAAAACCTCATTGAGATTAAAAATCTCCTTTACAAGAGTGTCCTGGCCAAGACAGCAGCAAACCAAGTTACAGTCAATCAAAACCACCAATACAATTACATATAAAATTACAAACATACATCAACATTCAAGTTACAAAATAATATTAGTCAAAACATTTACAACCTAAAGACTCATCATTTAATGCCTTTAACTTACTTTTAAAAAGGTCTAAGGAGACTGGTTTCCCCTGACAAAGCTTACCCTGCAGCAAATTCCAAGCTGTTGAAGCAGCATATCTAAAACTTCTTTTTCCCAGTTTCAAGTCTGACTATGGGCATAGAGAGCAAAAATACATCCTAAGTCACAGAACGAAGATTGTAGCTACTGTTTATTTTAGATTGGATAGCATTACATAGGTATGAGGGAAACAGATTTAATATAGCCTTACAAATAAAGATGTGCCAATGATTTTGTCTACAAATAGAGAGCGAGGGCCAGCCAACTCTTTCATACAAAATACAATGATGAGTTAAAGCTTTGAGATAAGTTAAAAACCTCAGTGCTCCATGATAAACAACATCCAGGGACTTAAGACATTGCGAAGATGCATGCATATATAAAACATCACCATAGTCACTCAGAGGCATAAACGTAGCATCAAGTCTCCTTATTATTGAAATAGAAACCGAGACGCAGCTTCAACTTTTTAACAAGTTGTTTGACATGATACTTGAAAGACAACGTATCATCAATTAAGAACCCAAGATATTTAAACGATGAGACAGGCTCAGTCACATCACCCGAAGACATCATAGTAGGAAGCAGGCTCAGTGCTTTTTGCTTTGAGTTTGAAAACAGCACAAGTTTTGTTTTATTTAAATTTAAGATAAATTTTATTCACAGAGAGCAGCCTGAACAGCATCAAAAGTCGCATGCAAACAACTAAGAGCCTGAGTGAGTGATGGAGCCGAGCAATAAATAACAGTATCACCCGCATATAAATCAAAGTTGGCGTTAGGAATATTATGGATATTACGCCCAATACAATTAAAATACAATGTGAATAATAGTGGCCCCAAGACTGAGCCCTAAGGCACACCATTTTTCACCCAGAGGACAAACATTCAACCTAAACACATTGTGATCTGTTTGTTAAATAGTTGTTAAACCAACAGATAGACTGGTCAGACAAACCAATACTGCGCACCCTGTCTTTTAAAATGACATGATCAACAGTATCGGAGGCTTTTGACAGGTCAATAAAAAGAGCTGCACAGTGTTCTTTATTATCCAAAATATCAATAAAATCACTAACAACCTTTAAGGCCGCTGTTGTTGTACTGTGTTTTTTTTTCTTCTAAAACCAGATTGGTAATCAGATAAAATCTTGTTATTTGCAAGAAATTCTTCAAGTTGATCTGCCACAAGAGACTCAAGGATCTTAGCCAGCACAGAAAGCTTTGAAATAGGCCTATAATTATTTAGAAGTGTTGGGTCTCCACCTTTTAACAAGGGAAGAACAAAAGCAGATTTCCAAACAAGAGAAATTTCATTTGTAACCAAAGTAAGGTTAAAAAGATAAGTTATCGGGGCAGCAATAAAATCAGCAGCTATTTTTAAAAAGTAAGGTTATAAATTGTCTGGACCAGCGGATTTCTTAATATCCAGAAGTCTAAGGGCTTTATGCACCTCAGTAGGAGTAAAAAAAAAACTTTTAGGAACAGTTACCTGATGTCCAGAGCAATTTGAAGAATTTAACTGCAAATTACCTTCAGTGTCAAACAATGAAGCAGAAGTAATAAAATGTTCATTAAATAAATTCAGCATCGAGGCTTTATCCGTGAACTTTTTTGAGTCCTTGACAATACATGCAGGAAGTTCTGGCCCTTTGTTGCCTCCTGACAAAGATTTTATTGTATTCCAAAACAACCTTGGATTGTTAAGGTTGTCAGATGTTTTGGTAAGAAAATGTTCAGCTTTGGCCTTTCTAATTGCCGTGCAAGAATTTCGAAGCTGTCTAAAGTGCTGCCAATCTGAATCCAGGCCAGAACCTCTTGCTTTAGCCCAAGTTACATCCCGCTCATGCAATAGACCAGATAACTCAGGACTAAACCATGAAGTATCCCGACCTTTAACCCTACGTTTTCTGAAAGAAACATGTTTATTGACAACACCAATATAACCATCTTAAAAATATTTCCAAGTGCTCTCAACATCCTCAATGAGATACACTTTCTCCCACTCAAAAGCATAGAGATCATGAAAAAAAAAAACCTTGTTCCACAAAGCTCTTCATGCTACGTTTTAAGATGATGCGTTATTTTGTTTTGGGAATTTTACTACTTCTCATTGTTGCAATGACACACTGATCACTGATGCTGTTTGCAAAAACTGCAGCTGAGGAGTATCTATGGGGAACATTAGTTAAAATGAGGTCAATTTAAGAGGATTTATCAGGACTCTTCAAGTTAGGCTGAGTTGGCTTATCAACAATCTGAAAAAGATTCAACGAATCACACCGAGCTTTAAGATTATCAGACACTGGATCTAACCAGTTCCAATTTAAATCACCAATTAAAATAAGCATATTATCTTTTAGCTTTGATATAAGATTGAATAAGGAGAAGAGTGCATCGCTAACTGCTGAAGGTGGCCTATAACCAGCCAACCACTGTGACATGTAGCCTTTTACAAACTTCCAGATGCAGGGTCAGAATTTCAAATTGTTAATGATTTTGATAAATAGGTTTTAATATAAAAAATTTTATTTGACAAATATGGCAATACCCCCACCCCTGTTAGTGCGGTCAGTCCTGTACACATTATAACCATCAATACAAATATCCTTATCACTGATAGATTTATTCAACCAATATTCTGACATGACAATAACATCAGCATCAGTTGAATGCACTCAAATATGCATCATATCAGTCTTTGAGAATTGGCTTCAAATATTCCAATGAATAAAACCTAGTCCATTTCGTGATTTAAATTCAGCAAGGGTATTAAAGTTCAGCATTACAAGTTGTACTTTCAACAGGTCCAGGATTTGGCTGCACATTTCTAGAAATTAATAATAGCACAAGAACCAGTAGTTTCCATCTCATTAAATATGGTGTCTCATATCTTGAGGTAATATTATCTATAGAGTCAGTACATAAGCTGTCTTCATATATGAAACAACTTTTCAACACCATTAAACATGAGAGGCGAGGCAGCACCATGTTAATTATACAAAGTGATACAGAGTCCTGTGTAGCCAATACATGCTGTTTGTGGAAAGGTGTGCTGGTACACGTACTGGGAAAAACCAGCAGAGAATTTTCAGAGAAACAAATTATGATCAAAACATACAAAGTTCCACAGCTGCAGCACAAACAGCAGCAGCTTCATGATTGAAATAAGTGCCTAGCCACAGTCCAAAGACTGAAGACTTGCTGGCAGGGCCCAGAAGACAGATGTCGGCCGGCAAAGCCAAAGTCCAAAAAAAGACAGCAGGTAGGCCAATGCCTGAAGCACAGTCCAATGGCATCGAACAGTTCACAATATCCCAAGTTGATAACATCCAGATCCAGAGTCCGAACAGCTAGCAAATGAGGCCGAAAGGCCAGAACCAGCAGGCAAGTCCAGCTCCAGAAGATCAGCATCCGATTCAAGAGCTAGAAAAAAACTAGCAGCCAGAGCCCAAATGGAGGATAATAGGCTGGTTCAGGATCTACTTGGAATGCATTCAGTTGGTTCAGGATCAGGTGAAACCAAATAAATCCTGGAACTTAAGAATGGATGGCAAGGCTCAGAGTTTAAAAACTGGCTAGCCAACTAGCTAACAGGGCCTAGGTGATAGCTGTTGTTTGACAAGGCCATAAGCTAGAGCTAGCAAGTAGCTCTAGCTTCTCCTACAACTTAAAAGATAGATCTCACATAAACACAAGACTCAGTCCTCAATCATTAACACACCACTCACAGACTAACTCAGCTGCCATCTTGGATTTGGAGTTTATGTTTAAATTTCTGACTTCTTTTTTTTTCTGTCCTGTCTAAGGTGATAAGAAGTACCTTATGGGCTCTAAGCTTTCAACAGTAGATGCTGCAGTGTTCAGTCACCTGGCTCCAGCCATGTGGATGCTGCCTGGATCACGGCCGGAGCAGCTGATCAAAGGTGAGTTAACCAGAAAGGTAATCTACATATTACAAAGATTGCACCTTTGCAGTATTTACACATCAGATGTTCACAGCTTTCATGCTACATCCCATACATTAATGAGTCTGTATTGTACCTACTGAGCTCTATGGAAGGAAATTAGTTTGAAAACATTTGCAATTGCGTATTACATAATTTATAAATAAGGAAAACAATTTGTAAGTTACTTTGGGTACTTGCACATACATGCCAGAATCATTAGACAAATTGTTTGAACATGAAAAAGTTTGAACATGTAAAATGACTTTACACAAGCACACATCACAAGATGCACAAAGGCGAACATTTTACTGAATCTGTTAAGATTCT
The DNA here is from genome assembly GCA_037177495.1 of Rhadinocentrus ornatus. Classification (NCBI taxonomy): domain Eukaryota; kingdom Metazoa; phylum Chordata; class Actinopteri; order Atheriniformes; family Melanotaeniidae; genus Rhadinocentrus; species Rhadinocentrus ornatus. The sequence continues at coordinate 11,211,975 of JBAMHW010000025.1, forward strand.
TCAGGGAAACTGTCGTAAGGTTGAAAATTTGTGTAAGGCAACTAAACTTGAGGTCCATAGGTTTCACCTTAGCAAATTAAAAGCTTTTTAAATTGAAATGCAGAATAAATTATTTCTCAGTTATTATCCCAGAATAGGAAAACTTTGACCTTTTTTGATACCATGAGCTCTACTGTATCCCCAACTACATCCCATATCCCTGCGTTGTCTCAGTCAGACAGTAATGCATTTCTTCATTTCTTTGTTGATAAGATTTGTCTCCTCCTCACACCTGGTCCTGTTTTAAACCTGTGACATTAACTGATGTCTCTGTTTTGCGCGACAAAATGAAACTTACCCCTTCTACGACTGACATTTTCCTGGCTGTGTTAGTTTTTGAGTCTATTGGTCTACGTGTCATCAAAGCATACAATACTTCTCTTTTAACCGGGGAGGTTCCTTGCTTTTTAAACATGCTATCAAACCAGTTATCTAAGTTTAGATTCATCACAATCTAAGAATGATCAGCCAAGCTAAACTTTTATTTATGTCTAAAAAATTTAGCTAGGACAAATTAATGTTAAACAAATTAAACTTTTTTTTTTTTTTTAATACATATTTTTTTTAATGAATTAACTTTTTTTTTAAAATTTTCACATTCACACTAGTACATGCTGTCTTTGACTCCATTTTGGGTTTTTATTATCAACATGTTAACTTCGCTTAATTCAGGACTACATAGTCTCAGATTAACTAAAACAACCTTTAAATAAGATTAAGTGACTTAAATGTGCCGGCTTAATTAGTACAGATTAAGGCCTAGTCCTACACTACTCTAAGCCATGTCTCTGAAACCGGCCATAAAGTATTAATGTTTGTGCAGTATGTAATGTGTGCTTGTATAAAGTCATTTCATGTGTTCATAGTGCTGTGTGGATATAAACACACGTTTGCAAGAGCCCATAGTTACTCACAAACTGTTTTATACATTTGTAACTCATGTCATAGACATTTGGAGCCCTTATGAGACTAATTTAACTCCATTCCTTGTTCCCTTTCAGGTGACCTGATCAATCTGGCAATGTACTGTGAGCGCATCCGTCGCCGATTCTGGCCTGAATGGTTTGTGGACCTGGAAGACTTCTGCTACGATGACACCACGGAAGGCAGCGACTCGCGTTCCAAACTTCCAGATCTGGGCCTCTACTCCTGCACGGACACCGCACACTCACACACTTCGCAAACACACACGCCACAAGACCCACAATCACCCATCAGCGACCCTACAGGCCATTCACTGTACGACTCTGACATGGACACTGAGTGCTCTGAAACAGACCCGTCCAAGTGTTGACAAAATATATACTTATAGTATACACACACCACAGGAGGGAGCTGCATCCTACCTGCGCACATGTCCTCCTACCTCTTTGAGCAGAATTTAAGAAGTTGGCAAGTCTTTCTGCCATTGCCTGCGTCAGCTGAGATGTAGACGACATAAAACTGCAAACTCTAGTGAAGGAATAATTGCAGTAGAAGGGGAAAAATGCAACACACTTTAGGTTAAGTGGGAATACACTCAGAGAAGAAGAATGAGAACATAAAAGTTGCAGTGGAGATTTAAAAAAATACTAGAGAGGAGTAAATGACGCTGTTACTGAGAAATTCCTCCACGAGGTTAACATGATCTGCAGCCACAACTTTTTTTCTCATGTTGCATAGCTGTAACCATGGCAACTACATGCTGTGTGCTCCCCCCGTGGTCCCTTGTAGCAATTTGCGCCACCCAGCCTTGTGTGTGTTTTGGTCCATTAATGCCTTGTGCTGAAATTACATCAACACTTAAGGAGATGTACAGGACTCATGTGAATGAATACAATTCAGTGTAAATATATAAAGCAATCTAATTGAATTCTCATATTTATTAGATAGAATTTTTGATTATATTGTGAATATAAATAATATATATATAAAAAAAATCATCCTATTTATGATATAGTGTAAATACAGTTGTCTTTTCTTCTTCAAAATCCCTTCTGTGTTGGACACAAACTGTCTCCCAGATCCCCACTCTGCTGGTCTAGGATCAGCAGAGGAGCCCTTGCATCTGTTTACACAACAGGGATGCTACAGTAATGCCTGCTGCCCATATTTAAGTATTGCTGTAAAATTTCTGAGTGAATAATGGAGCACTGTAGTTCAGCTGTAGTCTGCCTCAAATTCACAAAAATTTGCAAAAAAATGTAAAAACAAAAAATTTATATCCCCATATTAGAATCATATACACACATCACACACAACATACATCCCATAATACATGTTTTACATGCATTTAGAGCAAGTCAAACAATCTTTTAAAAAATAGAATAAATTCATGTATTGTGAATTAAAGTGCATGGCTGGTACGTGCCAACAAATTCTCCCTTTATACTTCAAGGAAATACAATTTACCTACATTTCTTAGCTGGCCTGTTCAGGTTTGATGTTGTGATGCAGATTTTTCTTTTCTTTTCTTTGTCAGTGCCTCTGGCCAAATCAACCATAAGAAAATGCAGCTGATGGATTTTTCTTGTTGTTTGTGTTCTGGTCTGTTTCAAGCTGATGCTTTCTCTAGAAAACATTGTGTAAAGCAATAAGAGAGCAGATACTCTGTTTACTTCTAGTTTATGCTTAAGTGAACTGTGCAGGATTTTGAGGGGTGTGACAGTAATGTGCAGGCTTAATGTGTGTTTGTCATTCAGCAAATGCTCATACAGCACCAGTGGGGTGTCTTAAGGCTGCTTAAGGTGTGAGCAAATAGTACAGCTTACATATGCTGTCCATGTTGCATGTGGAGTCAACATCTGTGTATGAATGATGACATATAAGTGAAGCATTCTTCCCTAATGCACACACATACACACATATAAAGTATCAACAGTGCTCACTGCTGTTCACTAAGAATTTTTAAGAAAAAAAACCCCAAACATCCACCTATGATAGCATGGTGGTACTGCCCATGTGGCCTTCTAGCATTTGTTTAGTTTCATAAGAAATTGAATTAACGATATTAGTGGAACTCATCGATCACCCAGGCAAAAACACTTGATGGTATTTGTTTTACAAAGAAAATCTGAAGAGGGGACACAGAGATCCTAAGATCCACTGGATTTTCTGCTTTAAAAAATATTTTACAGAAGCTCTTGTGCTTATCCATCTATTCCTTTTCTAAGTTTACTGTCATTTGATTCTACTTCTCTATGCAGTGGCTGTTTAAACTGCTACTACTGCTGTATACCATTAAAACATGATGAAAAAGGAAAGTAAAGCTCTCTAAGACATTTAAAGTTGTTTTAAAGTTGTTGGAATATTTTCACTAAATGAAATCCAGGTATGAATCCTAATGAAGAAATATTCATGGGGCGTTTCAGAAGTTTACAGGAAGGACACCTCCAAGCAACTGAGATGAAATTGACAGAATCCTTTAAAAAACATCTTTTGATGGGATCAGGATTTAAAATACTAATATTTCTCCACAAATCTACCTTCATTTGAACGATCAAACATCCTTTAAAAAAATATTTCCATGTAGATGTGTGAAGCATTGTTCCCAGTAGTCCCACATGGGTTTCCTCTTTAGAAGAATGAGCATGAATAGTTAGCAAACAGAAACAGATTTATTATATTAAAACTTCAACGATATAATTTTAGACGAAAGTACTGGGCTCAAAGCCAAACACTTAGGTGAAAGACATCAGAGAAGTCTTTACTGGTTTGTGTGTTAATGTGTGTGTGTGTGAGATGTTGCTGCTGAATTTCAGTGAAATAACATTAGATAAGACTGTACATTTTAACTGAAAATGTTTGTTTTTGTGTCTTAAAATTGCCCTAACCCTGCCTGCATGCTATTGCCTTCTCTTGTCAGTGGTCAGATTTAGCCTTATGAGAACTGAAGTTAAACTGTTAAACCTTAAAACAATGCCAGCCATTTTTTTTACATGTTAAATGTATGTATTGATATTAATTTCATGTTGATTGCTTAATATTTTTCATTATTTTTACTGTTATGTTTACATATTGTTTGTTTAATGGTTGACAGTTGTTCCAAAACCAGTTTATTGATTTGAGTGTAAGTGCAATACATTATGTTCTCACAAGATTCCTGCTGACATGTAACACTAAGCAAACTGCATACTTTCATGCTGTCACTCATTTCATAGCTACACGTGCATCCTCCGTTTCAGATGAGTCTTGTTTAACATTCAAATTCATCATGAAGGAGTATTTTTTCTGTTCCTGTCATAAATCAAACAGAAGCTGAAATTTTACTCTTGGTTTCCTGTTCTAAAGCTACAACACTGACTGACTGCTTGATCTCAGGTCAGCAGGGTAAAGTGGGTCAACCTGCTGATTATCAGTCTCTTCACCTTTTTGTTTTCACTACAGTTCACCTGTTGTGGGACAAAACTGCAAAAGTCCTTCCTGATCTGTGTCTGTGGCCAGCTCCATCTGTCTCTGCACTCCTCAGCATTTAAAGGTCAGGGGCTGGTTTGACCCCACCGTTCAAGCTGCTTTCCCATCATAATTTCTGCTTGTAGACTAGAAGCCATATTGCATTGCCTCTTGATGTTGTGTGTGCTGAAATACTTGTAGAGTCTTATCAGTCTGTAAATAAATGAAGCCACAAAACACTGAAATAATATACCAACATGACCTAAAAGAAAATGCTCTGTAAGGTTAAAAAAAAGATTCTTTCGAATGTGTCATAACTAGGGATAAAAAGCTGTATGAAAATGGATTCATTATAGTATTTGATTAAATATAGCTGTGATATTTTCCGATGGGTATTTTCAGTTATTCTATGAAGGTGTGTGCACTCTAACATATGTCTGTCCCATAATCCCTGTCCCTCTGTGGTTGCTACCATATGACAATACTAAGCCCACCTAACAATGCCCAAGGATTAGCTCTGAACCCTTTTCTTTGTGCTCATGCTGGATCTCTGGAGAAACACAGAAAAAAGAGGGCAGAGGAGCAGAGAAGGCAAGTTGTGGGAGTTCTGCTAGGGAGACTACAATGTGGGTTTGGGTGAGAAAAAGGCATGAAAAAGGGAAGACACAAACAGCAGGGAACAGACAAATGATTTTTGATGGCTTTGGTTGGTCGGATTTCTGCCACCATTGTACAATATCCCTGGGAGATCCTTTCCACACAAGACAGAGGAAGCGATTGAGGACTGACAACGATAGCGTGTGAATCATCTCTGGTGAGATGACGTACAGTGTTAGAGGTGGCAGCTGTGTGTGTGTGTGTGTGTGTGTGTAATGCTTTCTAACTATCACTAGGCTGTATGCATGATATGCGAGATGAGGTCTTCTGTTCAGTGAGGAATAAGTGTGTGTTTTTGTGTGTGAATATATGAATAATGCAAAAGGATGCCTGCAGGAGCGTGAGGGCCGGGAGGAGGGCAGATGGTCGTCTGCTGATAGGACAGAATCCAGGCAGCAGGGTCCTCCAGAGAGCTGGGTTTGGATCTGACTTAAAACACACATACAGACAGAGAAGACCCCACAAATATCCACACATCTGTCTATTGTCTATGTGAAATCATTTTTACTTAAGATTGCACACTGGATCACATTTGAATAGAAAAACCTCAGAATTTAGTGAGATGAGCTAAAAATAATTTGACATTACCACATTCCTCTGGTTACTGAGACATTTAAAATTAATAGAAATCAATGAGGTTTGTAAAACAAATGACTCCTTTACCTAAGTAAAGACTAACTAAGAGTCTGGCATGAAAGGCACATAAAAAAATATAAGTATTGTAGGTTTTTTTTTTTTTTTTTTTTAGATTTTAGTCATAATCAGAATATTGATACAAGAAATCTATTATTAGTAGCTGGTCTCTCTAATCTTTAATTCTTCTTAAGATATTGATTCATTTGAATACTAATTGTAATTTTACAATGTGGAAGGGTGTACAGGAAATAATACCATTTGACTTCTGAAAATTGACCCTTAAAAAAAGGTCTCAACATACATTCACCTCATTACTTTATTGCACCACTAGATGGCACCAACGTTCTGCGTCTGAGTTCAATTAACCAGTATGGAAGAAATCACACTGCATATTTGACACAAGGTGAACAAATAATTATATTAATAATAATAACAATAAATAAATAAATAGATAATTAAAAAAAATTAAAAATAATAAAGTTTGAAATTTAAAAAATGTCTTTTGCCGTAAAAAAAAAGTTAAAAAAAAGAAAAGAAAAAGAAAAGAAAACAGAGGCTCAATGTCACTTGAAAGTTCACATATACTGAAACTACATGTCTGTAACGCTAATCAGAAATAGAAAGGAAAACTTGCTTTTATCAGTTTCTGTCTTCAGGCTCATGGTGGCTGACATCCACATCTGTTTCAAATACACAGCAAACATACATCAAAATAATATATGTTTTTTTTTTGTTTGTTTGTTTTTTTGCTTTTGGGGGAGCAGGCCTAATTATTCTTATTATGTGTTCCACAAAATTACCAGCCCTCTAACCCGCACTTGTACAGAAGGCAATTTGTTTCCTCAATATTTGGTTGCCTCCAAGACTATCTTGCACTATCTACAAATATCACAAAAATAGACATGTAGAAAACATATATA
>JBAMHW010000025.1:11220020-11232100 GCA_037177495.1 Rhadinocentrus ornatus
TAATAATAATAATAATAATAATAATAATAATAATAATAATAATAATAATAATAATAATAATAATAATAATAATAGAAGCTACTGGCTGGTATTGGTTTTTAACACTGTGGGCTACAGCAGGTGTCTGCCATTTCAGCCCTGTCTTGCCACAAGCTGCGAGGAACCCCAGTCGCTTTTGCTATGATGGAAAAATGGCGTTTATTTACCCACATTGACTGCTACTAAATCATCACACCCGAAGCTTGCTTTTTTTTTTTTATCTTGTTCCCCGTCTGCAGACTTCTACTGTCCACACCACCCTCTGTCTTTTTTAAATGACACGTTACATAATGACACAGTGGCGCCTCGGTCAAGATACAGAACAAGAGCATCCATGTCGCCTTTTTTCACCGTCTTTTTTCGTATTCTTCTCGGTTCACACACTAGCTCAATGTGCCTGGCATGAAAACCTCTCCATACAGCTCTACCATTAGCATTTTTTTAGCGCTCGGGTGTCACTCTGTGTCCCGCTGTGCAGCCTATGTCCGTCCAAAATCTAGCCTGGCTGATGTCCACTACGGAGCGGTCCAGCACAGAGAATGAAACAAATAATGAGGTATTATACCTCCTTAAGGGGTCCGTGTTTATTTTGTTTTCTGTTTGTTTGTTTTTTTCTCTCTCTCTGTCTCTCTCGCTTTCAGAATAATGGACAGGGGTCACGGTACAGGAGTCTGTCCCCCGTGGTGGGGAGGGGTGTCACCGTACATGTCCTCTCCTGCTACCTGTCCCCCAACGGGCGTCATTCTTTTCTCCTTCTGCCGCCGGTTACAAAACCAAACCCTCACCACCTCCTTCTCCAGCTGCAGGCTGTCCGCTAGGGAGTTGATCTCCGCCGCTCCTGGTTTTGGGCATTTGAGAAAATGGCTCTCCAGAGCGCCTTTGACGCCCACCTCAATGGAGGTCCTCTTTTTCCTTTTCCTACCCTGTGCCGCGATTTTATCCAGGCTAGTGGGGCTCCCCGAGGTGGAGTCCGCCTCCTCCAGCCACTTGTTCAACAACGGCTTGAGTTTACACATGTTTTTGAAGCTGAGCTGAAGCGCCTCGAACCTGCAAATTGTAGTCTGAGAAAAAACGTTTCCATAGAGGGTCCCAAGAGCAAGTCCCACGTCCGCCTGGGTGAAGCCAAGCTTGATTCGCCGCTGTTTGAACTGCTTGGCAAATTGCTCCAACTCGTCAGAGGTCGGTGTGTCCTCGTCTGACTGGTCCTGGTGGCTCCCGTGCTGGTGATGGTGGGAGAGAGACTGCTGGTGGGCCCCAGGGCCGCCCCCGTGTTCACTGAGGTGCGGGCTGTGGCTGTGGTGGTCCTCGTCCCGCAGGGGGTGGTGGTGCATTCCTTCTTGTTCTTCACCTGGCATTAGACCGAAGCCGGACTGGGAGTACACAAGGCTCTGGCCCTCAGATGTCGCCATGCCGGAGATGTGCGTTGTGGCTGTGCTGGTTCGCCATGCTCTGGCGTCGTGATGCGCCTGCTGGTGCGCTAGGTGAGGGTGTCGCTGTTGCTGCTGCTGTTGCTGCAGACTGCTGGAGTTCTGCAGCTCCTCTCGGTCACTGTCATGCAGTATGGGCTTTACGTCCTGTTCTCCGAGGGGACTGGATGGCCAGGGCGCCCCGCTGTCATTGTGAGACAGCGCCGTTATCCACTGGTGCGCGTGGCTGAGTGGATGTCCACTGCCAGGTAACGTGCCGTAGTCGTTCTGGAGCAGGGTGTGCGCGTCCCTGTACACTGCCGCCTGCTGCATGCTCCCGGACTCCGAGTGAGGCGGCGGCGCGCTGCTGGGGGTGGTAAGGACGCTGTAGTGGTTGGACGTTGCGGTCGCCATAACTATCGGAGCCAGAGTGATCGCTGGAGTTAAAAGGAGGCTGCCTTTGACAGTAACTCTTCTGCGCCACGGGGCAGCTACGCGTCTCTCTCCAGCATCTCCCGGGCGCTGTGCCAAGGGGACGCAGAGGCGCGCACCTGTGGTCCGCCTCGCTCCGCTCTTTATTGGCCAAGAACGGTTGACAGATGTGGTTACCCCTGACAGCACCCCGCTCATTGGTCACGGGAGATTGTACAGAAACCCCAATCACTCTGCCCAACAATACTAGCAGTCCTACAGGATGCTAGAGTACAAAGTGGAGGGAGAAAATCTGACAGCTGGGTGCAACACAGAAAAGGCACAACACAGTCGGATAAGAAAAAAATAAATATAGTTTTGCTGAAAGTTTTATATAATTGATCTGGGTTAGTAGGTCACATTTGTTTGTTTTGTGTGTCAAAACGCTGCGTAAAAGTTGTAGATTTTGCACATTAATTGATCTTGCTTAATTCATTAGCTAAACATTTAAGTTTGAGGATGTAAAAACAGAGATGTGGCATATATTATTTCTCAGCTATTTTCCAGACATTTAAGTCATAGCCCAGTTGGGGGGTTATTTACACTGTGAAACAATGAGCAGTGATCATGACGTGAAACTTCCAGCTGCCTCTCTGCCCTCAGGACGCTGTCCAGAAACAGAAAGTGTGTGTGAGAGAGAGAGGGGCCGCATGCTTCCAGCTTCTGCCCCGTTACCATGGTGAGCGCGGTGAATGGAACAACAACGCCCACGTCACAGCTGCAATTCGCTCCTTCTTTGCGTTCCGTTCCAAAGGGCTCACTGGGGCCGCGCGCTCTTGCCGTTGGGACAAATAATGGGGGGCAAGCGGAGAGGGCAGCTCTGGGCCAAAGAGAGAAGAGGCTGCAAGAATGGACCCCTCAGTCTGCTATACACCCACAGTGTCCCCTTCCACCTGCTTGTTGGGTAAACTTTGGGATGGAAGCACTCGTGGCACGCGGGAATTTCTCTCCTACACAAGGTGACCAAGGCAGCAGACCTGAACCGCTAAATTGACTAAGCCTACACAAACAGCTGGCTGACATTTTTTGTTAATGTTATCTGCTCCCTAATATACAACAGTGTTGAGTTACTAAAGTTAATTACTATGTGAGCCGCTCTTCACCATTTTAGCAAACATTTTAGTTTTTCTCAACAAAAATTTGAAATCTGTAGCTTTCACTCCTCTGCAAGCTGTGCTCTAACTTAGTGTGGTGTTGTCTGATTACCCAACATAAAATGATTGGATTTAGTCCCACAACTTACCTTTGAATGTATCTGCTAAAGTAATCTTATTTATAACAAATCATAAAGCTTTAAAGGGTGCAAAACATATGCCTGAACACATGTATGACTCATTCTGATTTCATGCATGAATCAAAGGACGATGCATCACACATTCTTGTTGCTCACATTTAACAAAAGTTTTGGCCTGTATGATTTTATAACTTATATTCTGGTAAAGATGTTATTTAAAAGTCATTGTACTAGTAAATGAAAACCAGCTTGAGTCCATATTCAAGTTTGAAACAGCGAAATCCAGCACAATTAGATAATTTTTAAGTTAATGTGTGAACTGCTTTATGAGTTTGTCAAATTAGGAAATCGTGATCTGGTGACTTGTTAATGATGATCCATCCTTTATTAAGTCATCATGAGTCATGCATTAGTTCATCAACACTAATTATGCAAATTGCATCCTTATTCAAATGTTAGCAGTCGTAACACGTTCATGTATTTGCATTTTGCCTTCAAATTTGCAATGATTTCTGTACATTTTGCTGATGATATGAGCTTTTACTCAGATTTGAATCACAGTTTTACATGTAGTAACCACTAATACACTAACAATGCAGCTTCATGAAAGTGATGCCACTGCTGATAAAAGAACAGTAAAGTTAGTAGAAAAAGTAATTAAAGCACTTATTTAGCATTATCTGCTGCTGCTATCTGTAAATTAAGGCAGTGATGCTGAAATTAAACTATTCTTCTTTCTGCTGAGTCCCCCTGAAACCATCTTAGACCCCTTGGGGCATCCTTGGACCTACTTTTGGCAAATTTAGGAGATGTGATTTTATTGGCTCAAAGTGGAGCGCTGGCTGTAAAAACAAAAAAATTGACCTGTTAGGAAGTTATAGGAACCTCAAAAAACAAAATACTTCCATGTTTCAGCAGACAAGGATGCAATGAAAGATCACGGGCACAATCCTAATGTATGTGCACATTCAAGCTCATTACATGGAAATGCAATATTTTTACAGTTGACTATAAACCACAGTATAATGAAATTGCACTTAGGAATTAACAAGTTATGGATAATTCCTTTGATAAAGATAATACATAGACATAAACTGACACACAATGAATTATTGGGATTGAAAGAACACTGGCTTATGATTAGGGTGTAATTCGGAGAATTATCAAATGTGTCGTCAGGGGCTTTGGCAAGCCGTGTGTTGAGAGAGGCAAAACATATTACCCTGACAGACTAATATGCAAACTACTGGCTGCCCAATTACAGGACTTAATAATGCATAAACGATGCAAGTCTTGTTCTTACAAGTCGAAGAGGTCGCTGTTAATTCAGTCAAAGGCCTGGGTATGCTGTCAACACACACAGCAGTTTAACACTGTCTCACTTTCTTGTTCTGTATTCAAGAGTGAGGGTTAATGATGAAGATTGTGAGCGTTAAATTAACTGTAATTATATGTCCCCACCGCTGTAAAGATTCAATTTGTTCTCAAGTCTAATGGGCCAAAGTGTCCCTATGTGCAGGCAGAACTCTGTATGAGATATTTATGATTAAAAAGCACACAGACATAACAAACATAACCACAGAAAAAAGCCACCTGTGTCTTTTTTACATGCAGATTTGATGAAATTTTAACTTGAGCAGAAGCGCAGCTTGAACTCTGCACTACTCCAGTCCAGATGTGAAAAGCCGTCTCTGTTTGTTGCTCTTGAGTAAATAGTGCCACCTGCTCTTCCTCATTGCTATGGGAAAGAGTGGTTCAAGTGCGAGGTGAAGCCATTTATGTGGGTGAACCAGTGCTTTAGTTGCTTGCACTTTCTCCAGACCAGTATGTGACCCACTCATGTCCCTCCCCCTGTGGGAACCCTAACATAGGAGGGGGAGTCTCTTTATGCTGCCGGACACAGGGAGATAATGGCCATTCCTCCACAGCTGGCCCTCACAATCAAAGGAAGAGGGAACTCTGAGGATTCCAGCTTTAACCAGGCCATTGTCTGGGCTAATTACATCTGAATGCAAGACCCCGAGAACCCACCTCCCCTCTGAGCAAAACCTTCACAGAATACCCCAAACAACCCTTCAGAGATGAGGAATAGTGCACAGACACACAGAAAGAGAGCACACAGAAATATATAAACTCCAGACTAATTCATTACCCTTAAATGAAAATACACAAATGTGTTAACACACACACACACACACACACACACACACACTGAACTTGTTCATTACCCATGTACACATTCCCATCCCCAGCAGGCTCTCATCAAAGTGTTGTGGCTCACTTGCACACACTCGCATGTGGCACTCGGCATTAGATCAGATCTCAGTTTGCTGCTCTCAGAAGAGACGAGGAGGTCTTAGAGGACTTAGCTTGAATGGAGAACACAGTGAAGAGCTTTCCTCTGACGCACCCCCATGATCCCAATCTACACTGTCCCTCTGCCCCCCAACTTCCAGTGCTCGACTCCATCTGTGGCCGGAACTACACAGCTTGAGCTCCACATCATGTTAGCAAAAACTCCACACTGATGCCCAGTGTTAGACATAACACATCAACCTGCTGTAACAAGTACTATAACATTTTAGTTTTAAAATTCAAGTATTTGGTTATTTACTTACTTTTATTAAACTGTGTAACTATTGAGTAAAATAGACCAATCTTCCCAGTTCTTCTCACTGTTCATTTTCCCCGATCCCTGTAAGGTGAGATTTCTGCATGGTAGCAGAAAGTATCGAACCCCACAGTTGTGCCAATGCGAATGTGTTGCTCAGCTCAGAAAATTGACAGAGAGGGCAGCTTTTATGTTGTGAAAGTGTTTGCATTGTTTTGAATTTCATGGGTGAAAAGGACAAGGGCAAAAAACATAGTAAAATGGAAATTGTTCGTGGGTGATAGTGTCAGCTTCAAAGAGCTCTACTTCAAATTTGGGAGTGCTTGCAATCATAGTACAGCAACACAACACTACTGTTGAGATCTCTTGAGGTGAATGATGAAAACTAGCAATATCCAGCTTTGAGTTGGACTAAAGCGTGAGATAAAGACAGGGTATAAATACAAGAAGTGTGGACCAGATATTATTGACTTACGGGAAGTCGTTTTGGTTTCACTTTCATTTGTGTTGCATTTATGACAAATTTTCATCCGTTAAGTTATTTATTTTTTACTCAGTTGTAGTTTTGTGGTTTTTATATAATTACATAACTTGGCACAATTTGTTTGAGTAACATCTTTTCTTCCATTTTTCTTGAATGACCTTTTTTTCTTATACCTCTGCCATTGTTTTATTTTCAGATTCACAATAGTACATGATCTTTGTTGACTCCATTGCTGTGTTATTTTGTGTACGTAAAGACTGAAAGAACAAAAACAGATGAAGAGTTACAGAAGAAAGCAGCTGTAACTCCTGCTGGTTGTTTGGGTAAGTTCAAGATTTACAACGTGACTTGCCGCAGCTCTGAACCCATTCATCCAGCCAGTCACTTTCTCTTCTCTCAGCTTCCATATATGGGGTTTGTATGGATGTTATGGATGTATACTTCAGTTTCTCCGGACACATTTTACATTTTGTGTGTGTGTATTTGTGAGTGACAGCGTGAGGGTTAGGAGGTCTCAGTTTAGCATTGATTTATTCTCTTTCTCCAATTTATTTCCCCTTTGCCTGATCTGCCTCTTGGAGGACAAATAGAGGAGAAACACCAAGCACAATAACTATCCCTCACACACAAGTGAACAAGCACAGACACACAACAGAAATTAACTTAAATATTTCTGCACAGCGCTTGCAAGCAAATGCACACTTATGCAGAAACATCACTAGAATGTTAGTCTCCATTTCCAGTGTTACTGTTTTGGACCACTAAGGGTGGTGACCATTCTGTACAACTATAAATTCACCACACTCCGCAACTCCCAAGGCACCAGAGCTCCTATAAGACTTCCCATGTTGTCCCATATTACTGTCTTCAGAGAACCCATAAAGACATAAAGGGACGCTTCTACCTCGAGCTGAGTGGTCATAATTCAGCAGCAGGTATTTTTATCGTGACATTGCTGTACAGATTCATCTCGTCCTCTGCTTTATAATGTCCTACACTAACTCCAGATATAGGAGAAGCATGAGTGCAGTCATATTTTACTGGCAGCTCGTTGTCACATGCTTCTAATGGTTTGGAGTTGGAATGTTGTGGTGCAAGAGGATGCACTGAAAAATTAGATTAGGTGATCCAACTTAAATTAACTTCCTTCAGTTAGAAAAAAATGAATTAAGTGTAACTTAAAAAAATTAAGTTGGATAAACTTTATTCAATTACTTGTTACCAATTGAAGCAATTAATTTAAGTTGGATCAGCTATTCTCTTTTTCAGTGTGTATGTGGATACAAACCTAACGTCCACGCATCATTTCTGCTGTGGGATGTGATAATGAACTTCACCCTTTTGCTCTAATCAAAAAAAGAGCACATCTGAAAAAGGAGAGAGACGTGAAAGACGGGAGAAGGGGGCAGGTAGGTTGTTAAACCCACTTGAAAGCTCAGCGCCCTGATCGATAGTCTCAGGCCAAGCAGGGATTAAAATCAGGCCAAGTCTGTTCCAATCAATACTGATGGCTAACCCTGGGGTTAAAACAGGAGTAAATCTCCATACATGCCCATACATAGGTCTGCACTGTGGCCTATAGTACAGATAAATCCACAGCTATCCATGCAAATGGACACACAATGGGTTAATGTGCAAGTGCAGTCAATATGAATGAGTGGTGTACAGGCCTTCAGTAGCGACATAAATGGTTGTATCTGTGTGGATACACACTACGTTTGGTCAGAAGGCTGAGGCCATAAATTTGGATTTGTCAATGCAGCTGGGCAGAGTGAATAAAGCTCTCATAAAAGTGTTTGAGGTGCAAAATAGGTGCATTTTTTTCATGTTTGCATATATACACAATAACAAAGCTGTAATAGAGGTGAGAATGACTTATAGACAAACAGCTTGCATGCATGATTGACTGTTTCAGCAGGTGGAAGGTGGACATCACTGCTCAGATTGATCGAGCAAGCACAGGTTTGCTTATCAATTACCAATATTGATCAGTGCACATACAGGCAGATAATACATATAGAAGCTGTTACACATCTTTATTCTTTAAGCTGATATTTTAAACAGCGATTTCTTACTGACATGGTTTGATGTTACCTACATTAAAAGAAATGTTACGAGTGCTTTCTTTGTTGCATCTTGAAACACAAATTTTATTTTAACATTTAGTTTATGTTTTGTAAAATAATATGCTTTCACACATGTTTTCCTGCATCATTTTTGTACTTTCACTTGAATCTGACACAAACTAACAAAAATCTGACAGCTCTGTCCAAAGCACTTGAAGCCAGCTCTTTTTTTTTTCAACTTTCTCCACATTTTACTGGGATGACTATTGCAACTATCACAAATAAATTTTTCCCACCACACACAATTGGCCACATTTGGCACAGATTTTATAACTCCTGTGCTCTGGCGGATGACATTGTCTTTCAAAATGCTGAAGTGATCAGTTGGCGGCTGACGACTCGCAGGTGCAAACACTACTGTAGTTACTAAATTGGTCAATTACACATCAAAGTGGGGAGACGAATGTTAGTTTTTCCCCCTTTTATGGGAGACATACATATTCCATCCTTGACAATTTACATTTTATTTGCTGCTGTACACCTCTTATTTATCGAGTTATACCTTAATGCTTAGCAAAAGAGCTGTAGAAGTGAAACGTGGCAAAAGAAACAAAGTAAATCCTTATCCACATTCATCATTATCTTAACAGTTATTTAAAAATAACACAAAATATAAGGAAATTTGTGTTTAGTCAATTATTTTTTCCCCTTTAATAATACCAACTGGTGTTGTATAATACTTAATTGAAAACCCTGATGCGTCGCCTTTACAACAGGGTAATTCGTAAGGATTGTGCTTTGGTTGAATGAGCAACTGTTACATCCCTGTCACATTCTGTCCAGCCAAACTCACCAGTAATTACTACCCTGATCCTCCACACCTGTTCCTAATCATCTCACCCTGCCACAGACACTCCAGTCTTGCACTACAACCAATCACTCTTCAAAATCCCTGATCATTCACGCCTGTCCCCAATCGCTTCAACAGTCCTTCTATACCCCAGCACCACGGTCGCTACCTGTCGGACCGTAACCTATGTGCCCACAAGGACGTTTTCGCGGTCCCTTCCTGGCGCCATTGTTTCAGTATCTCCAGTTGGCTCCTCCATTACCTACCCAAGTAAGACATTTCCTCTAGTTCTTTATAATAAATCAAGTTCTGTTAATCCTTCTCCTGTCTCCGAGAGTTCCATGCGTAACAGCAACACAGCTAAACATGCCCCCCAAAAATGTGCCAAAATCTCCAGCAATATTCTGCTGATGATATTCACTATTGTTGTGAGTTGTTTTGCAGATTGGATAATTTTACTCTTTTACAGCAACAAGGAAAAACAAAAAACAAAACAATTTTACGCTTCATTCCTTTTACACTGTCGGGTACTTCAGTGGAAGTTTGTGGAAGGTCCACAACCGTTCCTCCTCCCCATGCTGGTCACCAGCCTGGTCATATTTTGCTGTGGGATGGGATCCCGTTTTTCAACCAGGAGTTGTTAAAGGTAAAATGTTGTTGTTGTGATGGTCCCCCTAGCCTGAACAGCACGTCCAAGCTGATCCCACAAATGTTCAGTTGGGTTGAGGTCTAGATTCATGGCAGGCCATTTGGTCTTCTCCATTCCCAAATTTTAAAGTTTCTCTGTGATGAACCTGCTCTGCAGAGGAAAGTCTTGTCATCCTGGAGGATGGGGTTACCTCTCAGATTTTGGAGATATGGGATCGCCACTGGCTCACGAATCTCATTCCAACATGTCTGTTTATCCATTAGGTGCCTTTCAGATGCCAGTCGGTGACTGGAACACATTTGCCATCACTTGAATTTAAAAACAAGAGTGAATACCAAAAGGAGAATATTGCAGGGAATTTTGTCCCATTTTTTGGGGGCACTACCCTCACATTTAGCTGTGTTGCTCAACCCACAAATGCACAGTCATTACAAGTCCTGCCCTGTTGTGAAAGTGACTAATCAGGTTTCCAGTGATGTATAATACAACATCAATTGGTATTATTATAGGCAAGAAATAACAGACCAAACACAAATTTCCTTACTTATTTGTGCTAAGTTTACACCTTCTTATATAAAAGCTGCATTTTAAATTTTACTCTAATATAAAGCTTATTTCTTTAATGATTACAGCTGAAATAGTTAAATTATCTACTTTGCAGAAAAATCCATTTAAATTTCAGGCCCTATGTTTAATATCAGATTTAAATTTCACTTAGAAATTAAAATTTTACTTGTTTGCTCTTAATCAGTTTATCTCTTGTGAGCTTTCTGCTTTTTCTTTTTTTTAGCAAAACCCCAGCTGTTCACTCATCACTGTTGCACCCCCACATCCCCCATTACTGCTGTGTTTTGGGGGGTAGGGCAGGGCAGAAGGGAGCCGATTCAGCAGACTCCTTACTTTTGTGTTACCAAGATATAAACCCCTCCCTTTCAAATTAACAATCCTCCTCCACTGCAAAATCCATGGCAGTCCCGAATGCAAAGGTTGGGAGTTTGGATTAAGCAGTGTGCTCTCTCAATTAATACAAATAAAACACTCTTAAAAGACTAATTTCCTTGACGGCTCTAAATCACCTGTGCTAAAAAATATTTACAGCTTTATAAAACCTGTCTAACATTTTGTATAGTAAAACTAATTTAAGATTTAATAACTATCAGAGTAAAAACTTAAACCATGATTAAGTTCAAAGGTCTCATCTTGTATCTCAGCCAAAGTGTTAAGTCCAGGTATTGAACCAAGATGGATAGCAGAGTGACCTCAAGGAGCAATAATGCTTGTTCTCTCTGTGGTAATCAAACTAATCTCTACCTTGTTCTCTCACTTGTTTTCTGTCTGTAACACACTAGAGAAATACAAGCATCATTTATTTTATTCAGGATGCTTTCCCTCCTTTCTAAATGTGCCATTTTTATAGCAGTAACAACTTCTTTGCTGTTCAAACACTTAAATGAATGAATGTTAATCCCCCCCCCCACACACACACCACCCACCCAGTATTTCCAGTCTTCAGTTACCATGGGTTACAGATGTGCTCCAGGTCATTACAGTATCTATCAGCATGTGGAATTTGTGTCTCCTAATGAACAAGAAAAGTTCACCTTCAACCAAAACGTCAAAGTAGTGCAATGTGCGCCAAAAATAAATATTTTCATTGAAGTAACAATGCTTACTCCAATTTCTTACTTGCTCACATGTGGAGACAATTAGTCTTCCACAATTCCCATTATAGGAGTGACAGATGCACAAAACTGAAGAAATGAGAGCAAGTGTTGAACACTGCTTTCCACGCTTTTCTCCCCCATGCATATCAAATATGTTTCATCAAATGAAAAGCATAATTCAGGGTGGAAGAAAAACAGAGGAGCTACTCTTGGAGGCAACCTCGCCAATTAATTTGCAGCTCAAATCTCAAAGCCTCACTGGAGAGGTGCAAGGCTACATACCACTGGGCTAATTTGTGTAGCAGGTCTGTATTAAATATATGCATGAGGCTAATTCAGTTAGTGTCGTAGGCCTGTAGCTGTGGTGAGTGCGGCGCTAGCTCCCATTAGCGATGTTTCTGCCTCTGGAGGAAATCAACAGAAGTCATAGTCAATGGCTTTTTTTCTTTTTTTGCATAAAGCAAACAAAATTAAATTTGCTCCGCTAAATCAAAGTGCCAAATGTGGGACTCTCTCTTTCTCTCTGTATTTCTGTCTCTCTCTCTCTCTCTCTCTCTCTCTCTCTCTCTCTCTCTCTCTCTCTCTCTCTCTCTCTCTCTCTCTCTC
>JBAMHW010000025.1:11238042-11255617 GCA_037177495.1 Rhadinocentrus ornatus
TGCAAGTTCTCCCACTTAGAAACATGGAGGGGTCTGAAATTTTCATCGTAGGTGCATGTCCACTGTGAGAGACATTACTGCAATATATACATATATATATTTAATATAGAAAATGCTTATTATCTTTTCGTTTTTTATAAAAGCGTCAGTCTTAGGTAGGTAATCCATCCACTTTTCAACCCTTGAGTGTAAAATAAGTGAGTTTTTGCATAGTAAATTATATTATTATAAAGAAATTTAGGAGTCTGAATGTTAACTATTCTATGAATGTATGTAAGTACATTAGTAGAAAGTCTATTGTTGACCTTAAGCCAGGTAAGATAACACTAGGTCTTGGAGAACAATCAAGAACCAGTCTTGCAGGTCTGAGCCTCCTGTAATTTCTTCACAAGACTGGCTTATGCAGCAGACCATACAACTGAACAGTTAGCCTAATCCAAATTGCATAAAACCTATAAACAAACCACTTGATGAAGCAACTGTGAATTGTGAAATGGTACAAATTTTTGCATTCTGGCTATAGCTCTACCAATTTTTGCAACAAATTTGTTGATGTAATCTGACCATGACAATGTACAATTAAGCCAAAGTTCAAGAAGCTTCACAGTGGTCACATTTAATTGAGAGTTTTAATTCCCCTTTAATTTAGAATTAAAATTAAATCATCTTTAAATAGATTTTAAAAGCCCTTGTAAAAACCCATTTCCAAATTAAAATTACCATTCCGAATTATACATAAATCCGAAGTAAGTGGTTGGTTTATTCTGATTTGACAGACAGAAACTGACAGAAACTGAAATATTAACATTAGTATTCCCAGACTGATGTTGATGATACACGGAAAGACAAATTTTATCATTAAAGAAGCAATTGCAAAACACTGGCAGCAATGTGCAAGCTGTTAGGCCCACAACTCAGGTTAAAAGCTATGGTAGTTTTAGAAATTGTTTTAAAATATATTCAACAATATGTTATTTTAACAATAGGTAATATTATATAAAAACCTACGAGTCACTTACTGGCTACTATAGGAGTTTTTACTAAAACTACATTATCTGTTCTACCATGGCAGGCTCTCACTGTCTGATCTGAGAATATCCCAAATGTTCATTGAGAACACACATACATTCACACACCTCCTGCTCCCACTAACCCCTGTCTGTGTAGCTCTACCTCAGGAGGAAATTGAATTGGAGAGTTGACCCAGCCTGATAAAAGGCAAGCACCATTGATTTTTATTGAAACATGAGCCATCGATACTGAAATTACTTTTGATTCACAGGGTCTCTGCCTCTGTGCGTCTGTTTCAATACTGAAATGTACAATCTATATTTGATTGTTGTTTAAGTCATCTAGATGTAATTTGGCATAATTTGTCACAAAAAGTCCCTCACCTCATGAAATACGTTAGAAAAAATAATTCATTTTTTACTAATTAATATTAAATGTTTTTTTAAATCAATTGATTTATGGTTTCAGTCATTAAAATAATCTTTTTTGAAAGAAAAAAACAAATTGACTAGAAACCCAGCTATCTTGCAGAATTACAAAATAAGCCATTGCTTCATATTACATATTTATACAAGTCATGAAGAATGGAAAATGATAAATTAAATATCTTTATCAAGATTTTATAGGTAAATTTAAATATATTAGCCAGCATGTGGGGGGTCAGATCTTGAAGTTGAATGTGCCAGAAGTGGGAAAAAATACTCAAGTGTAAGGATGCAAATGACTTTGGCAAGGAGCAGATAAGCTAGATTAGTGATCAATTATAAATCTGTTGTGCAAGGAAGGACAACAAATAAACCAGGAACAGGGTCGTGCACATGGTGGATAAAGCCTGACCAATGCGATCCTATCCTACAGTAGACCTACTGTCAAAACCTTTATGCACGATTATCACAGCTCCTGGAATCCATGTTGGATAAAGCTTTGACGTCTATTGTCCACACTGTTGCAGACCATGTTCACAGCAACAGTATCCTCTGATGGCAGTGGCATCTTTTAGAGGAATAATGCTCTGTGTAACACATAAAAAAATCCTTCAGAAAGGGTTTAGGGAAAATGACAAAAAAAAGCTTGAAGTGTTGGGTTTGCTTCCAAAGTTTCCAGATCTATAGGTTTTTGTGAGATTCATGCTTTGACAGACTAAAGGTACAATAAGCAATTTGTTTAGTATGTGTATTATACTGCAGCTACATCATGTAGCACGTTGGTTAAAGTACTGAATACTTTAGTTACAGGTGTGGTTAAGATATAACATGGCTGCAGGAGTTGTGCGACTGGACTCCAAGACCATCATACAATTATTATTTTTCATCACTTTTAGTTGATTTTTCTTTTTCTTTTGGTCATCTCATACTACACTTCTGTCTGGATCATTTTGCATTGGAATGACTATACAAAAACTGAACAGGGTTTATGCCTGTGGAGGTTGTGACTGCTCTCATCTGACCATTAAACACTGTCACAGTTCCAAACACGGAGCATCAGTCTGACTCTTTCAACCTTCATCATGGTTATGACCAAACAGCACTCAGACTTAATGAGCCTCTCAGAGACAAATTCACCTGCAGATTTATAGGTATACAGACATGAAAATACACACTAATGCTTTTTGCATGAAATACTTACAGACAAACAGGTACAGCGTTTGCTTCATACTTACCAAAACACACTTGCTCATACACACTTGACAGATGAAAGCCGGTGCAGGGAGGCTGTTGTGGTGCATACTGATGCCTAGCCAAGAGCTCCTTTCTGGGCTTAACTTGATCCCAGTGTGCCCCTTCGCATTTCAGAGAACCCACTTTATAGCTATGCTGCAACACATACACATTCACACAGTACCAACGCATACTTCCAAAAGCGATGTGTGAAGCTTGAGCTTTGGTATGCTTTATGAGCCTGAATTTGTCTTTGAGCACATGGCCACAATTTACTGTCAACAACAAAAACAACAAACAAAACAGTGACCCGTGTGTGTGCTGTATGTGTGTGAAGCTTTAATGCTGCACCAAGCTATAGGACTCTGACTCTTTTCCTCACTAATACATGCTGATAGACACTCATATTTCCTGCGGTAACAAGCGTAAAAATGGCTTCATAAATCCAAAGTGGTTTTACGGGGACCACATCAGCAGCATAAAGGAGATGTATTATGTAAATAAAACAACATGCCATCAGTAATTCTGGTTTGTTACAACCACCAGATCATAATGACTCAGTGGGAGACTTTTTGTTGAATGCAGCAACAGCGCGATTAGGTGTGTTGTTGTGCATATGCTAGTGTGTTTGTGTGTGCAGGCAAGCACCCATGCAGACACACTCCTGCACGACATAATTTGATGTTTCATCATAAGTCTCTATCCCAGCATGGTGTGGGTCTTTGCAGCTCTCCACGGTCCAACAATCTGTCAGCAGAGTACAGGAAAGGCAGGACCAATCCACTTCCTCTGTGTTCCACACAAACACACACACACCACTCACACTTTATTAAAGGTAAAAGGTATGTGGGGCCCTGTGTACAAAAACTTGCATATAAACATAAAGCTCAACGACACGTCCGGTGTCTGCAATATAGTGGTGCTTACACAGACACTGCTCTGACTCACATATTCAGTCATTCGTACACACACACTCGCCCTAACGGCTCGCCCAGCTCCGACCCGTGATGGATTGGCTGCACTACTGCCGTGACAGACGAGCGATGGATGGAGAGCTGAGAAGATGAAGGGAAGAAAGGCACAGAGAGGGGAGTGAGTGTACGTGTCTGCTTGTGTATGTGAGGTTGTGTTGGATGAGAGAAAAGAGCTGAGTGCAGTGGTCTTGGTGCCAGGGAGGATCTTGCATTGGGCCAAGCAGATCATTTCCTCCTCGGCAAGCACGTGTCATTTCCTCAAAACAAACAGCCCTTCTGTGGACAGGAGGGAGGATGAAGGCCTGCCCTGTCAATCCTTTCTCTTCTTCCCTCTATCTCCTCTATGAGTCTGTGAGGAGGTGTGCATCATTTGTGTATGATAGAACAAGTTCAGTATTAGCATTGTCACAACAGTGAAAACTGCTGTGCACAGTTTCTATCCTTGAGACCTTTCTAAATGTACTTCATTGTCCTGGTGGTCAAATATGTAAGACGTAGAGAAAATAAGTACAACATCAACTACATTAGTTTCCAATAATTTTGTCTGAATATGCTCTTGTTTAAAAGCAGGTTTGAGTAAATTCAGTTTGAATAAAAACTGCAGATGGATTAGTATGTCCATCAAAGTGTTCACACGTCCTGTTGTTTTTGCAGTGAAAAGCTATGTTAGGCATGGTATCAGGCATCAGTTGTCTTTTCTGTATAGAGCTGTGTTATGAGTTAAAATTGCACCCTTAAAAACTGAATTGGGGTTATTTGCTGCATTGCTGAATTATCCTGAAGCAAACAACAGAAAGCACTTAGTAGAAAGAGAAATGTTTCAATTAACATACAAACTTTTCTGATTTATCACATGAAAAATACTGTTGAAAAAAATTATACAAATTAATGACCAGCATTAAAACAATTGAGTGTGGGCAGGGCCATCTTAGCAAGCAAGTATTGTAAAGTCATTTGTTTGTGACACAAACAAAAAAACAATGGAGGACAGTGAGCTCATGGTTTACGTGTTGATTGGCTTAATGCTCCTGATCAGAAAATGGTTAATTGAATAAGGCCAGAAAAGGCTGTTGGCTGCAACACGCAATACTCAGGATCAGGATCGGCAAACTGCCGCTGCTGCCAGTGTTGTTATCCACAGTCCACTTTGGGGTTTTAAAGAAAGCAAGTTGGGAATGGACTTATCCAATGATGTAAAATTCTGACGAATAGTGGCCTGCTATCTCGACACATCACAATTTTTTGCCCGGCTCCGCACCTTCAGAACTCCGACATAGTAGGTGTTAAAAATGTTTCTACTTGTCCTGGGAAAATCCTAATAGGTACACCTATAAAATGGGAGGGGTGGTGTCGGGCTGGGCCAAGTGGATACTAGTGGGAAAGAGCCATAAATGAAACAGAGCCAGGGGAGGTGTGGAAGTTGACCACTCACCAGCGATGTTGGAAAATGAACTCATAAGATTTCAGATTAAACTTACTGATAATTTTTCTATGATTTACCATTCAAAGAGATATTTTATTTGATTTTATTTTTCTTGGGGGGTTGGGGTTGTGTTACGTGTTTATTCCTAGATCTAGTCGCTCACAATTGGCTGTTTTGGACGCATCCATTTTTTCCAAGTTGGTGCAACTGGAACTACTTGGTAATGACGACAACCTGCTCTTGACCGCTTGGATATCCAAGACAACTGGATTGCACCATAACAGAAGATTAAAAATTATTGCCAGCTAATCTGTGGAAGTTTTTTGAAGAACAATTAAAGCTGGATGTTAACTTTAAGATCTACAGGCTCCACCTAATGCAGTATAGACAGAAACCAGATGAAAGTATTGATTATTTTGTGACCAGAGCAAGAACCTTTGCTCTAAAATGCCAATTGACAGACCAAGAGCTGAATGGACGTCTGATCAAGCTTATCATAGCCAGCCCACAACATGAAGCTTTCAGAAAGGACCTTTACAGCAAGCCCCAAGGTTGCTCTCAGCTAAAGTGTTTATTAGAGGAATGAAAACATGGAGCTCTGACAGCATGAAACATTCAACTGCACCAACCTGTGGTATCAAAAACTGGAAACTCTGAGAAAGTGGATGCCATAAACAGAGGTAGAGGACAAATGTGTCAAAAATGTGGTACCGACCGTGTCAATGTTCAGGATTTAATGATAAGTGCCGCATATGTGGTATCAAGGAACACTGGGCAAAATGCTGCAGGAGAGGTAGGCAGCAGCTAAAACAAAAACACCACAGCCAGCATCATACAAACAAGTCTTGACTGCCAAAAGGCAAATACCACAAAAACAACTACTGGCAACAGTCATACAAAAATTACCACAAAAAGCCAAGTAAACCTAACACTGATGCCATACAAACCAACAAATCCAGATGTGGCGAGTGGTACGTTTTGGTTTCAAATAATAAATAAATAAATAAATAAATAAATAAATAAATAAATAAATAAATAAATAAATAAATAAATAAATAAATAAATAAAAAAAAATGACGCCACCTGGGGAAGCGGAACTGACACGGGATACTGCCAGATGGCCTCCATGATTCCACCCTGGCTTCAGCTCCACCAGCCACTGAACTACTCGGCGACTAATCCACAAATTGGGAAGCTCCCTGCTGCCAATGATGGCAACCTGTACGCGGGGTGCTGCTGCACACCACTCTGTAAAACAATTATGCCTCGTGAGTCTTTAAAAGACAGACAAAATCTGACAATGAAGCAAAATGGGGCAGTACTCATGACATACTTAGCTGAAAGGCTCACCTCTGCCATGAAGACTCGGAGGTCTACCAGGGCCACCAAGGAAGAGCGAATTCACCCTGACTAGTGAGCCCTGTCTAATATACCAACCTTTGCCCTGCCCCCACAGTCAGCGCTAATAACTTATACCTAGGGAGGTGCAATTAAGGGAGGAGCGGGGACAAGGTAACCAACCTCGTCCTGCCACATATGAAGATGATATGTACCAAAGGCAGTTAACTTAGTGAAAAATTATGTACAGCTTTGAGACCAAGCCACCTAGAGACGAGGCATACACAGTACTAAATGTGAAACCACCTGACTTACCTAGCCACAGAAACACACTTCGCCTAAAGATTGATACAGGTGCATCAGGAAATACTGTACCTTCCTACTGCGTACATACACACAAATGCATGGCAAAGTTTTGCCCATTCCTTTTTGTGTCACCTCTAGAGTGCCCTGGAGCAGGTTTTCATCCAGGATGTCTCTGTACATTGCTACAATAATATTTCCCTTTATCCTGACTGGACTCCCAGTTTCTGCTGCTGAAAAACATCCCCACAGCATGATGCTGCCACCACCATGCTTCACTGTAGGGATGGGATTGGCCTGGTGATGAGCAGTGCCAGGTTTCCTCCAAACATGGCATCTGGCATCTTTGTCTCATCAGACCAGAGAATTTTGTTTCTCATGGTCTGAGAGTCTTTCAGGTGCATTTTGGCAAACTCCAGGCAGGCTGCCATGTGCTTTCTACTAAGGAATGGCTTCCACCTGGCCACTCTGCCATACAGGCCTGATTGGTGGATGTCTGCAGAGATGGTTGTCCTTCTGGAAGGTTCTCCTCTCACCACAGAGGAATGCTGTAGCTCTGGCAGAGTGACCATTGGGTTCTTGGTCATCTCCCTGACTAGAACCCTTCTCCGCCAATCGCTCAGTTTAGGCAGCCGGCCAGCTCTAGGAAGAGTCCTGGTGGTACCGAACTTCTTCCATTTACAGATAATAGAGGACACTGTGCTCATTGCGACCTTTAAGGCAGCAGTTATTTTTCTGTACCCTTCCCCAGATTTGTGCCTTTACAAATCCTGTCTCGGAGGTCTACAGACAATTCCTTTGACTTTATACTTGATTTGTGCTTTACCGTGCATTGTCAAGTGTGGGACTGTGAGGGACCCGGCTGACAAAGGACAGGAACACAGGTGGTTTAAAAAAGAATGGGTTTTATTTACCCAAAAAATACTTAAACAAAAACATTTGGGCCCTTAAAAGAGGTCAAATTAACAGCACTAAACCAATGATATAATAGTAACTCAAGTAAGTAAGCAAAGTAAGAGTAACTTTAAACTAACTGTTCATACAAAGAAACCAAATTAATCTAACAAAGAACCAAAATGACCTACCAAACATGAAACAAAGGGGAACTTAAATAGTGGCTGATCAGACCAGTCTAAACACATGAGGGGGTTAACATATACTAACAAATAAACTAAGCAAAGACACAGATCCTTACAGTTAGTTCACTTATTACTCAAATTAAAAGAACTACCGAAAACAAAGAAGAAATCAAACTACTCAAAATCAAAACAAAGCTAAATATTTAAAGAATATGGAGCAAATGATCTCCACCCTCTGGAAGGAGCTGGCTTGGCACTTCCTGTTCCTTGGCTTCTACCAGTTGTGCTCATAGATATCTACAATAAAGGCTAAATGATTACGGCCACACCCGGCGGCCATCTTGCCACAGATTAGCTCTCTCGCAGATGTGTGGTATCTGAGGGAAAGTGAGTGATTTCCATAACATAAATACTCTTATTTTGCTGAAATCTTGACGGATTTATAAATGGTTTGGTTTCTTACAGACGTTATTAATGTGGCTATAACGCTGGATACTTGAACATGTTGAAATTGCAGCTTTTGTTTTTGAAAAATGACATAAACGGGCAGCATAGTTGTGTTCATCAGTAAGCACAGTAAGGCTCATAAGAGCAGCAGAGCGGCTCACTTGCCAGGCATCAGCATGTTCCAGACAATCACAGCCCATTAGACTGCTTGAGGTCCTGTACATTGTACGGAAGAGGATTGGGTCAGAGGATGTGTTTTTGCTTGAGGAGCACATCGGCTGCACACTGTATGGCAGTAAGGCTGCACCACATAGCCACATTAAAGAGAATGTAAATAAAGTATTTTAATGTGTTATAAAAATATAAATATTACTAATATAATAAAATAATTTCAGTTATTACATGTTTAAACTAAACATGTAAGAATTCAAATTATATATATACATACATATTTAGGGATGCACGATCCAGCTTTTTCAGTCCCGAAACCGATACCTGAGCTTTGGGTATCTGCTGATACCCGATATTAACTGATACGGGAAATCAAACAGCTAAAACTGATCCAAATAAGTTCTGAACTATTTATTTTTCAAGTAACTGCAACAGCATCAGACAAAGTAGTGCCAACTTTCCAAATAGAAAAAAAGGGGCAATACTGCAAGGATAAAGTGCTGCAGAATGGTCACATAAAAATTTCAAACATTGTAAACATTTTTGCATAAAAAAAGCAGCATTTACTATAAAGATATAACCTGAAACCCTGTAAACATTATGTGCTTGTACAAAAAAAAAAATCCAGTGTAAAAATAAACGTCTGCATTCTGCAGCATTAAGTGAGGATAAATAACAAATAACTTATTCAAATGTTTACCTACCTTCCTTTTCAGTTCAAAAATACACAAATCTAAACTAACAGAATGTAGCAGTTGGAACATTAACTGAGGATAAAGTAAGTAACTTAAATATTCAAGTGATTGAGGTACTTCAATTTAAGCTTTAGCTTTTAGTGCAAAAAAAATAAAATAAATAAATAATCCAAAATGTAAACAAAAGCAGCATATTTAAGGTAAAAAAGAAAACTATTCAAACAATATTTTACCAACAAACATAATAAACATTTAGTGCAGACTTGAACCTTGTTCAATAATGTTTCCCCTCAGTTAAGCACCAATAATAAGTTCTTGTTCAAGAAGGCTAGCATTTCCAGTCTTTCTGCACTGAGTCTATTTCTTTTCTCAAGATGTTGGAGATCGTGCTGAACAGTCTCTCACTCTCAACACTGGTACAGGGGACACACAAGTATTTTGAGGCAGCATCAGCAAGAGCAGGAAATCTTTGCCTGTTGATTTCCCAGTATTTGTATGGGCCATCTGTAGTGTTCAAAGTTTGTTCAGAAAAATAAGTCTGTAGATGGATAGTTGAGCTTGAGCTGCTTGGGGATTCAGGATCTTCATTCTCTTCCAGAATCTGTTTAACCTCCATTAAGAAGCTGCTCTTACTTTGTGCTGCTGCTGAAGATGCTGGTGACAGCGGTCAGGGTTGTAGGCAGGTCATGGTCAGCAACATAGGCACTGAGGACTCGTTTTTGCTCCAAAAGGCTCTGTATCATGTAGTAGGTGCTGTTCCACCTTGTTTTCACATCTTGTATTAGATGTTTTGGCTGTGCTTGCAGCGTACACGAGGTAGTGACGTGTAACGCGTGCGACTCAGCGGCCCCTGACTGACGCTATGGATCGGCTACATGGATGGGCTCATCTAGGCGGTATCCAATCCAGTACGTTTTCCTGGATCGGCTCCGATGTCCGATGCCAGTATCGGATCGATGCATCCCTAATATATATATATTGGCCAACAGCGCGGATGAGACATCTAGCCTTTATTGTAGATATCTATGGTTGTGCTCACTTCTGCCCTCAAGCTTTCACATGGCTCTCTCAGCACCAGTAAAAGGGAAACAAATACACGTTAAATGACTAAAAATTAAACAAAATTTAAAGTTGAAAAAACAATAGTGTCTTAATTTGCGCGCCAAAAAAAAAGAACTAAAGCATTTTAACTAAGTTTAAACCAAATATGTAAACCAAATAGTGTTATAAACTAACAGAACTGGAATGTGTAGGTGTATGGCTGTAGGGCCATCACAGGGACCTTATATATAGACTGGCATGTGCCTTTCCAAATCATGGCCATTTAACTGAATTTACCACAAGTGGACTCCAGTTATGTTGTAGGAACATCTCAAGGATGATCAGTTGAAGCAGGATGCACCTGAGCTCACTTTTGAGCTTCATGGCAAAGGCTGTGAAAACTTGTGTACATGTGATTTCTTAATGTTTTATTTTAAATAAATTTGCAAAGATAAAGAATCAGACTCTTTTCAGATCCATCTGTACCAGCATCTTCAGCATCTCACTCTCAAACAAACAAAAAAACTTTTTCACATTGTCATTATGGGGTATTGTGTGAAGAATTTTGAGGACAAAAATTAATCTATTCTATTTTGGAATACGGCTGTAACAAAAGTAAAGCGCTGTGAATACTTTCCAGATGCACTGTAGAAGGAAAAGCTCTCAAAAGAGAAGATCCTAAAATGGACACTGTAGCACTAATAAACTTCTCACTTGAGACACTGAACACCCTTCGTATGAAAACTACCAAGCATCGCAAACTCAGCGCACTGAAGGTGGTGATTCATCAAGGATGGGCAGAAAAAATATGTGAACTGTCAAAGAATCTGCATGCTTACTGGTCCTTCAGGGATGAATTAGCAATACAGGCAGGAGTCATATTCAAAGGCAGACAGGTATGTAGACAGTATGCTAGAACAGCTACACACAAGCTGTCAAGGAATTGAGAACATGCTGATTTGGAAGTGAAAGTGTGTACTGGATAAAAATGAATGAAGACATTGAGAGGATGTGCAGATCCTGAAGTATGTATAGAATACTAGGATGCAAACCCAAAAGAACCTCTCCACCCACATAAGGTACCAACAAAGCTGTGGCAGTTACTAGCTTCAGATCTGTTTGAAGTAAATGGTCATCATTATTCACTGACAGTTATTCTAAATTTTCTGTGATGGATTAAGTACACACAGCATCTAGTCATGCTGTAGCACAAAAGATGCAAATGTACATGTCACTGTTTGTATGTCTTGATGAATTATTGACAGACAATGGACCACACTATACAGGAGAAGCTTTTAAAATACTCATGACTTACTGGTAAATCAGATTCATCATAAGCTCACCTCATTTCCCAAAAAGTAATGTATTGTTGAAAGACATGTAAAACAACTTAAATCAACTGTTAAGAAAACCCTAAAACATGGTGGGAATCTACAGGTGGCACTACTACAGATCAGAACAACATCTATCGACAGTAAACTGCCTTCACCTGCAGAACTGATCTTTGGCAGACCTGTCAGCACCCTGTTGTCAAGTCGAACAGACCCTGGCAAGGAGGAGCGACGGCACCTGAAACAATGAACAAAAAACATGAAGGTTCATCATGACAAAAACAGCCACAGAGAACAACCACCACTCCATCCTGAACAACATGCAACTGTGTTAAACAAGGAATGGAGAACATGGCACCCAGCGATGTGTTAGAAAAGAGCAGTGAGCCAAGGAGCTACATTGTACAAACACCGAATGGAAACCAAATTAGACATTACAGCCATCTGAGCAAAATGTTTTAACCAAACATGCAGAACAACAAAAGGATGATCCACTTTGCAGAGCCACAACAGAAAACTGAGGACCACAAGGGTCAAAACAACCATGTAGAGAAAGACACTGAACCCCCATGTTAAGCAAATACGGACAATGACAAACAAAACAGTCTGCCAAGAACATGCACAAGATCTGGAAAGTTGTAAACAAACCAGTTTACCACAAAGACTTTGTCTACAAAAAAATCCAAGAAGTATTATAATTTTTTGTTTATTTACCTTTCTTTAATAATTTTATTTTTAATGTTTACATTCAAGTTAGGAAAAAAACACCTATTTGATTTAAACTGAAATTTTGATAAGTGATCTTTAATTTAATTAATACAGCTAAGATGTGCAGATATTTTTTTTGCATTAGTGTGCTACATAAGACTCCTAAACATAGACTTTGTTGTGATTTATTCAACTACATATATGAAGCCCTCTTGCTTAACAGAGGGAATGTTGTAATATGTCTACATGAATGTATATAGTGCGCTACGTGGAGTGATATTACTGCCATCTCTATCACTTCTGTTACTCTGTAACTGTGTGAGATTTACCTGAAATGAATACAGTAAAGAAGACTGTTCCCTCTACTCCCTGGTTTCATTATTTCCTCACCCAATAATACTTCAGTCAATGTCTTACCTGCATCAGAAAGCTGTCAGATCACTCTTAGAATGGAGAATCAGGACAAGAAGTGATGGGGAAGCAAAGGTAACAGCTGTTCAACCAGGCCGTAGAGTTTGCGTGTTCTGCACACGTGGGTTCGCTCCAGGTATAGAAAATAGATGGATATGGATATGCAAAGCCACAGGACTAGACATATGGAACTGAACAGCTGCCCACAAGATAGTTTTGGTTCACAGAACAGAGTATTTCATCCTTTTCTGTGGCAATAATGAAGGTAAAGACAGCCCAGATAAGTTTGGCATTTACTGTATGAGGAGCAAATAAAAAGTTTGATCTCTTTTTACACAACCATCTGGTCAAATTTCAGTATGAGCTGTAAATTCTCTCTTGTGTTATTGTCCTAAATTTAAAATAAAACTACAAAGTAAAATAATATCCTGGTTGACGGTGACTCGGTGGTTAGTTGTTTCACAGCAAGAAGGTTCCTGGGTCAGTCTTGGCTGGGACCTTTTTATGTGGATTGCATGTTCTACCTATGTATGGATGACTTCCCACTTTCCCCCCAAAAAAACACATGTTAATTGGTGATTATATATTGGCACTAAAAGTGATTGTGAGTGACCCCAATTGGCCTGCAAATTATCTAATAGAAAGTGAAAAAAGTACGAGTATGTGTTATATAAAA
The DNA here is from genome assembly GCA_037177495.1 of Rhadinocentrus ornatus. Taxonomy (NCBI): domain Eukaryota; kingdom Metazoa; phylum Chordata; class Actinopteri; order Atheriniformes; family Melanotaeniidae; genus Rhadinocentrus; species Rhadinocentrus ornatus. The sequence continues at coordinate 11,251,309 of JBAMHW010000025.1, forward strand.
TACATTTAGCATTTATATATTTAAGTCTAGAAGAACTCGGCAGGAGCACAAGGTCCTACCCCCGTCTTTATATCCTAGAGATGTCCCTGAATATTAGAACAAGACCTCAAGAATTGAGAATGACCAACAGTGGCAAGATGCATTGTGCAGCTACCTTTAATGCAAGGACACAGTACAACACAGAAAAAGGACCAAGTAAACAACTATCTTGTGAAAATGCAGTATAAAAGTCAACATGTAAGCATTGACCAAAACCACTATGGATTTTTTTGAGGCTTTTAATTGTTAGAGATGGCAAAAATTTACTTTAGTCATTTCAAAAAGAGTGCACTCTGACTGCTGTATGCTGCATGTAAAACAGTGACCTCGCAGAAATGCATCCAATCATACATTTCATATACCCTCCATATACCCAAGTCTATCCCAGCTAGCTGCCACCAGGTTGCTATTCCAATACAGGACCCTGAAAGGAAACCCTTCTGAATAAACACAGTTTTACTTATCACTGTTTATTTTACTAAACCTTTACAATTTCACCATTTGTTTTAATGGCAAGTTCTAACTGGCAAAACTGTTTTCTTCTTGGTTATGCTTAGACAAAAGAAAACTATTTGGTTAGATTAAAGAAAATATAATGGCTTAGCTTTGAAATACAACCTAATACACTTATCAACCTGCAGGTTAAAAAAAAAACTGAAAACTGAAACTATTGCATGAGGTTCTGACAAAGCTGTGAAAAGTGATGTGGTGGGATTGAGACTGCGACCCATAATGTCTTCATTAAGTTGGAAATCAAGTATTTTGTAATTACTACATTACTACTACTACATTATTCTTTCTTTACCGGCAACCAGCAGGAAACAGCCAGATCTGTCAATGATGCTAAGAAGAGCATTTTAAGGCCAAAAAGTTATATTGTTGACCTTAAAGTTTATTAAAAGATGCAAACTGGGGAAACTGGCAGATTATGATGATAAATCTTTTCTCTTTTGATATCATAACCATGGTTAGTCACATTGTAAAATCATTTCATACATTGTAAATCTAGAAATATTAATCGAAGCAAATTTGAAATACAGATGTCCTTTCATCGACTCGTCAGGCCCTCTTTTGCCCCAAATTCCCTCCTTCAAAGTCATCTAATAAAAACTTTGCCAATAAAAATACAATTCCCTTAAAATAAGGCAAAAGGAAGTCAATAAATATAAATATATAGATATAACACTGTGTGAAATCACTGTCACAACTGCACTTGGTTATTACTGCAACAAGCATGATGGGGCTTCGCAGCACTGAGCTACAGGAGAAATAAGCTGAAACGTGAGATATATATATATAAGCACAGTTCTATGTGTGTGTGTGTGTGTGTGAGAGAGAGAGAAAGTGTGAGAGAGAGTGTATTTAGCAGCCCTCACTCTCTAGCTGGCTGCTTAAGAATCCAGTCACATCTCTTGCTGGCAGGCAGGCAGTAAGGCGCTTTCACGCTCACAGGTTTGCTTTGGTTGGGTCTAATATCCCTTTCTCACTCCGAGTGTGTGTGTGTCAGTGTATATGTGTGCTTGTGTGCACGTGAGCATCTGCCTTAATCTGACTGCATGTGTGCCATATACACCCCACTTCTTTGTTTCTTTACTACTGTTGATGCACGACAGTTGTGTGTTGAAGTTTATGATGTGTGTGTGTGTGTTGGCTCTCAGCAGCACTGTTAAACCCACTTAGACTCTCCCCTGATCTGTTCGCTCTGGTCTGGCAGCCCCCTGCCTTGGCTGACACACACACATAGACACACACACACGCACGCACACACACACAGCCTTCTGCTTTAGCTGCTAGCTGATCTGTGACGGCCTGCCACTCAAACGCAGCTCCACTGAGACGCTGCACAAAGAAGAAGAGGAGGCTGAGAGTGTGGAGAGGAAGGGATGAAGGGGAGGAGGTGATGGTGGGATAAGAAAGAGGGAGAGAGAGGGTATCAATGTCTTTCTTTTGGGTGCCTGCTAGCTCCCACTCTCTGGCTGGCTCCTTATCTCCCTACTCCTCACTCTCCTCCAACTGACTGGCTTTGGCAGCTGCTCCTCACTCCTGAACTCCCCTCCCCTTTCCTCTACCTCTACCCCCCCTTCCTCTCTCCCATTTCCATTTTCCTCCTATCTTTATTTTCCTACCTGACCAAATGTCAGTTCATCTCCCCGCTTATTTGCTTCCCAAAACAGGAAGACTTAGCAAAAGATGAAAGAGTGAAAACAGAATGAAAGAAGGGAAGAGTGCATCAAGGAGAAAGACCATAAAGGTATTTTGCAAAAAAAGAAAAACAAGAAAGGAAAAAAGTATTGTATGGAAAAACATTTCTTTTTGAGAAAACAGATGGAAAGAAAAGAAGAGGGCAGAGGAGGTGAAGACAGCAGATAAAAGTACTGCTTGTAGCTGTTCATGTTTTGTGTGTCTAGGCTGTATTAATGGAATGCAGCTAACATACAGTAATAATCCATTTCAAGCAGCTCAACTACAGCTCCCTGAGTTTGGATTTCTGTGGCAACCAAATACACCGTACAAACCCCAAAAATAAAATCTACCTTCGTAACCTAATAAAGATTTGAGGTATGTATTATATTTCTCACTAGACTGGTCACAATGTGCATATTTGTACATCAGAGCTGCACTGCTTATAATTTTATGTAAACAATTAATCAAATAATGTCCAAAAGAGCCTATGATGACTTCTTTGTGGAGTTGCCAACTGCCCATAATCATTTTATTATCTTACTTAGTCATTTCGGTTAAAAATAGTTCAAAGTAGCAAGCGAAATACTGTTTCCCTATACTGTACTTTTTTTTCTTGCTGTATTGAGTGGTTATTGTTGAAAGATAATAAATGGTTCTGTGAAAAACAAATGTTATTGACTAGGGAAATAGCAAAAATTATATGGAAAAAATAAAAAAACATTTTATTATTTTTTTTGTACTGTTGCCACGTGTTTAAAGAACAATTATCATGTAAACATTGTAAAGATCTACTACAATAAGTGTGAAAAAATAACTAGGTTACTTCTCACTGTCGCAATGTGCTTAACTTATTCATGCTCCAATTAATTTTTATTTTATTTTTATTTTTTTTATTAATATTTTATTTATAGGAAGCAGGTGGGTGGAAAGTAAACTGAAACTTTATTAACTAGTAAAACAAACAAACAACAAAAAAAAGATAGCAATCCAAGGCAGGATTTCCAAACATCCAAAAATGAAATGCAATAACAGGGTGGTAAACAGAAAACCCAAAACCCACATAGCTTTAACTAGAAATCAAGAGATAATCTAGCAGTGAACAAAAAAAAACCATGGAGTATTTGTGGAAACTAATAAGAAAAACAGGGCATGTGGTGGTAATTAGCTAACTGAATCCAGGGGTACAGGGTAGGTAGAATGCAGGATTACTAAAGAAGAAGGGAATAAACAAAGGGAAAAGAAGTAAAACACAAGCCATGGCACAAAAATCAAACATGAATTAAACCAAACATAGAAAACATTAAATCTCAAAATTAAAATGAACACCTCTACAACCTAAACATTGAAACAATCTGCAGACATGGCAAATATCCATTCATTTGAAAATCCATCATTTGGAAATGTTTTTACTGCCCTTCTCCAAAACAAGAGCTCTGTTTCGTTACCTGGGAAACACTTGATGTGAAGCAAGCACTGCTATCATAGTCTGCTTTTGAGTTACTGTGGAGCAAGCGTGAGTGTTTGGGGTAGTTGCTAGCTAACTGTGAGAATCATACAGCCCAAAAATGAGAAAAAGCTGTAGAGTTTGGAGCAAAAAGTCAAATATATTAAAACATTTCTGCAATACGTCATCTGAATTTCTTCATGTGTATTCTTACAGTGAACCTGGCATTATCATTTCCACTTATACAATTCTTAATCTTGGGTGTCTCTTTGCGCGCTTCATAACTAAATAAGTTTAAATTATTTCAGAATTAGAGCTTTATCATGGGAGAAGTGTCCTTCTAAAAACAAAACATTAGAAGAAGGTGTCAGCCGATCGCTTACATATTTATCAGTTGTTTCCAATGCTAATTTGTTAAAGGTTTTTTTTTGTACACCATCTAAGAAGAACACTTAGGGTTGGTAAATGCAAACTATGGTTGCTTACCATCACACACCATGAATTAAGAGTCTAGTGTAGGCTATAGGGGGGGGGGGGGGGGGGGGGGGGGGGGGGTTTTGTCTTCTTTTTTGTTTTTTTTTTTTTTTTTTTCCCCCCCCCCCCCCCCTCTTTTTTCCCCCCCCCCCCCCCTCCAATCAACCC
>JBAMHW010000025.1:11255717-11273650 GCA_037177495.1 Rhadinocentrus ornatus
CCCCCCCCCCCCCCCCCCCCCCCCCCCCCCCCCCCCCCCCCCCCCCCCCCCCCCCCCCCCCCTGCGATCGCATTTAGGCTGGTTTATTCTTGATGTCGGCCTATCCCTCACCTGATTTTGGCAAATTTCCACTTATTCAGCTGGACCCAGTTAGAGTGGTTAAAAACTAGTGCCTAGTCAGTCACCTTGCAGTGCCAAAAATTCCATTTTCACACTTAACTTTCTAAAGTTGAGCATTTTGAGCTCTCTATTGTGTTTGGATGTGTTGTGTGTATTTGCTGTGGACACTATTAATTTGATGTTTGTTGTTTGTCTATCCGCATGTGGTTCCTCAAAATGACTGCCTTGAGCTCTCCAGCCATTATACATGTTTGACAAAAATATACATTTAAAAAGTAAACAAGAGTTTATGGCTCTTTGTGTTGCCCCCAAGTGGAAAAGGAAAATCAACTAATACAGCTTTAAAGGTCAAATTAGAAAAAAAGAAGCAAAAAGATTAGTGTAAATAATCAATTTCTTCATCAGCATGTGGCTGGGAAACCAACATCACAACAGCCTTTGCCACTGAGTTTCATTAAGGTGGAGATTGGTGAGAGTGAGAAAACAGTGCGAGACGTAACAATTCCAACAGTGGATGACACATGCGAGGTGGACCAGAGGAGAGAGATAAAAGGACAAAGAAAAACAGCACAGTGATTCTGAACAAGCTGAGATGAATGACAGCAGCAAACTTGCTTAAAGGTTGAGGATGGAAAAAAAATAGACAAAGGAACGAGTTTGTTGTGGAAGAGAAAAAGCATGCTAAGCAATATGGATCCATAGCCCTGGGTAAGGCAGAGAACTCTTCATCAGCACTTCGATTGCTGCCAATATCACTGACTCATCATCACCCTGATACAGGTTTTTAAATAAAGCCTCTACCACCATCACTTTTGCCATCACACATCAGCCTTGTCATTATCACTTTGCATGTCCTGTCACCCTGTGGACACTTTGATATGAGAGATAACCCCCCCTCCCCTAAAAAAAGAAAGACAGAAAAGGTAATTTTAATTCACTTTCTTGATGGAGCAAACTGTTGGTAGAGTTCTTCCCTTTAACTTTTCCTCCTTAAGACCATAGTGGGAAAAGCCCGGAGCTGTTGGGCATCTGTCCCAGTGCCTGTCTCGCACCTGCTCCCGGCAAAAACAGAATAACTATGCAAAACTCTCTTTCATTCTCACAGACTCCTTCTTCTTCCTTGTTTTCTCTCTGGCTTTCTAATTAAACAGAAGCAGAGGGCTGCAAAAACCTGCCACTAATTACACAGCCGCTGCCTCCCCCCCTCTTCTTCTCCCTTTTGCTTCTGTTTGCTCTCCTCTCTTCCTCCTCTCCTCTCCTCTCCTCTCACTTCTCTGTCCTGCAAGCTGAGCTGGAGCTCTGCCAACAGCCTGTGGAATCACTTACCAGTCACCACAACAGGGGAGAGAAGGTGTTGTCAGCATATGTGCACAAAAAGTGCAAAAAGTCACACTGTCCACAAGCCAAAATGCAGAAAAACCCATTTCACAACTAAAAATGTGCAGAACAGCAGCTTGCAAACACACACAAGTTGCACACAAAACCCGCCGATGTGCTCCTGTTGAGTAGCTTGCTGACCACTACAGCTGTGTATGTGTGTGAGAGGGAGGCGTGAGGATGATCAGCTTTCTAATGAGAGAGAACACTAATCATATTTCACACTGACACAAACACAACATCTGTAACTAGTGTTGCCTGCTCTGTCACACACCCCAACCCCTTTTTCTCATGCACTTCCTCTGAGCTTCCATCCCCCTGCTTAAGTTCTTCCAATTTCATTTTACTTTCTGCTGTCTTTCCTTTTTTATTTCTATAGTGATCAAACACAGATCTTGATACTGGCACCCCCTCAACTATTTACTTCTTCCTCCTTGTCTTTTTTTTCTCTTCTCTGTCTGTCTGCAAAGCTCTCTAAAGCTTAGAGGGGCTGAAGGGAGGCAGTGACACTGTAATTTAACAGTGGGTCATCTAATCCATCACGCATAATGTACACACTCTGTTGCCTCACATCACCATCAGGTGGGTGTGTGTGTTTGTGACAGTAGTGTGTTTGAGCAAGAAAGGGCAAATTAAATGAAACAGAAGCAGAGATAGCGTAGAGACACATGTGAAGTCGCATCCACACAAGAAACTTGCAATAATGGCTGCAAGCCATGTTGGACAGAGGAGGGAGTGATTAAACAGCAGAGATACTGTAGCTTGATGATAAGAGGAAGAGGGAGCTGATAGAGATTCAGCTTTAGCTAAAGTAGATGGACAGCAGGAGTGGGCGGGACGCAGAAGCCCCCTCTGCTGCAATCAAGCCTCTGTCACCATCTGGACGCCATTTTAAAACCATCAGCTCCGGCTCCCCGTGTAAACAAGGGCGTGACCCCAAACATGCTCCCCTCACTAAATGGGCTTGTTCTGGCATCTGCAGATCCCAAAAATGGCTGACTTTGTGGGGGTGAAAATTAGGGCCAGGAAAAGGGTGTTTTGCTCCTCATTACTGCAGTATTTCTGAATGTGAGCAAAATATGTCAAGTTGTAACTCATCCAAAACTATTAGTAATGCTGTTCTTGGTGCTCCAGCATCCACAGTACTGTTTTTTTTTTGTTGTTGTTTGTTTGTTTTTTTGGTGGCTTTCAGATGATCTTTACATTTTCATTTGGTTGTAGCGGACTGGATACGAAAACGATGTAATGGATCATCAGGCATTCTGACGTGTTGGACTGAACTCCTAATGAATTGGTTAAGGATAGTTGAACTAGAGCTTTTATGAAGAAGAGTATATCAAAGCATGGATCAGAGCATGGCATTTAACTATTTAACTTGCAATTGTAAATGTAAAAACAATGAACGTGTACATCAAAAAGGGTCTGATATTGCTAATGTTAAACATATATTTATAAGTCTATAAAGGACCTCTTTCAAAAGATGATTAAATAAACAAATAAATAAATAGCAAGTTGGAATTTATATGTTTAAATTTCCAAGTTTCCGAACTTGGTAATAAAAAGATGCCTCCACGTGTATGGCATAAGAGAGAGAAAAAAAAGAAAGAGAGAGGGGAGGGGGGTCCTGCAGAGGAGCTGCTGACAAAAACAATATGCATAGCATGCATGACAGTGAATAACATTACAACTGTGGATGTATCTCATTTTCCCTGATCAGACTCAGATCATGAGTTGATCTTGGTCTTTTTCTGTCTTTAAATTACATAATGAGATGAAAGTGGGCTAAAAGCAGGTATTGGTCAAATTCAACTCTGGTCAACAACCTAGTCAGAAAAACATGCCCAGTTGCCTTAAAGCAGATTCACTTATCGCTTAGTAATAAGTCCTGAAGCCCATTTGAAGAGTGCAAAATGGTGGCCAACCAAGATAGATTCTTCCTTCAACACTTTACCAGTACATATACCAATATATATCATGAGACAGGACTGGGAAATTTTAGATGTGTAAAAAGGATCACTTGCATTGATTTGACTTTGAGCTTCTAAAGTAAATGTCCTGTAAAAACGTTTCAAATGAAAAAAGGCCAAGGGGAAAGCTCCACCCTTTGTTGGTTCTTTTTCCACTAAACTAAGTAATTATTTTAAAAGTCTTATAAGTTCCAATATAATGATATTACTAAACTGGTAAATGTCCAGGCATTTAGATCAACACAAACACATACACACAGAAGGATTATGAATAACATGTCATTAAGAATTATGATGTGCTTACATGGATAGAGAGATCGAGAGGTAGAGTCTGTGACAGTGAAAAACAGAATGAGGCTGTCAGGGAGATGTGTGTATTCCTATGGGAGGTTATGTTAAAGATCTGATGCAAAGTTCAGACTCATGCACACACACAAACACACACCCACACATTCACACAGAGGTATTAGGCAGCAGAATGATAATGACATGGAAATGATATGGTAATTATATGGTAATCTGGCAACATTATTCTGTCCACCAGAGACTAAGAGGGAGAAGAACCTGCAACAAACTGCACACGCTCACACAGGACAGGGAGAAATCCATGGACTGATGAGGCTAAGAGTTAGACCAGTGTGGGGAAAGGTTTTTCTGCTGAAAGGAAGCATTGTAAGTTTACTGCTACTATTAATAACCCTAATGTCTATAGCAAGAAACTGTTTCTAACTTACTGTAAAATCCTTTTCTCAGACTTAGTTACTAATGACAATCTGTTTGTGCTGCTTAAAAAAACTTTTTCATATTAGGTTGACTATAAATTAATAAATAAATCTTGACTAAAGTCCCACCTACCATATTTCTCTCAGGCTTTGTATGTTAATTTTTCATTGGAAAAAATAACAAGCAGCTGACAGAGTGCACGAGTTTACTTTTTTGAGTTTTCAAGACTTAAATTTGAGCATTAAACCATCGTGTGTATCTGTAGACAAGGAATAATGGTTGGTTGCTGTAGGGTAAGCACTGAATTAAAGAGAAGAAATAAACAAATGAAGCATTAATTGATTTTTTGTCTACAGAGAATAAAACTTTCCACAATGTATACAACACTGCCACCTTCTGACAAAATGTCTATACTACAATTCTCACCTAAGAAAGAAAGAAAGGAATTATTGTTACTAGGACAAACTAAAGAGTTCAGATCATGTCTAAATTATGTTAATGAAAGTAATATCTATTGTACTGAACTATTCTTACGTATCTATAACTATTAATTTATTTTACAGGTGATTCTTAGACGATATCAGTAATCATATTTTGCTTAACAATATTAGAAATTTGGCTTACTATTTCTTAATTATTCCTTTTTCCACCTAAAATGTTTCGAATAAAACCTTGCAGTGCATCTTCACCATCTGTTAGTTGCTGTGGAAATAGTTTAAAGGATGTTGAATGTGGATATGTTTCATGCTGGAAAAGAAAGAATAGAATTAAGCCACTACTAGTATTTCTACAATATCCTACCGACACCGCTCTTCCTTCTTTTCTATTTCCCTCTCTGTTGTCGCTGTTTCCCGAGCTGCTCTTTTTAAGTGGCTGTGATTGACAGCTGGGCTATATCCATGCAATATCACCCAGCGCACGTTCCTATTCCCTCCTGGAGCCTTCATCCGCCGGTCAAATTAACCTTCCGTGCCGACGGGAGGGGGCCCTGCGTGGGCCAATCAGCAGGTGATTAGGGCGGGGGTGGGAGGGGTGAGGGGTCACTGCGATGGGGCCATCGTAGGCCTGATTGGTTTCAATCAGCGGCCAGCCGCAAGGACAGCTGGGAGCTGAGCGGTAGTGAGCGCTAATCAACGCGTCCCACAGTGAGGCATGAACAGCCACCACACACACACACACACACACAAACAGCAGCAGCAGGCTGTGTGTATACACTGACAACCCTTGCTTCTCTGTATGTACACACTCACTCAGAAACAAGAAACACACAAACAGAAAGACTTGGGAAGCAGAAATGAACAACAAACAGCACAACACATAAACAGAAAATCCCTTAATGGAAAACTAGGGGAAAGAGTAAGAGAGCGAGAGAAACACATACACAGAGGAACCCCAAAATCTAACGGCAATTTTACTGACTAATTGCATTGGATTTTTTATTTTGAGGACTATCACATCTGGTAGTGGGCCATGACATTGGTTTTGGTGCAAACCACGTCAACGCATCTCATGTGATGTCTGAAATGTGGAACAATCCAGATTTGCTCTGCTATGTCGGATGTTGTGTAAATTACTGTACAGATACCAGCAAAGTGCAGCACTGACCAATCTCTGAGCGGATCAAACTCAACAAGTCACAAAGATCTTATTATAGGTCTCTTTTGGTAGGTTCAAAGTAGAAAAGAAACACTGATCTGCTCTGGTTTCTGGATATGATGGATGTGTTTGCTGGGTGGCATGACTGAGAGGAATGTCTGCAGAGCTACAGGAGAAGAATTTACACTAACTGTTTGCTTATTTGTCTAAAATCCTAATCTCCTGTCGCTATTATGAACAAAAAAACAACACAATTTCCTACTTTACTTTCTTCCTGATCTTCACACACACATTCACAAACACACAAGCAAAAAAGCAACAGGGCAGATGAGGTAAGACAGGTGACTCATCATTAGATTATACTTTTAAAAAATATGGCTACAGTAGCTAACACGTAAGCAGTAAAACCTTTCCATCAGACCTTTAGATCATCATAAGATAATTACAGTATCTGATAAGGGAAAATAGTGAGTTCAATAAGCCTGATAATCAGTTTCCACTCAGTATGTGTAGAAAGTTAGTTTTTTTATTCTTCACATTCAAATAACAACCACAACAGTTATTGTACGTAAGGATATTGCCACAATGTTTCTAATCACAAACATGTAAATGATACAACTCTCAAGACATGTTTTTATCATTACTTTATAATTGATTGTCCACTGTGCTCATTTGTATTAAACGTATGACAAACAGCTTCATCAAATTATTTAATTGTTTTGTCATGAGCAGTTTTTCCTTTTTTTTTTTTTTTTTTTTTTTTTTACAGTTAATACTCTGGCATTTCAAGTTAAACCAATAAGTCAATAAAGTGATCAGTTAATAAAAGGAAAAATAATCAGCACTCATTCTTAAAATGACTATGACAATTTTAAGCAATGTGCTCAGTCACTCAAATGTAACTAACATGTAACTAACTAATGAGTCAAGGGATCAGGTGATATTGTGTTTGACAGTGACTCTGTGGTATTGGATCCTACCGCAGCCGAGAGCAGCAGGACTCGCATGTTTTTAACCTTTTATAACCTTTTGTGTTTTGTTTTTTTGGTCTTTTTTAATCCAAAAGGTAATCCAAATGTAATCCCAACATAAAAAAATATTGTATATATATATATATATATATTTATATATGGATTACCTCACCCAAAAAAATATGAAAAAAACAACAAAGTTTATCTGCTAACTTTGAAAAATGTTACTTACATCCAGTTGCACAGTTTTTATTTGAACAGTTCAATCCCAGTTAGATTTGATGCAAAACTACAAAACCACTGTGTGGATGCATGAAAAATCCCATCTTTTTTTAGAGTAATTACTTAAATATTTTGTTAAGAACAGTTATGAACAAAATAATCTGTCAATAATGAAAATGTTACAACTGTTGAAAGGCAGTAGATCTTAAATAATTTAAAGCAAAAGTAACTTGTAAATCAATCAATACACAGAAAATTTATCATGAACAATACTGATAATGAACAACAATTTGATGAAATATCAGGCAGTGCAGTCTTAGGTATTTTGTGCTTCAATGATCAACATTTTAAACTATCGTGAGTAATCTGCTGCTGATACTGGTAAACTTAAATATCTCTGCAATTGTTTTCTCTTGTGATCCAGGTTGAGGCTGGCCTGAGGCATGGTGAGTGGTGGATTTAATACTGGACAAAAAGGGTATTGTGTCACAGGAGGGTTATTGAATGACCTCTGATCAGTCAGTGGATCAGATGGCACTAGGTTTGGAAGTGACTCTATGGATAAAGCGGGGTTTTGGATCCCAATAGAGTTCTCTTGTGTGTCTTTACCCAAGGAATAGTTCCTGATATCTTGACGAAATGCAGTCACTGTATTTGCTTCCTGCTTGAAAAGAATAATGTAGCATTTTGTGAGGAACTGACAAAACAAGATGCTGTATGCTGAGAGGAGGATGACAACCATTTCAACTGCTGGAAGGTACTTTCCTGTGACGGTAACATAAACAGGGCCAAAGATGATCCAGGCAATGGAGAAAATCAGCATTGCAAAGGTGATGAACTTTGCATCATTATAACTTTGTGGCAGCTTTCTTCCCTTGTATGCCACACCCAAGCAAATGAGAGCTAAAAAGCCAATATAGCCTAGCATGGCGCCAAATAAAGATGTTGAATTCTCATGACAATACATCAAACGCTGATTGTCTGGTGCTTTGTTATCCCACTTTGGCTCTGGAGACTTGAGTGCAAGCCAAACGGCACAGATCAGCACTTGACCTGCCATGCATGCTGCAATAATCACATAAGGCTTGTAGATCGTCTTCAGGAAACCTTGTGTATTGGGATTAAACTCAAAGACCAAGATGATTTTGAATGACTTGACCAAGATGCAGGAGATGCACATCGTGAAGCTCAAACCAAACAGCACTTGTCGTGCCTTGCACTGCCATTCGTTGGGTCTTCCACCAAATAATAGTACACTAACAAATGTGCTAAAAAGAGATGAAAGGAGAAGGATGGAGATGGGGCCCACAGATGAGCGCACCACAGGTGTTTTCCAACATGAGATGAAGATAATCCCAACAACAAGGGAAAGCAAAGCTCCTAGAGCTGTAAATGCTAGCACGACAATATGATACTTATCATTCCACTTCAGGTAGACAACTTCTTTTTCAGTACAATTGGAACTACCCTCTTTGGAGTATTGGGTGGAAGTATCACACTGATGACACACAGGGGAATCTGTAAACGGAGGGTAAATACACATTAAAATCTTCAAGTTGGAGTTGACAGTAGGCCACCCAAAAACCTGCTTTGTGTTATAATTGTTTGGCTTTTGATGCATTTAACCAGTCTGACTGTTCTTTGCTAGAATACACACCACTGGTGTTGGAAAACTGGTCGTTTGGACATTTTTCACACTGAAAGCAGCAAACTGGTTGGCCTTCAGCTGACATCTTCCTTTCACCTGGTTCACAGCTGATTGAGCACCTGGAAATCACTTCCTGTGAAGATAAATCATCCTCATCATGCAAGTGAAGTCAGTTACTGTTAAAAGTCACAGTATCAAATAATTAACTTGTTTCCTCAAGTTGGTTCACTGTTTTTACAACCTATTGCACCTCTGGCCTCGGACCATAAATTCATATAAATAAAAACTAAAACTAGTGTATTCACAGTAATATGCAAAGAAAGAGTCATGGATGTCATGCCATGCCAACAATTTCCAATTAGCACAAAGTACAGCAACGCACGATAGAAATTAGTGATGTAGTTTTAGTTTCATTGCAGCAGACCCACATCAGAGCCTAGTGTCAGTGCAGTTTAGGGGCAGACTTTTCTTGGCAGTGTTTGATCTTTTTTGAAGAATTCCCCTTCAAAACAGAGTGGAAGTGATAGGAAAAAGAGACTTTTATTTATATTATTTGATTTATTTATTGACTTTTTGAACATAACCTAAACTCAAGAAGAACTTCAACAATAAAGTTTGGAGTAGCTGAAATGATTTGTGGCTCATGAAATGTACACAGGTTAACTAGTAGAGACAAATACTTACAGTGAGATGGTACAAGTCTTGTTCATCATCTGAGTTGAAAGTCAGGCTGTGGTTTTTGATGTCATAAAAACCAACGATGTTCTTTGTGTCCAGAACAGATGGTGAGGGCTCCTTCCAAAGGATGACATCATAACCTAAGTCTATGTCACCTCTTTCATCAAATGAATAGTTTTTCCCATCCATGAAGAACATTGTGTTCCGTAAGGCAACTCGGAACTGAAATTGCAGAATGTTCAAAGTTGAGAATGAACTTGGAATGATTATTAACTGCTAATTTACACATCCAGAATAACACTCTATGAGTAACTCTACTTTATGCATCCCGCTCGCAAAAGATCAAGTACCCATCTGTACAAAAGACTAAATAAAAAAGTAACTCTCTAATATCTCTCTCTTCTGCAACTAAAAGATTAAATCTGATTCAGCCACTTCTTTTTAATTTACAGATGTATCCACACCAGAATTGTCTGCTAGACTCGCCACAACTGGGGACTCATTCATATGGGGGTTGCAACATTTTTCCGGCACTGCTCAAACAAACAGGATTTGCATTCCTTTCCTTGCAAGAGGCGGCGTTGCATCAAGAATTACAGAAGGAGAAGGCAAATCACACAACAAAGAAGAAAACTGGCTCATATCTTGGTTAATGCAGGGCAATTTTTGTTTCCACCATATCAGAGCAAAACAAGGAGCTACATCAGTTCCTAGTGGCAGATCTCCGGGCCAGAGCTGCCTATCATCCCACACAGTAATGTTTTGGTTGTGTTTACCAGCAATGCCATTTATTGAACCCTCAATGCCCCTGCATCCTGTATTTGGTTCACCTGAAATGGACCGAGATCTGCATTTGTAGGCGACCAGAATTAGCTTCTTTGATCCAAATCAGAGTTCATTTGCACATCCACATCTCCCCAAATGAAGCAGATTTTCCGAGCAAACAAACTAGGATTCAAATAAGAAGGACTGATGTGAATGCATCCTTAAGGCCCATTTATGCTCGACGGATGCAGAAGACGGATATGCAGAAGGCCGGACAGTATCGTCCGTCTTCTGCATTGGTTGTGCGCATATTTGGGCTATTTTTAGGGAGCTTAGCTATCTGCCGCTTAACGCAGAAGACGGAGCAATACCCCCCGAAATCACGGGGACAGTGCTGAGAAGAATAGCTGACATGGGACCAGGGAAAGAAACAAACCATAGAAGAAGAAGAAGATCAGGAAGAGAACAGAAAAGAAGAAGAATTAGAAGCTTTTGAAGAAAGACTACACATGAATATTTTGGGCGAGTTGGATGGTTGTAAACAAATTTATAACGATGCATTACCGCTGCCAAACGGTGTCTGAAAGTGACGTCGGCTCGCAGGAGTGAACCCTGAACTTAGTACTTGACTTAATAACCAATAACTTAAAAGGCAATTCAAAACACTCATGGAAGCATGATGACAGCGACCTATGACAATGTTTGAAACAGACATCGCTATTTATGTATGTAGGGGAGCATAAATAGGTTTTTTAGCTGGATAAATATTTGCGTGGCTTCTGCGTAGGGTAGGCCATTGCAGCTGATGCTGGTGAAATGTGCCCTTGCACTCGAGCATAGTGACGGCGTTATGTTGCAGTTTCTTTTTTGCAGTTGCTACACAAATTCAGCGAGAAGTTCCAGAAATCCAGAAACACATAATCACAAACCGACCAATC
Source organism: Rhadinocentrus ornatus (assembly GCA_037177495.1). Classification (NCBI taxonomy): domain Eukaryota; kingdom Metazoa; phylum Chordata; class Actinopteri; order Atheriniformes; family Melanotaeniidae; genus Rhadinocentrus; species Rhadinocentrus ornatus. The sequence continues at coordinate 11,266,723 of JBAMHW010000025.1, forward strand.
ACAAGGGAGTCATTTCGCATAATTGCGCTGCAAGCAGAGATGCACGTCAAGCCTTCGCGGTGACGCCATAACCAACTGTGTGCACAGTACAAATCCAGCTTTAGCCTGTTTAGCTCTCTTTTTTTTCATTTTCTCCCCTCTTTCGCTCATCTGTTTTGTGTGTGTGTCTGTGTATACTTACGTTCAAGGGTTCCAACGTGGACACATTACACTTCCTGTTGATGCAGAGGTCTGTAACAGCCTGAGCAATGGCTTTAACTGCCAAATCAATACTAAACACGGCATATGGACTTGTCGTGTTTATCAATTGCTCAATGGCTTTTCCACTGGAATTGTCATTCTTTTCCCCCTTTAAAAATTCACTCAAAAATGAGTTATTCTTGGAGTAAGCTGGATTTACATCAAGATTGCGGAGAAACTGAATAAACTTGGATGAGTTTCCAGATTTAAAATTGGTCCCAAAGACTGTTCCAACATCTTCCAATTTCCAGGTTGTTGTATTGAGTGCATTAGTTGATTGTGACCAGTTATCACTAGCCACCCAAACTTTCCCTCTGCCTTGGGGATTCTTGAGAAGCTTATCAAAAATGTACATCATATGATTGGGCTTTGCAAAAGACACAATGACTTGAACATTTTTACTTTCAGTGATGCTTTTCACTGCAAATTCAATGCTGTCATTAAGCATTTTATCTCCAAGAAAATCTGGCAGAACTAAGGTGAAGGCAAAGCAGATGTTGTTCTTGTTTGCATGGTGGTTGAGGCGTTCAACTGCATACCGACCATATTCACCATCAGTTGTTACAACACCAACCCAAGTCCAGTTATGACATTTCAGAATCTCGATGATGGCGCGCGCTTGGTGATCGTCTTCTGGTACGGTTCTCATAAAGCTTGGGAAACGGTTCTTAACACTCAGGAGACCAGAAGTTGACCCATAGCTTATCTGTGCAAATAACAGAAAACAACTATTAGACAAGAGATATGTTCAACAGAAAAATGAGAAATTCCTACTACACATAAACTTATCTTTTGAATAAAAATTAGAAATAATGTTTGAAAAAAAAATCCACTTTGCTGCTGAGAGCTATAGAGCTGTATCTTTAAAAAAAAATCTGTACAGTAAACATGAGACAAAGCCTGCTGATGGGTTGGCTGGCTTATCATAATCGGGGTTACAGGAAATATCTAGTCATCCTCTGTCCATTTAAAATGCTAGTTTATCCATTATTTGTTCAAATTACTTTAAATGCTTTACAAAAATTGTAGAAAATAATTTTAAGCTCATTCATACCTGAGGAATGTTCTCCAGGTTAAGCTGCTGTGTAACTGCTATGGATATCTCAGAGTAATAATCACCAATAACAGCCAGCACAGGCGGAGGAGACTGCTGTGTACAATCTGTGTTAGTGTTCCCTGAAAACAAAAAAATTAAGAAATACACTTGCCTTTATTTGACGTTCTTTTAAATACAATTTGATGTTTCTACGCCATCTGTCTTGCACCAGCTAACAAACTGACTAACTGAATAAATTAACAAACAAATAAGTATAAAAGATGATTAAGCCTTGAAACTCTGGTTATGTGGAAAATTTATAGACTGTTATCACGCAGGGAATCCCAGGTGTTGTTCACTGGAGATTTGACTGAAACCTGTTGGACATGAAATGATGACAACCGTTTATTGTTCTCTCTGTTTTAGTTGATGTCTCATGGTGTCTTTCTTTCATTGTCACTTTCTTTAGAACAGAATTAAACAAGTTTTTTAGGATTTACTGTAAACTTCTATCATGGGTACCTTCTGTCTTAGTATTAATATTAGTAGTAGCAGTATTTTTTATTAAAATACTTTAATAATTTGCAAAATATCTGAAAGTTATCTGGTATTTGCTTTTCACTGAGATTCTCTAAATTTATTGCCACTGAGATCTCAGATGCTCCTACTGTTAATCATACTTAATTATATGGAAAGATAATGGCTAACTTGTCTGAAAAAATCTTTAAATGTGTTTAAAATAAATAATGTGGGGCACAGCTGACCTTTTTGTAGCTATTTTACCTCCCACAACGGATGGGCAGAGATCCCAAAAAACTTTTAAAATACACGTCTTACATTACAAATACATGTCCCTCATGGTAAAGTTTTAATAAATAATGCAAGGTCAAGTCTCAACTGTACTCACCATTTCCCCCAATGAAGGACTGGGTGTTTCTTAGAGCAGTGGTAACATCACCGCAGGAGTCCACTATGTGATATCCCAGTTTTAGGTTCCCCAACTCACGCCTTTCATTTATCTCCTCCACCGCATGCACCATCATCAAGGACTGCGCCAGCCGAGCAGTGCTTACCCTGAAAGATTCACTCAATTGTTATAGATGCTGACATTTATAAAACTTAGGATAAAAATAGAAAATTACCTGTTACAGGTCCACTCCTCTTTGCCACTGGCATAACTAACTTCAGCACTTTCATGTATTGGGAACAGTCCTCCAATAATGATGTCACCTGGGGCTCTGGCTTCTTTTCGACTTTCACCATAAAAAAAGTGGCATGATAAACCTGATAAAAAGATGTAGAAACTTAAGAAATATTTCATCTTCTTCTTTAACTGCTATGCTTAAGTCTTCTTGAAAAGCAGGCAACTCTGTAATGCTACTTGTGTGTGTCTCTCCAGGGTTTTTTAAAAGACAAAGCTGTCAAACTTCCTGAACTTGAAATACTGCTTACCAGTTTTCATCCTCTTCATTTTTTCATGGTATGGTGTCAGTTTGCATGGTACACGTGGAATGCGTAAAAAGAAAAAACAAAACAAAACAAAACAAAACAAAACAAAACAAACAAAAAAAAAGATATAGGCATTTCCTGGTTTTTAAATTAAACTCATTTTTATTTCTATAGAGCAGCAGTAATGGATCAAGAATACACTTATTATTTAATTATTTATTTTACAGTTATTTTACTGTTACGTGTTGTTTTCCATGTCTTATGTTATCATATGTTGTTCATACCATGAAATGACACATGTGATCTTCAATCCTAACACTACTTTTTTATATTAAAAATTTATGAGAAAAATTTAGTTTGAAAGACACCCTTCTAAACTGTTGTACCCCACTGAGGTCATTGTCAGTGAAACAGAACAGATTAGGGAGGAACCAAGCACAAAACTTTTCACTGTTGATGAAGTACTTTCTCTGCTATTTGTTCTCATTCAATGTGCAGAAAAGATTAGGAAATTTGCTCCCATCAAAAATTCAGGTTTATTTTCAACATTTCCTTCTTTACTGTATGCCTTTATCTCTAACAACTTTCAAGTGACAGCTTTTTGAATTCTTGATATCAAAGCTGAAGCACCTAAGAGGTCAAAATGTGTGATCGCTATTCTTAAATAATGATAAATAAAAAATTATACAAAAAAAATAAATAAATAAATTAAAAAAACGGCAAGTGATTTCTTTCAGATTTGTGGGAGAAAAAGCACTGTTTCATTTAAATGGTATGCATCACACCAGACAAGAAGAAACTGTAGTGAGTTTCCCAAAGAGGTAATTTACCCTGTGGGGCTAATGGAAGAAAGTAGCATCTGATTTCTTTTTCAACTGGTTTATTTTTCATATCTGTAGGCTATATTTGAACCATTTAAATATGACTTGCTGGAAAGATGGCCAATGAATGTATTTAACTGTCTATGATGACTCAAATTTCCATCTTTCTTCTTCTAGCAAAACACAAGTGTTCAATTACAAAATAATATTAGAATCTCTCAAATTTCTTTCCAACTGTTGATCTCTTACAGCTCCAACCAATTTAAAAGGTTTAATATTATGAAGTTTGTTAAAATGGGGTACTGTGAGGTTTATGTTTGTTAAAAGTAAATTTGTAAGGAAATAATATTCTGTTAACTACAAAATATTGGCAGCTGTAATAACAATTATTTTTTACATGTATAATTCAATATATTTAGTTTTTAAATATCCTAAATGATCTACATCATAGATTTGAAGCATTAATTATCAGTAATATAAGCTAACAATCCTTTTTAGGTAAATAATTGGTCATCTGTTATAACAGAAAACCTTTATTTACCTATACCTCTTATTGTTTTTATACTTTTACTTAGTATTTTTCTCATATTGAGAATAACGCATTATGAACATATGTCCAGCTTTTTGTTACACAGTGGTATTATTGTAGCACAACTAATCAAGTGTTGCATTTTTATTTGGAGGTATTCATTTTTACGTGTTAATTTCCATTCTGTGACATTTACTGCAGCTCTGTAGCATTTCTGTGTAAAAGAGGTTTTTACATTAGTCATTCAAAGCCAAGTTAATAACAATGCAATAGTTAATTCTTAGAAGTATTGTTATGTAGAATAAAATTTCTCATCCAAACTCATTTAATGCAGAACCTGAATTGCACAATTTTCTCTTTTGCTGAGATGATATCTAAATACCTCCGCCCAGCATGTTATAATGATAACTGATGAGGCATGAATACATGTAAGAGACTACAGAATCTGAAAGCCTTCTTTTAGCAGCATACTGTCATTAGCCCAGTTGTTTTTCTTTTCTTTTTTTTTTAATCTAATACTAGAAATTTGCTGCACCCATCCTAGAAGCATGATAACAATCTGAAGAGCTTAAAGCCACGATCAATATGCACCAAAGGTAACTTGATAAGAACTTGCTGCTACTAGAAAACCAACTGAATTGCCTTGTTAGGCTGTTGATATGTCTTTCAGACAGTTTACTTTTTCTCTGGTAACGGCTGGCCCATAATAGGCTCATTCATGTCTCTTTTTCAATGGATTCAATATTTTCCGTCTTTGTGTTTTAAATGTGCGCCAGACTCTTTCAACAGTGGGAAGTTAAGCTCGAGGACTGAAGCACGCGACACGTTTTCTAACTTGCAGCGTCTGCGCATACGCGGAACAGAGAAAGGGAAGAGAGTTCCGCGCACTTATTATACAGTCGGGTAAAGTTTTCTTCACGATAAAAAAAAACAGGAAAAAGGGGGGAAAAAAGAGAAAAAAGGGGCAGTGGTCTTGTCGTTCATACCACAACTTCATTCATAATCTGACAGGCAGATTCGGGCTGTTTTCAGACAAGTACATCATATCAGCGGATGTCAACTTAACTTTGTGACTTGGGGCAGTTTGTGGAGGTAAGCATATTTTTGTTTACCTCATTAGCACGAGCAACGTTTGTGAACGGCTTCATTGACTGTTCTTTGAATGAGTTTATTCCGGAGCACAATAGTTCGCCTTACAGTGTGAAGAACTTTCTGCGTGTGGGAGAACACACCGTGACAGCCGCTTGTCACGGTGTGTTCTCTCAGACTGGGAAGGTGGCCAACAGCTGTTGAGAAAACAGCCTGTGCTGGTATTTGGAAACAGGATGTCTAATTAATACAAATGACACTGTCCTTCTGCTATGTCGCGACTTTTGTGACTCATAAGGCAGACCGTCTGCCATAACAGACACCTAATATGTCGTACATAATAACTTTTATCGTCTTCCGCGTGACTCAGTGCGTGCTTCATCTATTTCTGCATAGGTTGGGATGGTTCGTGACCAAACAGAATTAACATGGATTTTAAAACAAAACCAGTCTCTATTTACACCTTCGTCAAAAGTTCCAAAGTCCAGACTTGGTAGATAGAAAAAATAATAAAAACCCACAAAGCTACTTTTGGTGTTACGCAATATATCTGTCAGAATAAACCACATTAGGCCACTGAACTAAACATTGGTGGAAGTATTACATAAGGTAAGGTTTTTAGATTCCCTCTACAAGTACTGGTGGACTTTGATACAAATGTACTGGTAATTAAAGCATCATCAGAAAGCAGTTCACATGCTGATTTATCACCTAAAAACCTGAGACCTGTCATGTCCTCTTCTCACAAGTTGACTCTGTGAGGCCTTCATGAAAAGTCCATAAGGTTTGAATATCTCAGTGAAACAGTTAAACACATCCTTTTAAAATTATGTAGGTTACAGTTTTAATCACACCTGGTGATAGGATGTGAATTATTCCACACCTTTCATTTATGGGGTGTTTCACGGGGTTTTGTCCTAAAGCTTTCATCTAACATGCACGCCTTTATTTGGAAATAAAAGCCTGTCAATACTAGGCTATATGAGAAAGCATTAAGTTAGGTAAACAAAACACAAGCTTCTTTTCCAGCGAGCCATTTTTACTCAGCCATGATAAAACAAGTGTATCCTGTGTAGAACTGATAGTGAAGTGGCAGAAAACTATATCAGCTGTTCACAAGTAATTACTTAAATGGCAAATATTGTTGCTTTTTTTAAATTTACAGTTAATAACTATAATACTATAGTATTATCTTGGCAGTGCACACACACACACTCGCTTTCAGAATTACAGTAGATTGCCTTTTCAGTGGTAAACATTTTTATTTGAGCTTGATTATAAAAGAGTAGCTGGCATCAATTTTAAAATAAAGCCATATCTGATTTAAACACAAAAAGGTTTTTAGTTCATCCCAAATTTGGATGTGTTGTATTTGTACTAAAGCATATGGATTTAGATTATATTCATGTCTTAAACATCTTCACATGTTTTCAGAAACTGTGTTGCTTTAAAGACACGGATCATCATTCTTTATTCACCCTTTGAATGTAGCTCTAAAATAAAAAAAAATCCCCATCTTTCCAATATAGTATGAATTATTTTAGTAAAAAGAATCTTAAAAGTTGAATATGTGTTGTCTTCAGCCTGTGAAGTTTATTAATTTTCTATATCTTTCCGTCTCATTTTATCCTTTCCATCTCAATATTGTAATGTTCTGTGAATATGTTTGGAATATATTAGCTTGTTTAAACATAAACTTTTGGCTTAGAATATTTGATCAACTAAGATGTAAATTGAATAAAGGAAAGCTCTATTCTTTAATCA
>JBAMHW010000025.1:11273694-11306723 GCA_037177495.1 Rhadinocentrus ornatus
TATAGGGTAATTTCTGAAAATATATCACTGTCATTCTTTGCAGACTAAGTACTGGTCCCACTCCAGTGATGTCTTCATCGTGGTGGGAGACCCTGCTGATCTCAAATGGCAATTCTACCTTTGGCTTCCTGGATAATAGCAGCTGCTTCAACTCCAGCCAGAGCACCGTCCTCGCAGGCCTCAACTTTGGAGGCGTGCCGCTTGTCTTGCTTCTTGACTTCTGTGTCTTTATTGTATGTTTGCCTCTCATTTAATTGAAATAAAGTGAGAGACTGCTGAATATCTTGTGACATGAGTTCTTTCTTTATTGTTATGATTGGCAGAATTTATACAGTAAATATTTGGTCTGTAGCAATGAATGAGTTAACATCTCTTTAATATAATAAGAGCCCAAATTAAAGTTTGTTTTGCTTTGCAGAAATATGCTATACCGGAACTACATAGTCTCTTCTCTTGCCACTCACAGGTGTTGCTGAGCCTCTTCTCAATCATCAGGGAGAAGTTCTGGGATTATGGTCGTCTAGCTCTGGTTGCAGATAGTGAAGGGTGAGTTAACAATTTGTTTCGGGGATGTGGGGTGGAGGTTTGGTAGATATAACGAACACAATATTAAAGACTAGCATAATGGATAACAGGATCTTCTGGTTTATCTTTCTCTGTTAATCTAATAAAATCTATTGTTATCAGGTTCAATGAGTCAACACATCGCCGCTATGGACGTATGCCATCCATTGTGTCCAATCCAGAGGACCTGGAATATGAATCGGTATGGCAAAGAAAAAAAATATATATCATTGTCAGTTCCACCACCAAAACAAGTAGTCTTGATATAAAGAAATATAACTTTTACAGATAAAAATGAATGGTTCCTTTAGGACAGACTGACACATAATCATTTCAAACCTAATTTTTTAAGTTGCTTGATCTGAAATGAATTTTTGCTTTTATTAATATTAAATAGTACCAAAAAGGAGTTTTAGTCATAAGGGAAACCACATAGAGCTTTAGTAAAATGTTAGTGTAAAATATGATTTCTGTTTCTGCTCAGGGGTTCTGCTCTTGGCTTCCTTACATCGTCAGAATGGAGTGAGTGTTGTTATTGTTGCTAGAAACCTTTGCCTCACTTTTGTTTTTGTTAAATGCTGTATATGAATCACAGTGTCTGAGTCTTGCTAATGAGAATGGTATGAATGTGTCTTTCAGTGAAGAAAAGATAAAGGAGAGATGTGGCGTGGACGCTGTTCACTACCTTTCTTTCCAGCGTCATCTGATTATCCTGCTAGCGGTCATCACTGTGACCTCCCTCGCGATTATACTGCCTGTCAATATGACTGGAGACCTGCTGAGTGGGTTTAACAGCAGACTCTACACAATATTTTTAAAGAGAAAACACAGCAAAAGATAGCATTTGCTAGTGATTACACTCAGCATCACACAAGTTTTCAGTCATGATACACATTTTTCCTTAAAAGACCAATTATAGAGTGCATGAAATGCAGAGCAAAAGAAAACAAAAACAAAAAAAACACTTAATACCAAAACAGAAAACATACTTCAAACAACACAACAGTGTTTCAGATGCAAAACAACACAGAAGTCTAAGAAATGTGTTTCTTTCAGGAAATGATCCTCAGAGTTTTGGAAGGACGACTATTGGGAATCTTAAAACTAAGTAACTACCATAGAAATACAGTACACATTAAAAATATCTGCTTATTAAAGCATATGTAAATATTGCAGAACTGTTGTTTGGTCATCAAAAAATACACTACTTCACAGTGTCTGCCATTTTTGCTGCTAGGAACAATCTGTTATGGCTGCACACAGTGTTTGCGGTTTTCTACCTGACCCTCACAGTTGTCCTGCTGCGACGTCATACTTCACAAATGAAAGGCATGCGCAGAGAAACAGTAAGTCTTTATTTAAACAGACTAGAAAATTGGATGTTACATGATGTAAACTAAGGATTATCGAATCTGGTTGTGGATGTTAGTTCCCTGACTCCTGTCTTTAAGCTCATGATGCAATGGTGTCTTCCAGTCTCCAAAATGTTCAGGGAACCTAAATAATAGTTTGGTCCAAATGCATCCATTGTCAAGCTGTTAGCATTTTTCTGTGAAGAGATGGGCATAAGAATAAAGTTATTTAATTTATTTAACAACGTGTTGAATGTTACTTAGCTAAACTGGTGCCTGAACATGATGTTAAATTGCTTTTATTTGTGCAGGCCAGAAACACCTTGTTCGTGTGTTCAGTGCCTAAAACAGCAACAGAAGAAGACGTAACAACCCACTTCACGTGAGTGATAAAATGCATCAGTGGGATCAGTGTTTATTTAAATGGACTTTTTGCTTAAACAAGTGGTTCCCGAACTTTTTCTGCAGGGCCCACTTTCACAATAACCATAATGTCAAGCCCAAGCCTAAATCCCACTACCATGCACCCTGATGCTTAAAAAGAAGCATAAGAAGAAATGTGCCACGAAAAAAGTCGTTAGTTTACTGGCTGCTACTTGTTAACTATAGTTAATACCATGTCAGGTATTATAATTCCCAAGGAATTATTCGTTTCTCTGCTACAGTGTGAGGCGTTTTAAACCAGGAAACTGCTAACTGTTTCAGGTGTGTTAAGGTTTCGATGACAGATGCTCTTTAGTTAAACACATCTGCTATATATGACAGTTGTGATAAACAGGTTCTTTGTTTGTGCTCAGAAGGAAAAGTCCCCAAGCAGTGTTGCAACTTGTTTGACTTCATACTGTCTATTTTCTACTATTTTTTTACTATTGTTTTTTTTTTTGTTTGTTTTTTTCATTTAGATTTTTTGGGGGGCCCTAGTGGCCTTTATTTAACAGTACCTGGAAAAGAAAGGGGGTCAGAGAGAGCGGGAATGAATCTGCAGCAAAGAGCACCAGGCTGGGACTTGAACCTGGACCAGCTGCACCGAGGAGCTGTAGCTTCTGTATATAATGCTAGTATTTTAAGACAAACAACACACTGATCTCTTCTCATTACCTACCTGACTATTACCCATACTTGACCGTTACCTGGTCAAACCCAGGACAACATATGCCCCATTATATTTTCTTGTCTTTTTTTTTTTTTTTTTTTGAAATCTCTGTTGTTGATTATCATTTGCTCTTTGGTACTTTCACAAATTTGGCCATGTTTAGCTAGCAGTCCAAAAACTATGTTTTATTTAGCCTTGTTGCCCCTCCTGTCATAAGGAGCCCGACCCCCAGTTTGGGAACCACTGGTTTAAATACAGTAGTCACAACCTGCTCCATGCCTCACTGGCAGTTCCTGTTGTCCACAGAGATGCATATCCTTCCTGTCAAGTGTGTGCTGTGACGGTGTGCTATGATGTGGCCAAACTCATGCACCTTGATAAGGAAAGGTGAGTAATCAGAGGTAACAGTTTGAATGGGTTTTCTCTGTGTCAACAAGCACATACTAGCATATGCTACTAAGTGGGGCCACAAGTTTTATTAACCAGTTCATGGCTGACAAAGCCACCATTTCTGCACACTTTGTTGTTGTCATTGGCTACTAATGAATGTTCATGTGCCATGAAAAACAAACAAAAGAAACATACACCAACTAACTAAAGCTACTGTACTGAGATTTTTTCCCTAATTAAGTTTTTTTTTCTCAGCTATATGGCCCATAACTTTACTGAGGTACATTTTCACTTTTATGCTACATGATTTATCGTCCTGTAGATTTTTTGCACTTAATTTGATATCATTTGAAATTTCACCATGTGACCCCATCGCATGCCTGTGTATGCGTTAAACATGTAAAAATGTGCAGAACATAGTTGGATTTTAAGTGTCTCCTAAGTTTTTGTATTTTTTTATTTATTTAATCCTAGGTTACGAGCTGGAAAAAACCTGTGCTACTATGAGCGCGTACTAGAAAAAACAGGAAAACGGGAGCTGTTCAACCCTCGTTTTTGTAGCCACATATGTTGTTGCTCCAGCTGTGAGAAGGTGAGGTTGATCAGATGATTTGACAGTTTCCAGCTTTAGAACAGTATTTAGAGCTAAAGCTACAAAGCTTTAAATGTTGCTTTAAAATGAAATAGTTTAATCAGTGGCATTGCAGAAACAAGCGAGTCACTTGTTTCTGTTCATTCTCTGTTGGTTTTCTTGCAGGTTGATGCCATAGAGTATTACAGTGCAAAAGAGAAACACCTGCTGGAAGAAGTGAGACAGCAGACAGAAGAAGCACCACAGCGCCCTCTGGGGTTTGCTTTTGTCACCTTACAGACAGAGGCCATGGCCAAGTAGTGAGTAGCTTCACAGTATCTTTTTGATCAGTGTTTGCTTTTCAGTGTGTACGGCCTTAACAAAAATTTAGCCAGGACTGTATTAAGATTACATTGATGGAACCTGAATCCATAACAATTGATTTGGCTGTTTATGGCTTAATTTTTCATAAAGTTTTTTTTTTGGTGCACTGAGTTGCCATACTGTATGATTCTGTGTTTGTACAAGCAAAAGTTTAATGTGGAGAGACTATCTTTGTCCTCTGGCCTGATCAGGACATGTATTTCTCTTTTTTTGTCATATCCTGACTTTTTATATAGAGAAGGCTTTTGTGTGACTGTTTGTGTCCACCTAGTTAATGTACATCACTAACTACTGCCGTTCACTCACTGCAGCATTCTGAAAGACTTCAATGCACTTGAGTGTGGTGGGACGAGCTGTGGTTGTGGGAGGGAGCCCCAACCTTCGTCCAAGAGCAAAATTCTGAGAGTGAATAAGTGGAGGGTCAGCTTTGCACCACATCCCAAAAGTGTGTATTGGTAAGATCTAAAAAGACCCACTTTTATTTAGTTATGTGTTCCTTGCACATCATATGACTTGCAATAATACCAGGATGGGCAGTAATTTATTAGTATTATTAATTTTTTTTAATGGAGTCATATGGCCTTGCTGTTTGACAAAATAATTTTGTAAAAGTAAATGACTCCAATTAAAGTATATTTAAAGAAAATTACCTCAAAGTAATACATAACATTGGAAAATACCTAATTGTGCAGAATATCATCCATAATGAAATAGACTGTGATGTTTAATAAGTTTTTCTTTTAGTAGCTATATTGGTATAATAAAATAATTCTGAATATTGCTATCACCCTTTTCTGCCAAAAAACTTGACAAAGAAACATTGTGTGACCCCCTTTCTTATGATTAGATGACAGAAGTTTCTATATGCAAATGCTTTAAAAATGAGCATGACAAAACACTGCCTTTGCACCATCTCTCTGTGCGTGACTTTACTCTTTTCCTTATCCAATAGGGAAAACCTCTCCGTGCGAGGTTTTTACTGGGTTTTTCGCTATGTGATGATAAACGTCTTCCTTTTCATTCTGCTCACCTTCCTGACTACTCCAACCATCATTATTAACACCATAGACAAGTTCAACGTGACTAAGCCTATCTACTATCTTAATGTGAGTCTGATACATAATTAAATAAGGTTTGTTTTAAAAAGTTTGTAATCTTAAAGTTGCTTAATTTTTTTTCTTTCTTATCGCTAGAGCCCCATCATCAGTCAGTTTTTCCCAACTCTCCTGCTGTGGTCCTTCTCTGCCTTACTGCCTACAATAGTGTACTACTCTACATTGGGAGAAGCACACTGGAGCAGGTATGCACACATCATAAGTCCACTGAGGGGTTTCTGTCTCTGGAGTTGCTTGTAAATATTTTTTTATTCCACTGCCTTCCGTGTTTCAGGTCCAGTGAGCAGCTGAGCATGATGCGGAAGTTGTACTTCTTCCTTCTCTTCATGGTACTCATTCTTCCCTCGCTCGGACTCACCAGGTAATTTCCTTGACTTTCACAGCTTACCCAGCCTGAAGCAGGACCTTTAACTTTACATGAACACTTTAATATGTATTTAAGTGCTTTGTCACATGATGTGTTCAATAGCAAACTTAAAAGCAAGGAGGCATAAATCATTTTCAACTTGGTGACAAACTACCCAGTTGTCTTTACTTGAGTCAAGTATGCCTTTTTTTCCAGTCCGTTACTACCCAGGTATTCACAATAGAATACTAAATGTGTCATTCAAATGAAAAGTTGTTCTCCTAAGACAGTGGTTCCAACCTGGGGTCTGGACCTCCCAAAGGGGGAAGAAGAGCACAAGGACTCCCAGAGGCTTTGAACATTCAGAGCCATTGTAATTAATGTCCACAAATTGTCTCTATTTTAAGAAAAAAAAATATGTTGTTAATTTAACTTAGCCTTTATCAGAGGACAGGACTTAGCTGGAATATTTATGGTGAGAATCTGAATTGTGAAAGCATAAAACCAAGTATGGTTTCAGCACAGGGTGAGGCGTTTTAGTATTTGCATGAAGGGGGGGATCCCTAAGGAAAATAGGTTGGGAACCACTGTCCTGTTAGATGAACTTAATATTAGTATATTCAACAGAAACTTTTGGTAACTTTTTAACATTTTTTTGTTTGTTTTTTCACATTAGCCTTGCGTTTTTTTTTCGTTGGCTGTTTGATAAGGAGTTTCTCAGTGGAGGGAAACTAAGATTTGAGTAAGTAAATTCTGTTTTGTTTTGCTTTTTATCTTTATGCATGCACTCAATACGTTGCCTTTTAATTAGTAAGAAAAAAAAAATTACAAATTTATTTAAAATCCCATTTTTTTGGGTTATCATCTGGCGTCTAATGTTTAACCTAAGTTCTTTTAGAAGATAGAACTGCACATGTCTTTTGAGGTGTTATTTTATTCACAGCAGTTTTAATAACATAAAAAGTGGTCCTTTCCATGTGGAAATTACTTCAGGCTTTCTTTTCTTTACTTGTATTAGGTGTGTGTTTTTGCCTGATCAAGGGGCATTTTTTGTCAACTATGTGATCGCAGCTGGCCTGGTGGGCTCTGGGATGGAGTTGTTGCGGTTGCCAGGGTTACTTCTTTACACCATACGTATGTTGCTTGCTCGCTCTGCAGCTGAAAGAAAATATGTCAAACAGGTTTGTAATAGCATTGTCTGTTTTACTCACTCCTTCTTCATGGTAAGCAATTCCATTGTTTTTTTGTTTAGAAATTGCCCTTTTAGAAATTTCCATTAAAGGATGCAGGGATTTGATGTTAAAGGTTAAGTCTGGGAAGATGTGTAAACACTTGTTTTAACATTTTTTTTTCAAAAATATATATGAAATGTCCCAAACAAAACTGATTTATACTCTGTCACTTCTTTGAAACATATATTAAGAGAAGCTATAAAAAATTTTTTTTAGTTATGTTTTGTTTCATCAACCTCACCTTTACATGACAGCCCAGCTAAGTTGATTTCTGTCCACAGAACCAGGCATATGAGTGTGAATATGGAGCTATGTATGGCTGGACTCTCTGTGTGTTTACTGTCATTATGGCATACAGCATCATTTGCCCTATAATTGTTCCTTTTGGTGAGTAGTTATGTGTACATTCAACAATTTATCCTCTTTTGTTATATCCTTGCCCCACACTTACGTCTGTAGTACAAAATATAATCAATCACTTCCACAGTGGTATTAGTATTTTTTTTGTTTTTTGTCTCCATCAGGTCTCCTTTACATGTTCCTCAAGCACCTGGTAGACAGGCACAACCTCTACTTTGCTTACCTGCCTACTCGCCTTGACCACCAAGTCCACCAGGGAGCTGTCAATCAAGCTCTGGCTGCTCCAATCATATGCTTGATATGGCTTTACTTCTTCTCTGTTCTCAGAGCAGGTTAGAAATTAATGTTGCAGCTGGAGAGAGTGGTTTATATTGGTACAGTTTTTTTTTTTTCTTCTTCTTCTTCTTCTTCTTTACCATGAAATAATGGCTTTAAAATGATTTGGGTATAACTTAATGGGAATCTGTGAATATACTTATCAGACCTTCACCAAAAATTAAATGAAAAACAAGCTATGTGTGGAAGTTACAGGAGCTCTAGCCATCCCTCCTCCAAGGATTGCCGGTGTTTGAAACTAGCATCTGCTTGCTGGGCCCAACACCATGTCTCAATGGCTTGCTTTCTCTTCTTGTATTCCACTTGGCCCAGGCTCAGCGGACAGTGGCTAGTGGACACTTGCTCTAAGCCCAGTCCCGACAGCAAAGGTCTGCTCATTCAACCTGGGGAGTGGGTCCTAGCCCACTCTAGCCACCAGCTTACTTCTCAGAACTTGTGTTAGCTTATAATTACATTGTTTCCTCACAGTGCATCCAAATTAGCTGTAAAGCCCTGACCTGTAAGTAGCCAGGATTGGTTCCTCCTATATAGTACATAGAACATTGAGACCATTTGACCTCACCTCTCTGGGACTATAGGTGGCACTCTTAAGGGTTTAAAATAGCTCTAACAACAATGCCCAGTTTTACTCATAATACATTACATTACAACACAAAAAATAAGTAGACTTGTTTACAGGGTTAAAAACTTTAGTTTTTATAGTTATCCATTAATATTTAGGAAATATATAAAAGATGGCCATGTTAAGGTTTTAGAAGCTGCAATTTAGAAAATCTTTAACTCGCAGAATTTCTGTTACTGAGCCTATCTGCAATAGGTTCTCTATAATGATTCTTTAAAGTTAAATATTGTCTAGAGTTAAAAATCTGTTTACTTTGAACTATTCAATCTCCTTGTACAGTAGTAAGTGATACCAATGAACCCTTTTTTCTTTTTTTGTTTCTTATATTCTTTATATTTATCTGTTCTCTATAAACAAAGAATATTACATTTAAAAAAGGATTAAAATAGACTTAGCTGTTGGATTATGAAATGTGACTTAAAATGGTATAATTCACATATATGGCAAAAGTGTCAGTGCGTGTGGAATGTGGACCCAAATGCAAGCTGACAAGAGGCAGGAGGCAGACAAGGAAACAAAGGTTTTAATAACGGAACAAAACTTACAAATGACACTGGAGGAAAAACGACTATATATATACATAGACCAAGCCAACGATTGGCTGTCAGGAAGGTCAGTAAACATTTCCGTGTCTTGTGCACAGTCAGACCCTGTTGATATTATCAGAGATCCTGACTTGCAGTGAAATCTTAGTTGTCTTCTCTGCTTCTTTCTATTTCCATCCATAACCAACACCACACAAACAGTTTTCAAAATATATTCTATTCTATTCTATTCTACAGTCACTTGGCAGATGCTTTTATCCAAAGCTACTTACATCGGACAGTAAGAACAACACAAGCAAGAATTCAAACGGTGCAACATCATAATTAAATAGTAGTCAGACTGCTGTGAGCCCAGGTGCTGTCATGTAGTGCTAGACGCAGCTTTTTTTATTTTTTCATTAACCATAACTTCGAACCACACACAAATGTCTATTGTGAGTGATTAAAAATGACAAGCAAACAATTCTTTATTTAACATTTTTTCTCTATGCCGTCTTCTGGTTTCCCTTTTTAAATACTGCCCCTGGTGAAGCTGGCGATGCGAAGAAACCCAGCAGCAGGGGGTCCTTTTGCTTCAATTGGTTATTGACGTCAGTTTGGTGTATAAGAGCCCTAAGTCTACATCTTTTCCTCAATTAGTATAGGGAGATCTATACATATGCAAATGAGTCCCATTGCTGCTTGCCTGTAGCTGGCCCTCAGTCTCTCTCTTCATGTGTGAACAATTCCAGTCATTGTCATTCATCTATTCTCCTGCTCCAATGAGGGAGACATAGTGCCAAGTCACAGTTCTGAATTGTTTGTTTTTGCAAGATTGAGTGAGAATTTTTATAAGAGCAGGACCTGGTCACTGCAGGAACTGGAAATGAAAAATGTCCCAACAGCTGTTGGGAAGCTCGGGATTTAACTTGCTGTCAACTGTTGTATTATTTATTTGTATGATTTAACTTTTTAAAGAAATATTTGTGTGACAAATCCTCTGTTTGAGGTGAAGAAAAGCACAGATGGTGATTTACCATTCATTTCTGCACAATGTGTCTTTGTCAGGAATAATTTATAGTTATGTATATATAATGATTTACTGCTGGATTCCCACCTGTGTAAATGCATGCAACTATTTTGCTTTAGGGAGCTCAAAGGATTTCAGTTGCTATAAGTAAAGCTATAAAGCTGTAGGTGTTAAAACAATAATGAAATAAAAAAAAATTTTTAAAAAAGGTAAGTCTCCCTCAAGCAGCTATAAACAACAAATGGAGCTTTAGAGCCTGAAATCGAGAATATACATTGATTATGCGTTTGTACAATGTGATGGTGTAAGTATTTTACCCACCCTGACATTTTGTGCCCGTGGCTTTTTTTTGCTAGTTATTAATGACATGCACAGATGTGAAAATGTCTGTTAGATCTTATATCATTGCTGAATGTTCTAACTTGTTAATAAATACTCGATGGAAAAGTGTAATGCAGATGTATTGTCTAAAAAAGACAAAAAAAAAACCACAATTGCACTGTTGAAATGTATGTGTGTGTGGTTTCAGGGTTTTGGACTTCCACTTCTCTATTCACCTTGGTGGTCCTGTGTATGACAGTATTTATCTGTATCAGCTGCACCTGCTTTGGCCACTTAAAGTACCTCAGTCCACATAACTATGCGGTGAGCATTTGTGCATAAATATGCTGTTTCCATGTTGTTTTTCACACTGAACTATCATATTGTTTGTTTTATTTTTCAGGTCAAAGAGGAGGACATGGAAGCAGTAGAGGGAGTGGAAGAAAACACTAGGGTACTGTACTTATGGTTGTTCTTTAACAAAGTCCACAGCATCACACATGTTTCAAACATGCGTGAGGCTTGACCTAAAGTTAATCTCTGTGTGTTAACCGGCCCAGTTGGTCATGCTTCTAATGTTAGTCATTAACAAATTACTTCCATCATGGCTGGTTTTTCCTGCTCAACTTGCACATAAATGGCAGCTATATTAAAACAACACAACAAATTAGAAGATTACAAAACACAGCATTAAAAAAGAAAAGTATTACATTATAATCATTTAGCTGACGCTTTTATCCAAAGCGACTTACAATGGTTAGGCAGTAGTGTTAAGGGTCTTGCCTAAGGACCCAACTGGAAGGTGTTAATGTTCGTCCCCTGGGGGATTCGAACCCAATTGAGCTAACCAGTATAACCAAGGCCTTGCTGGGATCATTAAGCTGTTTAGTTTTGGGAGTTAGGTGAATATCAGATGTAGATTAGCAGGTCCTTATATTGTGTATTACAAACATTCATTTGTAATACACACAAAAAAAAACATAATGGGAACACACACAATAGTGTCTGTGTGTTCAGTGCTCATATCTCTTCTCTTTGCTGTGTTTTACAGGTTTACCTTCCCAGAGTGCTTAATTCCAAATCTCCTGCCAGTACCCCACAGGGATCTAAACATCAGCGCTTTTACGGCTCTACTGAGGATAGCCCAGTGTACAGCTTTAGCCCAGCAGAGAACAGCACATCAGATGCTTGATGTAATGTATTTCAATGCTTGGAAGTCAAGGTGGCTTTGACCTTTGATTGTAAATCTGCTTCTTTCTCAAGTATGAACAAGGACTGTCCCAGTGAATCCTAGTGGGAAAAGGTTGAGATAAGATAAGAATCAAAGGTTATGATGAAAACAGTGTTCATTTAAAAACATATTTTTTATTTTGAGTTTTGTTTTATATTTGAAAAACTACTTTGCACCTGTGCAGTATAGAAAGCAAAGTTGTTTGTGGCCTCTCTGATAAGGACCAATTTATCATGAGACCTTTTACCAAAACCTGCAATTCCAATCAAGCCATTATGTTGATAAATTATTAATTTCTTGCACATGCTGGATAATCACACCTGGGCCACAGATCCCGAAGAGATGAACAACCACAGATTGGTGTTTGTTCATTGTCTGGGCAGGTTTCAGCCAGTAGACTTCTCCACAGGACTTTTTTTTTTATACCATAACATCTGCCAAAGGAGTAATTTTTTCTGTATTTTTTATATCTTTCTTGTTTTATAAGGCTGAACAATGATGCTGTACTATTAATGAATATGTGTTTTAAACAGGTCAACATTTTTTTATTTTTTTTTTTGCATTAAATGTAATTTTGTTTTGCAGCTTTTAAAATGTCCATTTTATGGGAACTAATCTAGAAAGAAAATTAACTAATTATAAAAGTTTTTAATAGTTTTAAGTTAAATGGGTTGCTTATGTTAGGAGGAGCTTAGCCTTTGTTAAAAAGAGTGTGTGATCATTTTCAACATGCTGTTTTAAAGGCAAACATGAGGAACGACTATGCGCTTGCCTTGACATCAGGGGGCACTGTTGCACTGCAGTAAGGTCATGTAACTTATGAAATATTCATAAAGCAGTAACAAAAAGCTCAAATACACAATGTTGCATTGAAGATTTCTAACTTATTCTGACATTGGCATGAACCAGGTTACTGGGTGACAATTCCAGCAGCTCCACCTCCTCACCTGATCCTTCGCTATTGTCTCCTTTTCTGCTCCCTTTCCTTTTTCTAGCTCTTATTCTCCTGCCCTTTTCCCCTTTCTCACCACGGTACCTGCCTCAGCTGGGAAACACCACTGTTGTCAAATAAAAGGCTTTTAGGGTGCTACAGAGAATAGCACAGTTGTTAAATTTGGGTAATGAAGTGCTACGCTATCACATTGAGGTTTGTAACTGCAGTGAAAGGAGAAGTTTGGACAAAGCTCAGTGTTACTCTAATGGACGCTCAGAGAAGCTCTTGAAACACAAAAACCAGTTCAGGAACAGTAACTGATGAAGAGGTCTGTCATTTCTTTAAGACATACTTACCAACCCAAGAATGTGATTCGCTTTGCAGCATTAATGCTCCCACAGTTGCATAATCCTGCCAGCAAGGCTTCAGTACCTGTATACAGAAGAGTGATATACAAGCATAAAAGACGATTTAAAACCTACTTTCATCCTGTGTTAAAGTGCATGTTTAATTTGTGGTCACAAAAATAAATACCTATTTTAATCCTTTATCGCAACACAAATCTTAATGGTAAAAAGAGTGCACAAAAGTTAATAACTGTGCTTTACTCTTGATGTCTTTCAAAGATCGCACATTACAAGAGTCATTTGTTTACTCACTTTAGTATTGTATCATTTGGTATGTGATGAAGCAATAAAAATTGCGTTCATAGTTTTACATGATCTCTAGTGCGCTGGAAGTGATAATGCACCCCATAACATAGCCTATTTTTGATGAAAATGTAATAATCAGACAAACACTGCATGATTCCTAAGCAAAGAAATCTGAAACTAGATCTGAACAGGCATAGCTCAAGAAAGTCACATGAGAAAGCTGTCCAGGGTCCAGGGTTGCTAATAACTTGCAGATATTCTCATGTGGCTTCAAAGATGAGAGTTTAATGTCAGACACCTGATATACTGTCTCTGCTTTGTGCATATAATGCATGGTCCCTGCAGGAAAAGCGTCCTCTGTGGAGCAAAAGTAATATAGATGTTAAAGCTGCAAGATCATGGGAAGCAGCTGTGTTCAGCAGCTAGAACTGCATTCTACATCTTTCCAAAACCACACTTCAAACTCTGACCCAATGTTAAACAACACTAATTCCATGGCTTAGCTTCAGCCCACATGATTCCTGACTCCTGCATATGGGTGTGTGAAAGTTTGATCTAATGACATGCAAACTGGGAGTGGTTTTGTGGCATCTCATATACAAATAATGTTCAGACATACATATGCTGTGTATTTGTACACAAAAGTCCAAGTCTTAAAACGATTTTGAATTAAGTCGAACTTATAAAAAGAAATACTTGGCAGTAACAACTGTCTTTTTTTCCCAGGAGGTTTCTTGAAAAAGAATAATAAAAAATTATAGGAAAAATGGAAAAAAAAAGGTATTTAAAAAAACAAAAAAGCAAATCTCATTTAAACCCAGATAAATATTCAATCAACTATTCAAATATTCAACACTAAAACTGAATTTAATTGCAAATATTAACCATATGCAATTTGCTAATAATTGAAGTTACAATAAATAGAAAATAGTGTGAAAATGATCACATATTGAAATAGAAAGCTAGTCTCAACTTATTTAGCTGTCAATATATATAATAGGTCCAAGAATGCATGAATAGTGTTTCTAATTAAATTGCAAAGAATTCTGGGATTTCTTAATCTATGATACATGATAATGACACATGACATTAAGAGATTCCCCTTAAACAGACATTATTGTGTAGGAAAAAGTCACTGCATCGGGTACAAAATATTTTTGAAAACAAACATCTGAATCCAGTTCATAACTGCATCCACAAATGTTACTCCATCATGCAAAGAGAGAAGAGAGAGAAGCCGTTCATATGTAAGCAGTACAATTCCACATGGCATTTTGTTGATATTACAACAGCCAGACTTTGTAGTAGGAATCTAAATGCTTGTCTGGCTCACCTGCTGTCCTGACCTATCACCAACTGCAGTCTAGCAGGTAATGAAATGTAAAAGACAAGAAAGAGTTCCCCTTAAAATGTTTTAATTAGATTAATATCACAGTGAGAAGGTGTAATGTGTGGTATATATATATATAGTCCATCAGTCATTATCTGTACCGCTTATTCCATTACGGGTCGCGGGGTGAGCTGGAGCCCATCCCAGCATTGTTTCAGGTGAGAGGCAGGGTACACCCTGGACAGGTCACCAGTCCAACGCAGGGCCAACATAGATAGGGACAAACAGCCATTCACGCACACACACTCAGAATTTAGAGAACAGTTTACAGAAATGTTTTTTTTAAAAACTAGCCAACAAACACGATAAACTAAAATAGTTTACGTCACTTGTAAACTAATACTTTGTTGAACAATCCTTTAAGGGAATCACTCCAAGTGTTTTCTGTAACTGTCAATCAGACTACTGCACCTGTTGACAGGTATTTTGGCCCACTGCTTATCAGCAAAGTGGTTTAATTTGTGGGGAATAGTTTTGTTTGTTTTTAATTATTCTTTTCAACTCAACTTATTTAACTAAATTATAATTTAGCAAATTTGTATTCATTGTTACCTTTTTCAGTCTCCAGTTATTTGAATTAGATTATTGTGAATTTGTCCTTTCCTTTTATAGAATGGTATGTATAAATTTGAGGACAAAAATAAATATACATATATACATATATATATATATATATATAATTTTTTTCTTTTTTGAGTTTGAAGAGTTCGGTGGCCCCCAGGTCAAATAAAACGACAGTGATTTAGCCAGAAAGGTCTTAGTGGCATACACAATACACCTTTCTTTAAAGAGAAACATCTCTGTGTAGGTGTGACAACCGCTGAACTCCGTGCCCTTAATGCATTCTTGGTATTGTTTTGTCTGTGCTTTTGTATGGCACAGACACTATTATTTAGTCACCTCACTCTTTCTCTCTCTGTATTCACTTAATGCTGCACTCCCAGGCCAGTGAACTTAAGAAGAAACCACTATTTGTGTGCGTGTGTGTATCAAATAAGGATTAAACCCATTTAGGGTTCTGGGGTTTGGGGGTCAGATTTCCTTCTTGTCACTACTAAGATCGATGGATGTGACCTCTGACCAATCTGCTCCAATTTGTATATAAACATGGCAGTGACCAATGACGGCATCGCGTGGGATCGCTCCAACCAATGAGCAGCCTTCCGGTAGTATCATGCTCCATGGCACTCCTATCTTTTGTCCATCAGGATTACTGCCATGGCAACGCTGGCCGCCTGGGAGGTGAGTTTCCCAGAGCAGCAGGACAAGGACAGAAACGGACCGCCTCAGTCCAAGTCATACTTCCTTCCAGAGCCAATGGGGTGAGCAGAAGTGGAGTGGAGTGTATTTGTGTGTCGGTCTGGAAGTCCAAAACTTCCATCTACACTGCCAACTCTAATGAGAGGTGCCATCCTGAGTCACAAGCTCAGAGTATGTTTGTCTGTGTGGGTGAGTAGGTAGGTTGGTAAGGGTCTGTCCTTGTGTATTCTCTTGTGTGTGGGGTACTCTGTAGAAAAGTCACCCCACTCTCCCTCTCTTTTCTTTTGGTCGACTACATTAGTGGCCAGAAGGGCAGAGAGCCAGGCAGCTGAAACCACCGCTGCTGATTAAGCATGTGACTCTGGACCGAGGCCCCTTTGTTTGGACAATTACAGCCAACACACAGAGCCCTGGAAATGTCGTGTGACATAGGAAAAGAAAAGCATTGGGATAAATAGACATCAGGAATAATTTAAAGCTGAATGTGTGTTTTGTGACTGCTTTTTTTCTGCATTAGGGTGTTGAAGCTGTAGACTTTTAACTTATCTTTCATACCATATCTGATTTAATATCTTGCCAATGTATTTGCATTTTGTAATTTCTTCTACATACACAAGTGATTAATAGGTAATTCTGGCACATAATCCATGTTGCTTTCTACAGCAGTTTGACAATTATTTGCCTCGATGCAGGAGATGTTGGATGTGAACCTGTAATTTTATACAACTCTACTTTGGCTTTAGATGACTGAATTGTAAACAGCATCAAAATGCAAACCTCAACACTTGATTACATGCAATGGATGCTTCCTTTCATTTAAAATCTTTGGACATGTGAGGACAAATTAAATGGATACCTTAATAGTTATGTAAGGAAACAAACTCATCACAAAAAGTAAGGAAATTTGCGTTTGGTTGATTATGTCTTTGTAGTAACAATACTTCATAGTAATAAGTCTTATATGGTTGGAAAGCTCGTTTATCGCCCCTTTAAATGGCGCCACATTTCTGAAGAAAATGCATTTGTGGGATGAGCAGCAGAGTTGAGCATGTGGGCTGCGCCCATAAAAACCAATAACAAATCTTTTCTCCCATTGTACACTGTGCAATGAATAGCCAGTGCATTAAAAAAGTTAATAATGAATATATTCATGGCATTTAAAAAAATTACAATATCAATTATTTACTCTTACCTTTAAAGACATTACCTTCATATGATTCAATTTTGTTTATTTAAATAGCACCAATTTACAACATTAATCATTTAACAGCACTTTAAGTACAATAAGATACAGTCAATTTCAGTCCTGTCATAATCTAAGTTAATTAAGTTCATTATAATTCAGTTTAGTACAGTTCATCATAAATGTATTCATATAATGCCAGTTTATAAATGGTTTTCTATAGAGAAAGAGCAGCTGGTTGCTTTGAAACTTAATTTTGACTTAATTCCCCCATCTGATTCTCCTTTTTACCCAAACAGTTGAGGAGTGAAAGAACAGCACAGTAACATAAACACAGCCACAATTACAGAGACACTGGCGATAGCAAAAACAAAAAAAAAGAGAAATAAAATTAATAACAACATACATAGAAAGTAAAGACAGCAGGTTAAGGAGAGATGCTTAGTGGATTATGGGGATCCCCCAGCAGCCTAGGCCTAAAGCTACAGAACTAAAGGAATGATTCAGTGTGACTTGGGCCAGATGCAGCTATAAACTATATCAAATATAAGAAGGTTTTAAGCCTAATTTAAAAGGTAGAGGGAATAACTGCCTCTCAATCCCAAACTGGGATCTGGTTCTGTGAAAGGCCTCCTGATGGCTAAAGGCTCTGCTTCTATTCTACTTTTAGAAACTCTATGAACCACAAGTAACCCTGCAGTGTGAGAGCAAAGTGCTCTGTTGGGAAAACATGGTACAGGAATTTTTTTCAGTAGAGCGGAGTTTGTTTATTAAGAATTATATATTTGAGAAGATTTTTTAATTTGATCATGGATTTAGCTTTTAACCACTCAAGAGATGCTAAATTGGATTTTTCCCTGGGAAAAATCTGTGAAACTTTAAACACTGACTTTGTATTTTGGAAAATTTGAATGATTTAGTTGCACGCCTGCTCAGCGAATTTAAGATACTTTCAAAAGGATTAAGGTTTGGACTTCTAGCCAAGAAAGAAACTTGAGATCATTTGTTGTGGGATAATCCCATCTGATCCAAACCCTAGTGGTTGGCTATACTCAAACTGGAACCATACACTTTTAACAGAATATAGAAAGTCATAGTGACAACCACTAAATTGTGAGCTGTTCCTTTAAAGGTTTAAGCTCTACGTTTGACAGTGATCAACTTCTGTTTCTTAGAGCAGGAAGTGACCATATTTCAACAAGACACTTGATAATGATATTTAAAATCTGGATGGACAAATATAAATATCCTTTTTGGCAAATATCTGTTGAATCATGCAAGATTTTTCAGAAGGACCACCGACACACTGACCACAAGGATTGAATTTAGCTAACAACGCCATAATATTAATAATAATAACTTGTGGAAAATGTTTATGACTTTCAGTATTTCATAAGGGAAGTAATGCATCTTGATTGGGATGCAGATTGGAGCCAAAAATGTTTTCTAAACAGGTGCCTATTGTCCCATCCTGTACTTTAAGACAATTAATATTCTTTCTACAGTCTGTGGGTGGAATATCACACCTTGTGTGATGAGCTGGGTGAAGGGTTGAGCCAATAACTCTATTTCACTGTAGCAGTTCTGATTTGCCCTGCATTAACTGAAGACCAGAGCCCAGACCAGCAGTAAAACCAGCCCACACCATCCATCTAATTAATCTAACTTCCTCATCTGAGGATCTGACCTCAACATTAGTGAAGACATTGCAAGGATTGTGTGGTTAAATCCCATAACCATGCGAACGGTTCCTCACTATTCTTTCAGTTGTGCCATCCTGCAAAAGCAGCAGCAGTTTGTGACAGTTGCCAAAATCTCTGGTAGACAAGATGAATTCAATTCTCCTAATGAACAAAAATCCTGAGAAATCGACTGATTTGAAACAATCCCAGTTGTGATTGTAGTAAACTGTTATTGTAGGTGTGCAACAATGGAAAGGCATTCATTTGCATGGCTATAGTTTATCTACTTAGACATCAAGCAGATCGATGGCTGTGCTCCACTGTGGTCAAATAGTTTAAAAAGTTTTTACAAAAAACTGAGAAGCTCCTGTATGCTTTTTTTTCTTAAAAATAGATGGCAAATAAATGGCCATTTCTTGAAAGTTTTAAAGGCTTTAAGGGTGAACGGGCAAAAAATAAATAAAGGGTGATAAAAGAAAACACCCTTTTTACTGTTTCTGTTTTGTTTTCTTGTATGTAATTGATGTCCCCAACTCAGAAACCCTCACATTCTTGGATTTCATGGGCGTAGAAGTCATATGGCACAAATTAAAAGAATGGAAGGCTCCACTGTCAGGCAAGGTATAATAGGATCATCATGCACAAGATTAGCCCAATACAAGCAGACTGTCCAAAATCATCTGTTGGACAGTGGCCAATCATGTTTTTCTGAGTGTAACTCAAGCCATCTTCACGCTGCGTCTTCTGGCTGAGGCTATTGGACCCGAGCCAGGATAAACCCAACAGCTGATGCTCATTCAGTGTCTCTTAAACAGAATTTGCTCCATAAAATGCTCAGAAGAGCAGATGATTGTGTTATGTGGCTGTATAGTTGCTATGGCTTGTTGCATGCTGTAAAGTAAAGGATTTGTATCATTGCTTTGCTTTAATTAACAGATTCAAGACAGTTGGGTTATCTTGAGGGAGTCTGAATGGTTGTCTGGTATAAAAGTAAAATTAGCCCACAAAGGAAAGATCATATTAGTGCACAGCTGACCAATGAAAAATGAATAAATTCTGTGATGAAAGAAGTGTGTGGCAGCTCATTGTACAGATAATTTCCTAAAAAGATCATCAGTGCAAGAGACAGAACAAATCTCCCTTTCAAACTATGGACAACGCATCATAGGGTGACAAAGTGGCCCCTTGATGCATTTTCCACAATGTGGAAATTTCCAAAGTTTGATGATACTTCTAACTGACATCTGACCTCAAAAATCCCAGTTTTAGGCCAAAGTTAATGAAACATTAACAAATCACATTTAATCAGAAGTTCAACCTGAGAAATTTCAGTATCAAAATGATTTCCTGTGTCACTTTTCAGAAGCAGATTCAATTAAAATACATTGATAGCAAATATTTAATACTATAATATACTATAATATTTAATGTAAAAATAAAACAGCACACACTGATACATAACCCCTCCTTCACACTAATGAGGATTTAGGTGCCATCTCAACACCAAAACGGATGCTGTATTCAGGAGGTCATGAATAAAATCATAGGCTATATTTCACAAGTGAACACTCCACTACACAGACGTCCACTCACGACGATTGTTATTACAGAGGAAACACCACTAAGTTGATTTCCTAGCACTGTTCATTTGTATTCCCTTATGTCATTCCCATATGTCATGCAGCCATGTCAGAGGGATCTACATGTGCATCCTGCCAGATGTTTCTTGGGCTTACCCGATTTTATCTTCCCGTCACTTGGTTGAAACTACCAGACACAAAACTGCCCTTGGCTTTTCCTTTCCTCTGTAAGCTATCCTCTAATATACGGGTGAAAGGGGGGGGGGGTTCTGAGGCCACAACAGACCCTACAATCAGTTTTCTTTCCAACAGGTAAAATACCAGTTTTAAACTTTAAAAAGAATTAATTAAAAGAGAGAACTGCAAATGTATCCCACTAACTCTTTCAGATTTTCTCAAACTTTTAAAGAATTTATCAGGGAAAATCTGGATAAAACCTGTCATTGTCCTGCATTCTCAGACACATTACCCCTGTTTATAAAAGCAGCTATAGAAAAGAAGCATTTTTTTTTATTTTCTGAACTGATAAACCACCTGCCAGATATTGTATAGTACTCCTTTACTTCACCAATACAGCTCTGACCTGTCTGGGAATGGATACTGGACCAAAAGGGGGGTGTCTTGTGATGTCTAGAACCTGTAAAGTTTTCAGTCCATTCTTTGCGCCTTGTGAGTCGAAGCATGAGGCCTTCACGGATCAGGTTTTTTTTTCCCAGCTCCACAGATGCTCAAACAGATTGGGATCTGTGAAGTTTGGGTTCTTTGTCACGTTCCTTGAGCTGCTGCTATTCAGTTTTTGCTGAGTGGCCAGGTGCATTGTCCTGCTGCCGGAGATCTCTGCCGTCAGGGAGTGACGTATGTTGCCTTGAAGGGGGCTGTGCTTGATCTGCAACAATGTTTTGGGTGGTTGGTAAATGTCAATGTAACACATGAATGTCAGAATCTAAAGTTTTCCAAGAGAACATTGCATTGTAAAACAGTTATTGTCACTCATGTCACCTGCTGCATTAAAGCTGTTCGATGCCTTTAAATCCTGCACACTGCTCTATTTCATGCTTTTTATTGAGCTTTTTCACTTTAGATGTAAAGACTACGTTATCATGGTATTAATGGCAAGGATTAAACATCAGGTGATTGGAATCCATTTCCCTGCTTTTACAATATGGATACTCTGTAATAGACTATTATCCCTTTTGGAGAAGCACAACTGTCACTAATGACATAAACAGCAGCCCTGTTTTATCTTGTTTTCTCTTCAAGCCCTCATACCACCATATAACAAGAGACATTGACCATGCTCATCTGTATCTTAACCCTTTCATAGTGTCCACTACAGTGGAAAACTATGTAGAGGTTGTTTTCTTCTTTATGCATGTGTGAGAATGGTATATTTGTAAAATTAACCACTACAGTAGACATTAGTCAGTCATCCAATAAACTGCCATTGACTGTAGAACAAATAAATTTATTATATACCATTATTTAATGTATAATTACTAAGTTTGACACGGCATGTGTGTTTTTTATAGGATATCCATACTATGAAATAAATATGAAAACACATAATTTCATTAATATCTTTATAGAACAGATCAAAATAAATTAAATAAGTATAAAGTCAAATACGACTGGAAGAAAAGCATCAATGTATGAAGTAAAATATTTTAAGTGGTTTTTGTTTTGTTTTTTAAATAAATTAATTCATGAATGGAAATTAATTTAAAATGTTTAGTAAAGATGTTTTATTTCGGTGGATAGTTGCAAGGTTAAAGAGCAGGAAGCAAATGAAACCCTTAGAACAACCTGGAACAGCATGTTTAGCTCAGAAGAGCATTTTAAAAATCATATCTGCTCTTCAGCCACCTCTTTGCGTGTTAATTTTTTTATTTGAATTTATTTATTTGACAGGGGTTTACACAGCAAGACATTTACCTCAAAGGGAAAAATGTTTGGTGGCAGGCTTTAGCAAAGCTGCTTAATTGTGAAAGGATTCTGGTTGAGTCATATATTTTACATAAGCACAGTCACCGGATTTCCTCTGCTTGAGTAATATAACTCTAATTATGGCGATACGGCGCACTCTCAACGTCTCTCACTGCGTCTGGCACGCACAGACTGGCGCTGGTGGCAAATGACGTCAGCCGCTCAGGTCTGGATACTGTGGGGCAACATTTATATTTTATATTTACTTAATATGATATTTAGTGATAACGCCGTGAACCTAAATGTTTCACGGAAATTACAGTAATTATAAATGAAAAAAATAAATTAAATAAAAAAGGACAAACCCTGGCAGTCGTAGCAACAAAGTTTGTTGTCATAGCAACCGATGAAGAAGAAAAGCTTGAGCCTCACGGTTTGGTTAGTCGTTATGTTGATGTAATTTAAAAACACTTGATATCGAAAACACGGATAATAGTTACTTAATTTAAGTCGTTACTCGTAATACAATGGACTCAAACTCCCTCTATTCTTCTCTAGAACTGGTTGCCGGTAGCGGACACGTTTTAAATGTTGAGCAAAGAACCACCCTGCAGACTTCCTTGACGATTCTGAAGAAAAACTACAAGTTTCAACGAGTCTTGTTTTGGGGCAAAATATTGGGATTAAAAGGGGACTACTTTATTGCTCAGGGGAGAGGAGAAGATGAGATGCAAGATAAGAAGTATCTGTACAGGTAAAACAGCCACTCGTATGATTCCACATTATTTTGACCCGCGATATATTTGTGCTTATACCAATGTCATGTGGTGCATCATCCCCAGCTTCAACTGCATGGACTGGTTGCTGCTCTCTACTGTCACTGACTCTATGATCGACGAAGTGTCCAAAGCCGAACAGGGTCGCTTCATAGGAGACCCCTCATTTATATACAACCGCAAGATGAGCAGTCAGAGAGAAATTAATGGGCCTGTAGACGAAGCAGTGGTAAGTGTGATCGATTAATAAATACTTTTAAACCTTTTTTTTTCTTCTTCTTCTTCTTTACCGTGTTTGTGGTGCTGTGTCAGAGAAAGCATTATGCAAACTTGTAGGCTTATATCTATCCATCTGCTGTCTTGGCCTGCTGCAAGAGTATAGTCATATCTCAGGTCATCTTTATCTGCAACCATATTTTATTTGAGAAGAATTTAAAATAATCCCAATTAGGTTTTCCGTTATCATTTTCTGGCTGAATTTTTTTTATCTGTGTAGTCATTTATTTCACCTTATGGAGAAACTGTTATTGCTTACAGCCTAAAGTAAATGAGGAGAAGAGGCTGGCCGTCACAATTCACCGCATTGAAGAAGAAGTGTCTATTGCACCTCGTGGAGCCTACATCAAGAGTCCATGTGGACTTGTCCAGATAAACCGCAGCTTTGGGGGTAAATTTCCTATATATACTGAGGTGCACATTCTTGTGTCTCATTGTGGAGTGTTGAGATTTGCCTTTGCATGAGGCAGAGGCATTATATGAGCCACCTCTGAGTCAGTTTTATCTTAAGTGGATGGATGAGGCATCTTTCTAATCATATTTTATAATCATCCTTGTTTAACACATGCACACATACTTAGTAAAAGATAGTTTCAGTTCAGCATTAATTTTACGATCTTTGTTTTAGGTCTCTCTGACATGGAAGCAAGGAAACTTGACAATTACATGCACTTCAGCAAACCAAAGAATGTAAAGAAATCCATTCAGGAAATAGGCAAATGGAGCCCGGCTATTAACTTCCTGGATGTCCTGAGTGAAGACGTTCCTAAAGGTGAAGCTACAGAGTTAACATCAGCTGTTGTTGTATTGTGTGGACCAAAAAACTATCACATTTTAAAACATATACTGCGAGTATTTTACCCTCCGACATGAGTTCATAAAACCACCCATGAAAGTGCTACTTTTATCTGATAGCACTAACACGTTAAGTTCTTTCCATTTAATGTGTTCCAATTGCCACAATACAGTAAAACAGAAAGATGTGTGGTTTTAGGGCAATCATACTGTGGCGATTCAGCTGACTGAATGTCGAGGCACGTTTCATCCAAATGGAAACAGATTACACAAGAAGGCTGCACTAAACCTTCAAAATGCCTGATGTGAATCTTGAATGGGGATAAGAAATGTTTTCTTGGAAAAAGTTGGAAGAATTTCCCTTTGACATATCTCAATGAGTGTTATGTATTGATATACCAACCAGATAATTTCTGTTGGATCTGCAATATCTGAGCTCTTAGTCCTGAACTCTAGGGGAGGGAGTAAGATTTATGAGCCTAGATAGACTTAATTTCTTGAAATTGGTCATTCTCCACTGTGATACTATATTTCCTTAAACAGTTAATATATTAAGTCAGTGGTATCACTGTATGAAGTTCAAATGCTGGTGGCAAACTCAGATGCTGACAGCGTTATTTGTAATGGAAAAATCAAACCCAGCAATCAAACATTGTCATAAATATTGTAAAGCAAGCCATGTGGATTTAGTTATGCATAGTCATGTCTACAAGTCTCTGAGGTTAGTAACTGGATGTAGTCTAGGCCAGAGTGAACACAGACAGTGAAGTTTTGGGCATAAAATTATGTGCATGTTAGAAGTAAAAAAAAAAAAAAAATGTTTAGTACCCACATGCAAACATGCAGCAGATGTGCGACTTAGGCCGTGTGTAGATGTTTGTGTGTCTTCTTTGATTTGGTGCAGATGTCAGCAGTGTCGTCACTACGGCTGACAGAACACAGCCGTTTCAGTGCCACACTCACTGTAGCCTTTACTAACGCAAAATGCATGCTCTTCTAGAAAACGCTAAAAGTTTAAGATGATCGCCATCAAAAAAAGGTGTCATCCCATGACACCCAAAACCGAGCACCCATAACCCTGCTGTTTTCAGCTTCTGATTTACATCTCTGTTTGTCTTCTTGCAACAGACCTTACATCTTACATAACAAATGTCATATGGCAGGTTTACTTTTAGTTGCATCATATTCTGAGACAAGACCAAAGACAGTGTTGGAACAGCTGTCTTATCTATTGGAATTGCCTCCCTTTTGTGTAATCAAATGTTTTCATAGTAGTTAAACCAGTTCTTGTTTAATTCCCATGGTCCTGGAGTTTATGGTCACACCCAAACATGTTGAGAAACGAGTTAGACGGTAGACATCAAACACGCCAATGGATGAGCTATTAGTGTATCCCTTGGCAGTTTCTAGCATGTGAACAGTAACATTTACAAAGATCATTGCAAGCTTTACTCCAGTGCAGAGAACAGGATGTAGCAGCTTCCTGCATTTAACATCAACTGTTTACAAGTAATCTGTGTTTGTGTTTAGGCTCGTGGAGTCTTCAGTTTGAATGTGCAGGCAAAGTGTGCGTGCTGCGCAGCCTCCTGTGGATGGGACTGACTTTCTACCATGTGCCAATGACTCCGCAACATGGATACGTCTACATCGGTGATGGGATAAAGAATTTAAACATTCATTTCATGGTGTGAAAGACACAGGTTCACACTCCATATTCTTCAGTATTCTAGGTTATTCTTTAATCTTAATACTAAAATATTATAGGCAATAGTAGTATGTGTCTACAAACTGTTTCTTCCTTTAAATGCTTTCACAAAGGCTATTCTTACACAGTAAACATGTTGAGAGGCAGAATAAACATTTTATTTGAACATCTGGTTGCCTTGAGTTTACACTGTCAACATACCATCTACTTTGAAAACGTAACACTCACCCAGTTGTTGATAACATTAAGTTGTCAGTGTTTTTACTTTAAGGGCCTTTTTAATATCCACAGTCACAATAGATGGTTCTGGGTGGGGCTGAGCATGATTTATTAAAATGTGACGCAGCTCAATAAACAAAAGTTAGAGTAAATGCAGATGGTTTAGGTCTCAAATCCAGGTAAACTCCAGATACATGAAGCTTTCCACAGCAACCTTGATGCCTGATGGGCCCACCTTCTTTGTCCAGCCATCGTTCTGATTGGTCAGGCTTTCTGTTGTTCAGTGTTTCATGCTCAAGGGCTTCACAGTATAACGCACATTGTTCTTAAGTGCTGGGTGGCCGACATCCATGCGCTTCTTACACCACTTCAGTCCTTTTTTATAGATGGGTTTCACAGAGTCAATGGACCAGCGAGTCAGGTACCTGTACAATACATACAGATGTAAAATAATAAGCAACCTTTAAGTACATTGGACATAGATGAAGATACTGGAAATATAGAAACAGCTGTATGCATCACCTGTTAAGTTTTGGCTTTGGTTTTTTTGGGACATGACCCTCTGGAAGTTTGGGTTTGTGGTCAGGGAGCAGACCTTGAGCACAGCAGATGTAATCAACTTAAAATGTGTATAATAAATAGTCAACAGTAAATCAAAAACATTTGGAAAAATTATGAAATGATTGATGTCACAAGTTAAGATTTGCACTGTCTAGCTTTGCATTTTCACTGAACAATGACTGCATCTGGTCTAGATACAAACAAATACATAAATGGACCTTGTATGCATTTTCATAAACAGAATAATGGTTTCATATACCAAACACTGTGTTTCAATGAATCTACCAGCGCCGTAGAATAATTCTGAATTATTCAGTCAAGATATGAACATCCCAAGTTTTTTCAGCGGGACCTGGTCTAATGTGCTCTGTGTGTCAAAATAAAAAAAAATAAAACTACCCCATATTTGCATTTTCACAAATAGAATGAAATGTTTCACAATTATAAACTGATAAATGAATGAATCTTCATCCCTGTAGAATAATTCAGTCCAGATTTGAACATCCAAAGTGATCGTTTTTCAGCAGAACCTGGTCTAATGTGGTCTGGGACCCCAAAAAGCAGTGGATTCGCTCTTTTTGTGCATCACAGATCAGAAGCTAACTTCATCAACATCAAGCGGCGTTTCTGAACATTTCTTCCATTTATGCCCATAGACAGAAAAACTACACAGCCTGATGCTGATGGCGCGTCATTTCCGACTGTACATGGTCGCTCGCTCATTTAGTGCCATTATACACGCTCCCCCCAGCGGACAGACAGCATGTGTCTGATAATATGTGGTATAGTTCTTCGCAAGTTTAGCCTCCATCCCAGCAACAAAACTAAGGTACTGACGTTTATAGCTACAGTATTCACCAAAATCTCCGCTCTAATGTATCTAAAGAGCCAATAGCATAGATTTAAACTGCAGCTGGATCTAAACTACAGCAAAGGACATACTCAACTTGTGATTGGTTAGTAATGCGTTTGCGAGCAAGGCAGTGTTCCTCTCATATTGGTACATGAACTCATTGTGACAATAGTCCACATTAGCGCACACATCAAGTAATTAAATTGTCTTTTTTTCCCACTGCAAAAGCCAGAGATTTGACACGATGCCGTAATACTTTAAGCCCTGTAAATCCAAGATAATTAGGACTTGCCACCTCAGTAACGGCAGCACTGCAAGATGGCGCAACACACACCAGCAGCCAGATTAGTCTATACAAAATCATAGATGGAAGAGGCTCTTCTTCCTCCGCAGGCTACGAAGGCTCAACATGGACTCAAGGATACTCTGAGAACATCCTTACTGGCTTCTTACCACAGGCCATAAGACTTCTAAATGCTGCCAGCAGCAATGCCACCTTTAAATAATAGCATTTTCTTATTGCTTATTATATATTTTACTGTATAACTTATTGGTAGTATTCTTGCATTTTGTGTTCCACTATTTTTATTGTGGTTCATATTCCTTTTATCAATGTTAGGCGAGTCTGGGATTGAAGAATTTCATTGCCAATAATTGTTGATATAATTGTTGTGCAATGACAATAAAATCATTCATTCATTTATAGGCTAATTAAATTAATTGTGAACTCTTTGCATCAACCAATGTTTCAAATCAACACTAACCTGCTCTGTGAGCCATCTGCACACAGATGGCAATTTTGCGATGCTCTTCTGAACAAAGACCAGTGACTCTCTTGGGCAACATCCCTCCATCAGATTTGATGAACTGACTGAGCAACAAGACATCCTGGATGGGAAAAACATAAAAGGAAAATCAAACACTTTAGATAGCAGACACAAAAAATATCTTTGATAATCTGGATAACATAGGGGTGTGGCAAAAATTAACCCTGCAATTGTATTTATGTTACAAGTTTAAAGGGGAGGGTGGCATTTACCATATAGTTGTATTTGTGTTGAAGATTCCATCTGTAGATAGGACACTTAGCTGTGGGATTTGGAGGCTGTGGTCCAGAAGGAATATCTAGGATTTGTCCTTCAATCTACCAGAGGGTACACATTAGTACAGTTAGTATTAGAGATGTCTTGATACAGATTTACTTGTTAAAATTATTGTCAAAGAAACAATGCAGATTTTACTATTATCACAGTTATTAGGCATTAATTATTTCCCCGACACTATAAATGTGTAATATCACATAAGAAGTCTTTATAGGTCTTTAAGTTTTAATTAGGGTTGTCAAAATTAACATGTCCATGCAACGAGATAAATCCACAGAATAAACTTTTTTAAATTTTTTTTAATACATTA
Source organism: Rhadinocentrus ornatus (assembly GCA_037177495.1). Lineage (NCBI taxonomy): Eukaryota > Metazoa > Chordata > Actinopteri > Atheriniformes > Melanotaeniidae > Rhadinocentrus > Rhadinocentrus ornatus. The sequence goes on from JBAMHW010000025.1 coordinate 11,302,369, forward strand.
AGTTATTACTAATGCCATATTAAAAATCCAAATTTGGCATCATCTCTGCGAGAAAGGCTGACTTTGGGCATGTAGGTGCCTTGTCACAGCTGAGAAAAAAATCCATCAAAAAAACACTATACTCCATATTTATTAAGTTTCTCGCAGTTTTTCATTTCATCATGGTTTAGGCATGATCTTTTCTGGAAAGTGAGGATATTGAGGAATTGTTACGATTAATTAATCGTGGTGTTTAATTCGGCAAAAACTGAGGTTATTATGTGCTTGTAGGAACAAATGTGGATTAGAATCCACACAACAAGAAGCACCTGTTTTAATAAAAAAACAGATTTATTTCTTAATTTTTCCCCAAAACAAATTAGGATTTTCTCAGGTCCAGTCTTGCTTACAGTTGTTGTCTTGCCATCTTGCTTCTTCACCACTGCGAATCAGAAATGCAACAGGCTTTAATTAGAGAGAGAGAGACACACACACAACACATACACAAAGAAAAAAACCCCGAAAGCTATTAATGGTTTTCATCACATAATATTTTGCAGGAAAGTGTGGTCTATCACGTAATTATCAATATGAAAAGTAAATCAAACATTAAACCTATTTGCAACATGAGAATGTTTTTAAACGCATCCTCCATGATGGTTTAGTTGATTTAAAAATTAAAGATTAGCCCACACAGAAGCCAAACAAATAACAGACTGGGATGAGCTTGTTCAGCGATTCACACATGTAATATACCACTGATGTAAGTTTTAGTTCGCCGTCCTTTCAAATTATGGACAGATTTTTTGTAGAAACGTCTCTTAATTTGACGTATCTCATCCAATCGTTAGCTGATCATTCATCCATTTACTATACCGCTTATTTCAATTCAGAGTCGCAGAGAACCTGGAGCCTGGACCCAGCAATTTGCAGGCGAGAGGCAGCAGATTTTAGGCGAAAATAAAACATGACAACAAAGGCAAGCCCTTATTACATATTACACTAACATGTTAGCTTCATGCTAACATGGCTGTCTGGCTAAAATCAAAACGTTTATTGCGAAGTCTCACCTTGTCGAAGCCCTCGGCTTTGGACAGTTAAAGCAGACAGCTGGGGAACATTTAGCCTTCGAAGTGGACTCATGTTTAACTCTGCAGTACCGAGTCTTAAACCTGCAAATGAGGTCCACAAAGACCTCGTTACACTGCGCGCAGCCATGTTTAATTCTTGACCTCCCCCTCTGTCACGTCCTAATTTGTAATCTCGCGAGAGAAAACAGAGTGCGATTCATTTATTTTTTTAATTTAATAATAGGCAACATACAGACAGTAAACAGAGTGCTATAGCCACTGTTGCAGTTGCGGCTTTACGTAAAGGTAGATAACGTATGGCTGTGGTTCCTGCAATAAATTTTCCTTTCAACATGGTGCCATTAATGTATCATTATTCACCACTTTAATGACATATGTTTAGTGATAGTGGTATCAGCACGACATGTGCACAAGTCTACAAGATCCAAATTGCCTGATTTCAAGTCAGTATTTTCACAGAAAGTTAAGTGCATCTGTTATCCTGAATTGTTTGCATGTCATAAGACCTGATGACAGCATTGTAATTTTCTAGACACTCAAAGCTTCTGATTCCATTAATCCAACTTAACCAGAGAAATTCCATTTGGCTATATTTCCCTGTAGCACAATCACAGACTAAATGAGTGCAATCTAATAAATTCAATTAACATCTTGCCCAATAATGCTAACTGTGCCATTACATTCTGAAATGGTCCTTACCCCCATTTGAAAAGAGTAATTAGTCAATGAAGGCTGCCCATCCCTGCCGTTTGCTTTTATTAACCAACCAGGTACTGATCACGTTACTGTGAATATTTTAAGACAGATTTCTTGCTGCCAGGAGAGAAATTGTAATGAACCAATTAGCATATAATTTTTAATTGAAAGCAGTCAAGTCTGTTGTGGTCTTGGTTAAAGTGATTCCTTTCCCAAGACACCAGGGCTTTATCTTAATGTTTGCAAATGTGAAACTTAAAGACTGGTCATCGGGATTTGTTTTATTTAGTTTTTTTTGCAAAAACCCATTTGAATAAAAAGAGCCACATTTTTGGCATAATATTACAGCAAATCATATGACAAGTTTCAACAGCTTTGATAGAATTATTTATTAAATCTCATCCTTTAAACTGTTACACTGATTTTACCAAAAAAAAAGTATCTAATAAGATTAGTAAAACCAATAAACCCCCATTTCACCTAAGTTATAAACATTTCGGGCAGAAACGTGAAAACTCGGGAAAGTGAACAGTTTTCTTTGCAATTAATATCTGTAATTTCCCCTTAAATGGGCTATTTGGTTTCCTTGACCCAAATATCGATGGTGACAATGACTTGCCTGTAATAAATATTATGGAATCTTAAATGTTTTGTGGCCAAGGGAGAGTAAATTTCAAGTCCAATTAAATTAATTAATAGATTTAAGAGCCTCATGAGCCAAAAATCTGCCCTCATAATAAAATATAAGCTAAGATCTAAATCTAGTGAATGCAATCACCCAGAAAACACATAGGGTAATAACAGTAACATTCATCACACAATCAGAGATAAATTTTTAAAACTCCAAGAGAAAATCGAACAGAATGTATTTGTCTGCCAGGAAGTTTTACATGTAACATACTGCAAGGGAAAAAACATCCTGCAATCTGCACAATAACCTGCATCATGTATCTTTGTATCTTCAGATGCCTTCATCCTTATGTTGCTTTTCTTTAGATGCTCAGAGATAGGCTCCCCATTTATGCTTCTATTCATATAATGCTTAGCAGATGAAAGGGTGAGAGGCACCTACAGGACCATTATTGGAACATGCCAAGCCTCTCCAGCAGAGAGTTCAAGATACAGGTAGACTCTTCTTGCACAGATAAAGAAGGAGATGAAGTGTCTGATGTTTGATAGCGTTATCATGAGAACACTATGCCGTTTTCCAGCTGTAATCTTTTGTTTGCTGTATTTTAGGATTTATCTCACACCTTTATCTACAGTATGTGCATACAAGAAATTCTAAGCTGGCGTGCAACAGCAGACCCACTTGCATAAGTCCTTCCTGGCTGCATGTTAAATTGGAGTGCATGAATCTTTACCACAAATGGGCAGGTTGAAAACAGAGTTATATTATTATTTTCGTTCCAATTTTGATAACAAGTATTGACATGGGGCAACATTTTGTAATAATTCATGTTTTTGTGCCATTGCAAGCACTTGCAAGAATCTATAATAATCTATAATTAGATGCTCAGAGATAGGCTCCCCATTCACGCTTCTATTCATATAATGCTTAGCAATATGTTTTCCTAATTTAAACCAAATCTATAATTATACGTAGCCTTAATGAAGTTGCTGCATAATGTGTAAAACATTGACTTAGTCACTGAAAGTGAGGAGAAATGTGTGGGAATCTTGATGACATTTCAAAGTAGAGTAATGTCAAAGCATTAATGGTTAAGGACCAGACTCTAACTTGGGTCCTTAATTCGCCATTCATGTGTGTAGTTCCATCCCCCAACCCCTCCAACCTCCAAATACAATGTAGTCTCCTGAATATTATGCAACAGTTATTTAGTGAGTATTTCACAAAATGGAATGGCAGTGTGTTTCTCTATGTGTTTTCTAAACGTGTTTCTCTTAATTTTATTACACAATGAAAACTGCTTCTGTGGACACATATCAGTAGATTAAGTTTTCATGGCTATTCCTCGTTCTGCTGTGAGACTGGATTGGAAGGGAATAAAGATAGATTTAAACTTGTGCGGCGTCTGCATGAGGTAGGTTACGGCATCACCACTGTATTCTCCGCGTAGGTCCAGCTTTAAATTCAGCTTAAATCTAAAAGGCTTGACCAAAGGCATCAACATATATCTTGGGTTTATTTACAAATGAATAGCTCTGTATACAGCTGTAAATACACACCCAGGACACATTGAGGATGCTTTGAGATCGGATCACTGCTAAAAGAATGTGTCTGCATATAGCTAGATTCTTTAAGCAGAGTGAATGTAAATGTGTCCTGCACCACAGTAACTGGTCACCAGCCCAACTGGCTCAACTGAGCAATTAATTGCAAGCAAACCAGAGAAACAGAATGTCCCTGTTAATTGTATATAGAGTGGAGATGTTAAATCCAACCACAAGTGATCACTGGGGAAATGCATTCCAATACCAGGTGTAAAATGAAGTACTTAAAATTTTCTGCTTGTAATGTGATCACACATGATGCATAATGCCAGTTCAAATCAAATAAAGTTTATTTGTATAGCCCTATATCACAACAAAGTTGTCTCAGAGGACTTTACAGAAAGAGGTGTAAAT
>JBAMHW010000025.1:11309420-11340142 GCA_037177495.1 Rhadinocentrus ornatus
GAGAAACTAATCAATAGTGTGTTACTAAGTGCTTTAAAGATTTCTCTGGCGTGACAAACACAGTTGTTACTGCTTAACACCAGACTTTGAGATTGAGGAGTCTCAAAAAATGTGTATTAAAAGATATTTTATGTCTGAGTGACTAACAGGAAACAGAATAACTTTTACTGTGAGGGTTCTTGACACAAAACAGATCAAACTGTTCTCTTAGCCAGCTAAGAATTACCGTCCTTCTTACTGAAAAGACTAAAAGCTTGAGGGTATTTTGTTCATTGTTCTGTAAAGCCCGTTTTAATTTAGAACAAACAAACTACACAAATTCACAAATATCTGGGTTTTGATTTCAGCAGGGGGAAAGGAAACAATTGGAACTTATTTCCATAAGGCTTCTTTTGTTAGACTTGGTAAAGGATTTCCTGTTAAATACTTCTGGCTATTTATCAGCTCCAGCTTTGATTGGCAGTGATGGTAACAAGACATCTGGCTCTACACTCAAACTTCTGCCTCCTTCCAGGCAGAGAGCTACAAGTCAATAAAAGGCTCATTACTATCAAATTTTTCCTCAGGACTCAAAGCTGTTTTCTAACTCTGAGCATTACAAATAAATAAGCAAAACCAGAAAGTCAATCTATTCAGTTGTCACATATTTTAAAAGACTGCACATAGTCACTAATATTAATGTCAAACAATTCAGATCGGTAAGTGCTTCTATATGACAGAAATATAAGAAACAACAATGGTTCTCATCATTAATTGTAAGCCTTTGTGTGTAACCGGGCTCAGTGCCATTCAAAATACAGAGGCAATGTTTTCCCTTGGCCTATATTTTACTGAATGCTATTTGGGCCAGTAAATGTTAAGAGATTAGCTTTTAAAATAGCTTCCTTTTCCTTTTACACATTGTCAGCAGGTGCAGTTGTCTAAGGTTGTGCCAAGTAACGCAGCAGGGCATTAAAAAAAACATTAAAAAGAAATCAATCTTGTAAATGCTTTATGAGAGCACAAATCCAAGACAAGTGAAGTCAGAAGCATATTCACCATCACAGCTCCTTGGTTACACACGCAAAAATGTGAGCAATTTTTCAAGTGGCATTTAAATTGTGAAGCTCAAATTTTCCAATCCTGGAATGCAAATGGACATTTGTGTTAATTTCTTCCATTAAGCAGAGAGTAGGTAAATAGAGATTATGGTCACCCCGCCACCACAAAGGCTGCTTTGTAAGCAGTGATCAGATCCCTCCGTCTTAGACACTCGAGCAGTCACATTCCTTGAGAGAAGCCCAAAAAATGTCATTTAAAGTGTCTGGCCACCTCCTCAAAGGTTTTGATATTCAAATGAAACATGGCCTTGTACAAACAGGCGCCTCTGCTGAGGAAGAGGGGGTAGAATAAATCAGATAGGATTTCCCTCAGATGAAAAGAGCATGTCTGACATTTTCACAGCGAGCACTGAGGGACCCTGAAGCAATGTTGGTTCGATGTCATGGTGGGAAGTTATTGCTGTGTGGAAAAGGTTAGCGTCTTCACCCCTGCTTTCCTGGATAAACTGCTACAACCCAGCATGGAACGAGCAGATGAGATGAGAGTGGAGTATAGTTGAGTGGGCATGGTCACATCACACAAAAATAAATCCAAACCACCCCGCGGCATTTTCCTTTTATTGTGACACTGGTCCGTTTGTTTTGCTTTTAATGTTTTGTTGAGTGCGGGAGGGCCCCTGGCGATAGCTTCTGCCGAAGAGTCTAAACAAAGGCGGACCAGAAAGAGGGTTAGATTAGCAATACCGTGGGATCTGAACAGTAGCAGCTTTTTAAATCAAAATCCTTGAATTACTAAATATGACTCTCTGTTGTATGGCTTTCTAATGTTTCAAATAGCTCTCTGTATCCTCAGGTTTCTGTCAGTGAGAACCAAAAACCTGGAATACTTTATTCCCATGCCGATGGAATCTGTGGATTTGCTGCATTCAAATTGATGGACACAGACTGGTATGCAATTAAGGCATAGCTGTCACTAAGAGGCTTTCCTGGATGATTAACTTGTAAGGCCTGTTGCATTCAAGGAAGTCAAGTGAACACAATTAGCCTATTTCGGGGGAATGGATGTAGTTAAAGGCCCCAGTTGCTGTAAAATGAGATGAGAATAAAGAAAGCTGTCAAAGCAGACAAGTGGAAACAGAAATCCAGGGACCAAGAAGTGGGGATCAAGGTCCGGATGGACACTCCTCTCTAATGTTGGGCAAAGCTTTCGTGCAAGTGACATGAATCTTTATCCATCTAAGTATCAACAAGCCCTCCCCACTTCTTCTGTTTCTCAGCCCTCTCACACTACCTTTCCCATTCTTATTTGGGTGTACATGCTAAAAAGCACCAGCTTTTTCAACAAATTCACTGCTCTTTGAAGAGACTCTTATCCCTGGTTTTCCCCCTTCTGGCACGCTGAGTCTGCTGGCTTCTATCCTGTCTCTTACACACGTTTTCTGCCTGGCCCAAAGTGCACACACTTATACACACACCTGCACATGATCTCTTACATCTGTCTTTCTCATATGCATGCAGTCTAGTCATGCAGTTATTTCAGTGGTCATGCAGGTTGCACTGTCTATCTTACAACAGCTCTTTGGCTCTTGAGTGATACTCTTGACTTATTTGAACATTTTCTACTCTCCCTTTGCATTTTTGGTTTAGTTTGGAACTGGTGTTGCACCTCCTGTGCTGTCTCCACTGGGGGAGTTGTATTTGTCCGACCTTTTGAAAGGGTCACCCGCAGTGGCCAGTGACATGAAGGTCAGTGACAGCGGGCAGGGAAAAAAGAGACCGAAGAGACAGCCAACTGGTTTTTCATGAATATCAGTACCTTAGGAAAAAAAAGAAAGAAGCAAGAATTATGTTATACCGAGATTCATGTAGGAGCAGCTTGCACACACACAGTGTAAACTGGAGATTCATACCAGCTCTGAAGGATGTTTTAATAGGATACAGGGCTATTTCATGCTGTGTCGATTTGTGCAACAGAACTCAGATCAGTTTCCCACCATGCCTCTAAACTTCCTCCTTGTACATGTTTCCATGACACCTGTGATGGCATTCTCACAGAGACCAGATGGTTTCCAGTCAACTGCAGTTTTTTTTACAAGACTGTTGAAGCTGCCATGTGACCTAGAGGGTAACTGGTAACTACTGTTATTAGAGTGTCATTTATTTATTTATATTTTTCTTTCTTTATTTTTTGGAATTGCTAACTTTCTGTCCTGTTGCAAATTTTCTGACAATATACATGAATTTATTTTTAACTATTTAGTGTCAGCTTGCACTGAATAATTTCTGGTTGTATACATTACCACAATTAAATAAATCAATATACCCTGAAAAAAAGATCAGTAATTATTATAGCAACGTCTCTACACTTCAAACAGACATGGAGCAAGATTAATATCCTGAGTTTGTGATTATGTTCACCTGATAAATGTTGGTCACTCTCCTTTTCACCGTTTAAAGCCCACTAAATCAAAAAAAAGCTTTTTTCTTTGTTGTGTATATTTACTAGTAAACTTTGTTTCCTACAATTTGACATACAAATGTTTGATGCACATTCTCCCCTTTAGGCAAGGCAAAGCAAGGCAAATTTATTTGTATAGCACATTTCATGTACAAGACCATTCAAAGTGCTTTACATAAAAGCATTACAGCGGGGAGCAAAAACAAGTGCATTAAAAAAAACATCAAAAGAAATGAAATAAATAAAAACAGAAAGAAAAAGCTAAGATAAAATGCAAGAAATAAAGTTCCACTGTGGGGAAAAACAGTATTAAAACATGATCAAGTTTAAAAATTCAAGCTTAAAAGAAACAGATGCTTTTTTGGACTTCTAAATAAAAACTATTGAAATGCAGCAGAAAAAAAGTGGGTCTTTAACTTGGGTTTAAATGAACTGAGTGTTTCAGCTGATCTGAGGCTTTCTGGGAGTTTGTTCCAGACATGTGGAGCACAGAAGCTGAATGCAATTCTTCATTCATTCATTTTTAAATGAAAGTAGAAATCTTGATAAATTTCAGTCCGGCTTCCGACCTCATCACAGCACTGAAACAGCTCTGGTCAAAGTGTTAAAGGACATTAGGTTGAATACTGATTCTGGTCAAGTATCAGTCCTGGTTCTGCTGGATCTCAGTGCTGCGTTTGATACTGTAGATTACAGAATCCTGTTGCACAGGCAGGAAAACTGTGTTGGACTTTCTGGAGCGGTACTATTTAGAAGGCCGGAGTTATTTTGTCATAATCGGCAGCTATGAATCCGGCGAGTGGCCATGACTTGTGGAGTCCCCCAGGGGTCAGTCCTTGGACCTCTTCTTTTCAACTTGTAAATGCTCCCTTTGGGTCAAATATTACAGAACTTTAGCATTAATAATTAAAGTTATGCAGATGATACTTTTCTCATGTGCCTATGAATGAATTCTGCACGGTAACTTTTTAACTCATCTTTTTAATCATTTTAATGTAATTTATGATTTTATTGTGATTCTTGCTTTTTTGTGTTTGTTTTGTTTTTTCTTCCTTTTACTCTTTCTTAATATCTGTAATGCTTTTGTTTTATATAAAGCACTTTGAATTGTCCTGTACATGAAATGTTAGGTATGGTTCTGACTCTGGGAACTAATAAGAAACTGGATCCAGATGACCTGAGGGTTCTGTTGTATTTTTTATTCACTGATGTATTTTGGTCCTGAACCATTCAGAGCTTTATAGACCAGCAGCAGAACTTTAAAGTCTATCCTCTGATGGACCGCCAGCCAGTGTAAAGATCTCAGAGCTGTGGTCCACTTTCTTGGTCTTAGAGAGGACTCGAGCACTACACCCAGATTTCTGGCCTGGTTGGTGGTTTTTAGGTACATTGACTGAAGCTTTGTGGTGACTTAGTTGTTTCTCTTTGGCTCCAAAGACAATCACCTCAGCTTTGTTTTTGTTTAACTGATGAAAGTTATAACATATCCAGTCATTTTTCTCCTCAATGCATTTACCAAGAGCTTCTATGGGGCCTCGGCCTCCTGGTGACATTGAAATATATATCTGCGTATCCTCTGTGTAGCTATGTTACCTAGTTTTGCTTTTCTTTATGATCTGTGCCAGTGGGAGCTTGTAGAGTTAAACTGAAGAGGCCCCAGGATAGAACCTAGGGAAACTCCACATGTAATTCTTGTCACTGCAATTCTTGTTGTAAAGTTGCCCAATGACACAAATTACTTCCTGTTCTCCAAATACGTTTTCAACCAGTGTACTGCAGTGCCAGAGAGGCCAACCCAGTTTTCCAGTCTTTTAAGTAACATTTTGTGTTTAACTGTATCAAATGCAGCACATACAATAGTCCTGTAAGACTAAGACATTTTTCCATCGTTTGTATTTAGGATAATATTTCTATATGCAGAGTTAACTATATGTGACAGAATGTATTTTAAACAACAAACATCAATTGAAAAAACTGAATTTACTATTGTCTATTATCTAATTAACTCAGCCATGAAAACTTAATTTCTAAAAATATTAAGTAGAGGTGTAAAGATAGGCCAAGGCAAATGGGAACCCAATTTAAACTTTAAAGATGTCATTACAAAGGTTTACAGACCACTGGATTGGTAGATTCAACATTTTAAGTTTAGCTAAGTTTTTACTGCAGGTTAGTACTATTGCTATGCAGGTGCACTAAGGTGGGATGCACCAAGTTAAAAGAGTCTGTACAACATTTAAACAACATTATCCACAAGCCTACCCACTGGATTCCCTGCTAAGATTCCATTTGACTGAGTTGCTTCACCTGTATGCTGAAAGGCTAGAAATTGTTATGATATTACCTGTCATGATTGCTGCTCTGCTGGGCCTCCAGTCCCTCATCAAGCTCATCTGCTCCACCTGTGGCTTCCCTGATTGTCACACTCACCTGTTCCCTACCCTACTTAAACCCTCTTTAGTTCTTGCTTCCCTGCCAGATGGTCAGCATCCTTGTCTTGTTAATATCCAGCGTTTGTGGTTGTTTCCAGACTCCTGTTATCGACCCTGTTATGTCCCTCGGATTTCCCTGCTGGACTGTTTCCTGCCAAGCACTTATTTGGATTTTGACCCCTGTTTTGGAATGACTATGGATTTTTGCCAGCCCCTGTTAAGTAGTCTATTTCTTGCCTCTCTGTGTATGACCCTTGCCTGCCTGATCACTACGCCTTTGGATTGTGGATCTTCAGTGACAATATCTGGAGTCTTTTCAGGATCCTGTGCCCTGGTGCGCCTCAGGAATTCCCCGCCACTCTGTTGGACTGGATCCTGTTTCTCTCCTCCATTCCTTGGTTTGATAAACCATATTGTATTCAAATCTCAATCATTGTGTGTGTGGCTGAATTTCCGGGTCTTCTGGGAGACTTCATTACAGTAATCTGTATAAACAGTAGTGTATAAAAGTGATTTTTTGGGGGGGGAAATGAGTAGGGGAAAAATCCATTTTTAAGAATACCTGAAATGTGTGCACTTAATCTTATGACAGAGACACACGCTGATAGTATTAAGACTTACATTTGCATATAAAATTAGAGAAACGGTTGCTTTGATGGACACGTAAGTGGTGCTATGAACAGGTATATGTGCACAATGTGCTTGCATTTGACGTTTGATTCACATGTTGTTTGCTCTCTGACTCAGGCAGCCAAATAAACTTAAGGCTTCAAACAAGAGTCTATTTACCAGTGGGGAGGTCACAAAGACTACAACCATTTTTGACACACAGTATGATCTGACTTTGGAGCAAACCCCACTTTTTTCCTTAGCTTAAAGTTGTTTTTTTTGTTGTTCCTAAATCAAACAAAACTGAAAAATGGTTGATCTTACTGTCATAGCTACTTTGGGGTTGGTGCAGACACCACAGTACAAAGACCCTGGCTTGAATCTGAGTGGAGCTTACATGTTTTCTCCACGTATTCTGCTTGACTATGAGCATGCATGGTTGATTATCTGTTGTGGCCCTGTGATGGACTGGCAACCTGTCCAGGGTGTACCCCACCTCTTACCAGATGGCAGCTGAGATAGGCTCCAGCCAGTAAAATGAATTAATAGAGTAAATAGACACTAGGCTGTGTAGTGTCATCAGTATGTGGCAGTATCACCAACATTACATATGGTTGTAAACAGTTGCTAATCAGAAATTTCAAGAAATAAGAATTAGTGTTTTCTTCAAGAATAGCATTCTGCTTTCTACATGGTGATGGTGATAACATGGTGATAATTCTTCATAAGTATTGGCCATGTTTTATACAGTAACTTTTAATCGTTTTCTAGAAGAAAAAACAGCTTATTGTTCATGTGATCAGTCGCATGAGTTGCTTGTTACATCATAACAGATTTAGTAGTTGGTGTTTCCTGTTCCCTTTCTTTGTTTAATGAACCCTGGACAGATAATGGATCACTAGGAAAGTAATCTTGTGCCAATAACTGTCCACCATCCTCCCTGCCTTGCACCATTTGTTTAAAAAAAGGCAAAGACTCAGGAGCTCATATTATTAAATGCAAAGCATCATAGCACCGATGCCTTATGTCAGTAATGTCAGTCTTTTTGATGTGACATGCTGCTTTTGGAGACATAGTAGAAAGGTACAGCAGGGAACCAGAAAATTCACATTGCATGCGCAACCAAAACACAGATTTCAAAGACGTACAGCTGAAGAGTTGGATCTGTAAACTGATAACAGTTTTGGCTGTATTGCTCCTCCTGTAAAACATTTTGTTGGTAAGTAGTGCTCCATTGATGTCTCTGAATTCTCTCTTGCTTGGGTTTCTGTGCTGATTTTGACCTTTTCTACATCTGACTACATACTTTTCTCACAAATCTATGTGTACATTGTTGACAATTCATTGTCAGACTTTGCTGATCGCTGCTCTGCAAAGTCTGGTCTTCAAAATCTCTTACTTATTGCACCATTGCATATTTTGTCACACTCACTTATCTCACCTTCACTCAGCTCAACATGTGCCAATCTTTTGCGTTTTGTGTGGGTGAGAAATTCAGGTCAAACTCAGTACACCTATCTGCATCACACACCCAAACAAAGTAGTGTGTTTTAACAAAAAGTGAACTGGATTACCTGCTGATGCAAACCACAACACACAAGAGGAACGGTTGCATTTTAAAAAGCTGATATTTTATAGAAATAATGCTGGTTTTACCTATCCTTTACACGGACCACACTTGACTTGTAAAGCAGGTCATTATGACACAGGGTCACTGTAGCCTTTTCTTCATGAGTCTGTTTTTATCTGTCTGGGCAAGCACATAGAAGAAAACAAATAGAAGGGTGGATTATGGACAGGTGGAGCCCAGCAGAGGGCACTGGTGATTGTCAGGTGAAGGCTTGCTCTGCTGAGGCTTGTCAGCTTTCCCACCTTCGTTTGCGGTTTCCCTGCAGCTAGCAGTCAGTCAGTAAGACCTTGAAGATTAAACAATAAAACAGTGGCTGCTATCAAGAGTGCATGAACCCCTTTTCACAAACTATCGACCAAATATGCTCCATTTTTTACAATATCTCCTGTAGTTGAAGTACATGTCAGATATGTAAGACGAGAGAACATACAGTTTATACTTTCTGTTATAAATGAGGCCCTTAATAGTTTTCTCTTCAGCCTAAGAAGCCTATCTTACACCTCTGAGTCTGAGACATGTTATGTGGGTTCCCTGATGGAGAACATGACCTGTCTCCCCTGCTCTCTTTATTTCCCAGTTGGGGGTTTTTCATGAAAACAACTTGAGACTGACTTTTCTTTTTTAAATACTAACTCCTTTGTTGTGTTTTTAACACCATGTCCGATACATCTTATCCACTGAATGAGATTGTAAGAACCTTACTTCTTTGTGTGTATGTGTGTGTGTTCAGTTCATCTTGCCCTAGTGAGAAAAAGTCATAGAGTGAACTGCAATCAGTCAAGAGTTTTTCCAGTCTTTATGCATCAGGTTTAATGAGGAGACATTCAGTCAAACAAAGAAGCATGATGCAACAAAAGACTGGATGCTGAAAAGAAACAAATCTGAAGTCTTTCCATTTCCCATTCACTCGTATGTATAAGAACAAGGCAGTCAAACACAAGGCAAACTCTCCAGTAAAATTCCAGCGCAGGCAAACATAGGAGCAAGAACAGTCAGGGAGGAAGAGCTGCTTTTTTCCAAGTGCTGCTTTGTCATCAAGTGGAAGCACACTAACATGCTTAATTCATTCCATTCATGATAAATAATAATAGTTAAAAGAGAACTACATGTGTATTTTTACCTCAGTTGTAATATGATAAATGGTCACATTTTATGACCTAGCAGGAGACATGTTTTAGTTTTCACTAAATTCTCAATAATCAGATTACCTGCAACACTATGAAACCTCTGCAGTTCCAGCAGCAACAAGTGGGACTGCACACTGAATTTCCCTTCATTGCCTCAAATTCTTATTTATAGATTTCTGGCGTTAAGACATCACCACTATGCAAACTTTCTGAACCACGTCACAGACCTCGAAGCAGGTGCTGCAATTCACACTTTCAGATTTTTGGCACTTCACAGTCTGACTTTTGAACATATGATAGTTTCCCTTGAAATGTGATAATACTGGAGACTTTGTGTGATTATTTGCTTCTTGGCAACACTAGTTGAGAGTCTTGCTGATGAAACCGGATAAGTATCGCCTGTAGGGGGATAATGTTTGACTTTTTGATTAAGTGTTGTGATAAAGATTAATGTATTTATCAGTCTAGTACTAAAGTGTAAAGAAACAATAACACATAAGGAAAGGAGTCATTGAAGCTCACTTTTATCAGATATGTAGCTTTAGTTTACCAACATTAACTAACATTAGCCATAATAAGTAGGTGGCACTGTAAGAGCAAAACCCTTGACACCGTTTAAATAATCAGTATTTGTATTTGTATGTTTAATTGGTCTTATTTCACTCTTATTTAAACTCTCTAATGCAATTTGTCTGCTCTGACGGTAACACATGAAAGGGGTTCCTCTGAATAATATACTACTAAATGATAAGCGTGTTACTGCTATAGTTGCCGGAGATGTAGCTTCTTTGAAGTACTTTATACAGTTTTATACGCCAACACATCAGATGAATGATGAGAACATTAATGGGAGAGGAAGGAAAAACAACAAAAAAAAATGTTTTGCTGCTCAAATCTGTTTTTAGTTTCTGGATTTCTTTTTTTTTTTTTTTTTCTTTTGAGTTTTCTGTTTAAAATCATAGATTATTTAAACATTTACTGACACGAAACATGATTAGGTTAGATATCACAATGTGGCCCAATAGTTGACACTTCACAAGGAACTAAAAATCAAAGGGTTTACTTTAATGTGGCACTTTAAAACACTTGTCTCAGTTCTACAAAGGACTTTGCCTGTGTTTCTCTGTATATATGAACTGTAAGATAAATGTAGTGGGACAGAATGAGGTATGCAGTCAAAGTAGGATTAAATGCAAATACTCAAGTAAAGAACAAATTGTTAGATATTTTAGCCCAACTGACCCCAGGTCATCTTGAGATGCTTTGGTTATTTATATGGGATTCAACTGGATGTTTTTTTGAGTATGTGTCCAACAGAAAGGAGATTTTTGGCCTGGAAGCACTTCCAGATCCTTCATGAAGAACTGTGTAGTGTTGTTAGGGATACAGATGTTCCTCCTTGAAGAGACTTCAGATAAGTGGAATTTAAATATGATAAATTTCATTACGCTTCCAAATATGTAGGAAAAAACTATGGTAGCCAAAAATAACACAGAGACATTTGTTTTATGTCTTTTAGGCTACTGTACAAAAATGACATTGAAAAATAGTTGAGGCTAACAATCTGGCTCTACTCTGTTTCTATTCTGCAGTACAATTAAAAACAAGCAATTTCAAACACTATCCAAAAAGAACTTTTCAGACACTGAAAGCAGCCCTTTATAATGGATTTCCAGCACTCACAAGATTCCAGGGGATAAACGGGGATCCACAGCATATTTGGTTATACATTTCATGTTCTATTATAACAGAATAATTTAATTTTTATGCAACTCTACACAAATGACAGTACAATTTTGAATATAATTTTATAGTAGATCACGGCAAATATTACACTGGAATTTTCTACCACTGCATGGAGAAAACCCATTTTATGCAACATTTGACTCTAAACTGGAAGGAAAACTTGTTTACCTTGGACTGTTTCTTAGTGATGATCATTGGGGAAATGTATGTTGCTATATCCAGATTAACACACTCTTATTTTCAACCATAACACTCAAGTGTTGTAGATGAGTTTTGGATGCAGAAGTGAAGGTTTTATAAACTGCCGTGTAGATGGTTCAGATTTATGAAAAAAGATCTGCTGATTAAACCATATGTTATGTATTTATTATTAGTGTTGTTTTGTTCTGGGCTTAATGGTCCTAAAGACAAAGTCAACCTTGCAAGCTTTTCAAACAGCCACTTGGTTCTTCAATGACCTTCTTGATTAAATTTTAGTTTTTTAGAGACGTAGAAAAGGTGTCAAATCTAGTTCTGCTATTGGCTTGAATGTTTCACAACGGTTATCATCTGTTATCTCATGATAGCAATAAAAAGGTCAAAGGAAAAGCAAAGAAATTAAGAGATTCTGTTTTCAGCTTTTCCTCTTGAATTATTTGGGCTCAATCTCAAACATCTGTCAGACTTAGAATAAACATATTGATTCTCATAACAGAAAGTCAGACAATGGATTACTGTCCAACATTATTATAATATATATAGAACTATGAAAAAAAATAAATAAAAAAGTCAGTGACAGCAAGGATCTAATTCAAATCTGGAAAAAGATAAAGAGCATTAACATCAGAGAGCTTAAAGAAACTGTACAGTTTAAAATTTGACAACGAAATAAAATTTTACTAGAGCGTACATTTTCCCTCACCAACTCTGCTGCCTCTGAGATTAAAAGGAGCTGACTTCCTTACCCCTACTGAAATGCTAGTTTGAGAAAACCTGTCCAATTGGCAGGAGCCCATTTACAAACGAGGTGTTTTCCTCTTTGTTGTGGTAAGCACAATGATACAAAGCACAGGGAGCTCACAAGGGACGGTCATGGGCTGTGATGGTGGAAAGAAAGAAAAGGATTTAAGATGAGAGTGAACAGCAAGTGAACACAGAAACACAGTAAAGCACCAGAAGAAAAAACACAAAGTCCTCTCAGCTGATCTGAGTCTCTTTGTTTTTGATAAAAAACCCTGTCGTCAGAGGCTCCCCATATGCTCATAGAGAATGGAAAAAACCACAAAAGCATCAAAGACGAGCGACCCTCATGTACCCTAACCATGTGTTTCATGTTGTCTTTTATGGTTTTGACCCTACAGCTGTTGGAGAGATGGGAGACAGTCTACCCAGGTTTCCAGTTTAACTCTCTTATAATAAATTATTTCGTTAATTATTTCATTAATTAAAAGAAAAATAGTAAAGTCTCTTCTGAAGAAAACAGGAGTGAAGAAGTACTGGGAAATAAAGTGTCAATCAAAATAAATGTTTGTTTTTTTAAAGAAATTGTCTAAACAGGCACTAAAAGCAAACTGAATTCAAACTAAGTTTACTAAGTAAAAGCAATAATAACTTCATTCATAAAGTGCTTTTAATGAAAGCGCTGTACAAGGAAAATTTAAGGGCATACAACAAGAGTCAAGAGTTAAATCTCAAACCGTTTCTGTCACTGGAAGAATATATATATACATATATCTATATATACGTATATATAGATATATGTACAGTATATATAGTTAAGAGGACATACATATAGTAAAATGAAATTCTTGACTATTTAACACAGCATCTACTTATATTTTTAGTAAAAAATGCTGAAGAGCAGAATGAATAACATGTTTTGCTGGTAAAAGAATGTTAAAACACCAGGAAATAAGAAGGGTTTTAGTAAGTGTCATTGCATCACTCACAGATTGTATGTTAATCTTGATGTCTCATCTTACAAAGGTTCATGGTTGGTTCACAAAAACTTTGGTAAATCTTTACACTTCTGTGCCCTCTGAGGAAAGTCGACACCTGTCTTGCACCCTGTCTCTTCTCTGAGCTCTCTTGAGCCAGTAAGAGCCAGTCTGACTTTTCACTTTTTCTATTTCTTTTCCTCGCTTCCTCCAAGAATGTTTTTTTGGGTTTCTTTGATGAATCAGCTATGGTACACATTCAAAATGGCCTGTATATTGAGTTCAAGTTGCAGGTGTGTGACACAAGGCTGTAAAGCACAACCCAGCTGTAACACAATGCTCCTGGCCGGAAAAAGAGTTGTGAAGTACGGTTCCTCAGCCTCTGGATGTTGCAGGCTAACAACGGCTCCAGTATTGTGCATAAGAATGTTAGGCTGCCATCAAAACAGGTTAAAAGAATATAATTTTAAGGTTGGAAACTTGTGTAGTATTGCTCTAACACATACAGTATGTTTAATGTCACATTTTACATATTACACTGAAAACTGTGGTTTTATGTGTAGTTCAAACTTTATGATTGACAAATTCATTAACTTTTGAGCAGAATCAAATCTAGACTTAAACTAAGCTAGCCAAGCTAAACTAAGCTAACCAGCAAGCTTCAGCTATATATTTAGGAATCAGTATCAATCCATTTATTTCACAGAAACACAACCAGAAAAGGTGATCAAGTTGGGAGAGTGACAGGCACGAACAGAGTCCTCCATATTGTTGTTAGGATTTGTCCATTGCAGTATGACAGTATAATCCCAACCTGGATTTCATATCTCATAGAACCCCACAAAAAGCTCTTCCCTGCAGCAGAAATGTGGCTATGATTATTTGACTTAAATCCTGAATGGGTTGCAGGGTAACATTGGAAGGTTCAATATAATGTGAAACAGAGAATCTATGTCTAAATGCAGTTACACTTTTAAGGAAAATATTTAGTTGTCATAATCTGGGAAATCATGTTAAACACTCGTGCTGCAGGCTGTGAACGCTGCAGTTCAAATCCAGATAGTAGACAGCAGTCTCTGAGGACACAGACAGTATTATTTTCATTTATCTCCATGCTAAAGCATTTTTTTTTCTTTCTTTCCTGAAGTAATATCTGCATAGCCTGAAGCATTGGATCATTCACTAACAGGATGTATAGAGCTTGCATACCACCGGTAATAGGATAGTCCAGCATCATTAAACTCATGCATTGTCAAAATATTCAAAAAAAAAAAAAAAAAAAAAATTCATAAAACTTCATTTTTACAAGTAAGGGAAGGCTCCATGGTATCTACCGTGGGTTTTGGTATTTTTAACAGCAAATATTTAGGGAGTTTCCAACAAACCTTATCCCACATGGGGGGGGGGGGGTCCCATGCGAGTTTGAAGGGCATATCACTTTCACTTATTCTTGTTTACGCATATCAGTATTTTTGTCATGCTGAGATTGTGCAATTTCATTTCCAAAAAACGTTGGGATACTGTGTAAAAGATAAATAAAAACAGGATGCTATGATTTAAAACTTCTTTTCAAATATTTGTTTATTTTTTTCAATTTGAACACGGGTAATAAATTACTGAGAGATTTGTTTAAAGCTTCAAAAACAGGTCAACAGGATAGCTGACTGGAAGAGTCTTTCAGGCAAAAATGATAAGCGCACTGCTCTGTAGAAAACTGTGCCAGCAAACTGATCAAAAACATAAGAATTATGTTTCTCGCTATAACAATTTTACTTTACATAGTGTAACAGGGTTTAGAGAATCAGAACAATATCATGAGTGTGTGGTTATGTAGAGGAAACACAGGCTCACAGATGATAGGGAGGCCTATGGAAATAAAGACACTAAAATAAATGCATGGGGTTAAAAAACGAAATAACACACAAGCCTAATAACAGTTAGAATGTGGCAGTGAATAAAGGAAACCTTGTGGTATATTTTCTGAAAGCAATGACGACCAACACAAAACAAATGATTAGCAATCAACAGGTGTAAAGCAAGGACAAGAAATAAAACTAAACAAAACATGGGAACTGATGTCAAAGTGGTCAGGAATGTTTTGATGTGGTATGTGTGTGCGGTTTTTCCCAAAGTTAACTTAGACATGCTGTAGTTTAGGACAGTAGTTTTACCCTAAACATTTGTGTGACAAGCAGTTTAGTTGTAATAAACAGTTCTTGGTAACAATTCCAAGAAATGCCTTAACACTGCTTTTCTTCATGTGATTTGTTTTTTTAGTTTCAGCAGCAGGGAAAAAAGGACAACGTTGTGTCAGTGTGCAGGAATTATTAGATAGCATTTTCATGCATTTTTCATGTTTAGCTGTGAGAGTAAGTGTCACATAAAGCAGTAAAAAGAAAAAAATTAAATAAACATTATTTTCTCGTGGAAATCCCATCCCATTGCATTGACCCAGGAAACTTCTAAATCCCATTGTAAGTGAACACAGTTTGGCAGAATTGTGTAATTCTTTTTAGGAATCAGAGATGTTGTGTTATTTGGTTAAAGAGAAACAGGATCATCTGGTTTGTATTCACAGGACAGCTCGAGAGATAGCATCCGTCATGGTACGGCGCCTGTTTTACGGATGGCCTCATTTATTTCAGCAGCAGTTATTACAATCGTGTGGCTCTGTAGTAGGAGTTTGCAGTTCAAACCTAGCACACGTTAAAAACATTTGGTTCACTATGAAACTTAACACCAAAACCGGCCATCTGAGGCAGGTTTATTGGTTTGCAAATTAAATTCAGTAAAACAAACTCTTAAAATGACATGAACTGTCCTCCTACTACTAGCAATGTCAATTAAAATGAGTCAAGATTGAAAACATCTGCCTTGATTGCTGTTTGGTAACATTCGACTCTTACTACACTAGCTGTATCCAGTGATTCAGAAAGCTGTCAATCCAGGCACTAATTCTGTTGAAAACACAGATAACCTCTAACCTGATCATGTACAGTACATGAAATTGGTCTCTGAACATTTTCTTTGGACTTTTGCCAGGCTGCAATCACTCTGACTGCCGATCAAACCAAAGACCCCAAGAGTTGTCCTTTGGGAGGACTGTTTGTTACTCATGTTTGTGTTTCAAATAGATTTTCACAAGATCCTTGGAAACTGAAAGACTTACTTTATTAATCTCAAGTTTTACATCATCTAAAGTCCTCTAAATGTTTGTACAGCTTATACAATTTACTTGGTAGACACACTACTTTTTGGTCCCACACAGGGGTCTAATTTTCTTACCTCATTCACAAGATATGTCTGAATCCCAGAAGTGTGATGAAGGATAATGAAAATTACACTAACCTTCAGTATATCCCTATTGACTCATTAAGACATGCACGCAAGAATGTTTATGTTGTATGAAGTCTGTAATATTAAATCAGTTTGGGACATAGTGAAAGTTTAGAGGAACCTAAGGACACATGTCTGGGGCCCCAGACTTTCCATTTAGCTTTTAAGGACGTCAAAGAGCCTACGTAGGTCTGTGATCTTTTCATCCAGATGAGGGATCCTGGAAAATCCACTCCATGCATATTATGCCTCTGTGGACTGGGGCCCTGGTGGAAATTAAATTAGCTCTTTTTTAGAGAGGCCTGGTGGTCACATTAAAAATAATAATAATATTAAGAATTATATTACTTTTTAGATATTTCAAGATAATCTTTTTTAGTAGACTAATCCTTCTTTTTGCTGTTTTAGTGCTTTGTTAATCATCAGTTTGCACCACTTGCTCACTGAAACACACTGAGGAGATATTTTGTCAGTTTAGTACAGAGCGGGAAATGTGTTTTTCATGGATGTTGCTTTAATTCAGTGCCTGTTGCATAGCCGTGACCTTTTGACCCCTTCAAACCACAGCATGCTGCTCTTTTCCCTAAACACCTGAACTGTATGATAGATGTCCAGTCATGGGTCAAGTTTGTATTAAATATCTTAAATTGCAATGTCAAAACTGATTTGAGAGGTTATGGCTCCTGGAAAACTAAAGAACTTCTTTACTGCTGTGGCAGATCATTTCTTCGTGGTTAATACGTATGTTTTTAGTGGTAAAGTGACTTTGCAGGTTGATCTTAGCCATGAGACACCAGTAGCAGCTGTGATGAGATTACATTTAAAACTAATAAAATGTTTGATTTTTGTTTGTTTCTTTCTTATTTTGTTTGATTGCTTTTTCAGCAGTTAAGTTTAAAAATAAAAATTAAAACTCCATAAGTTGTGCAACACATATTAATAAATTAGACTTCCTACTTTTACTAATGGCTCAGTGTCACACCCGCACCAGACTCTGCCAGGACCACGCCCACTCCAGTCATATCTCACCGAAGTCATTCCCCTGAGTACTGATGATCCACACCTGTTACCAATCTCTCTCTGGACTCCTTATATACCAAGCTACACATTCACTCTCTGTCGGGCCTCGTTTGTGGACTACCCAGATTCCCTTTCCTGGTCTTGACTCCTTGTATGGACTACCGAACTCCAGTTCTCTAGTAGCCAGTCTCGTGACCGTAAGACCATTCCAGTATCCTGTGGTGTAAATAAACCTTGTCTAAACCGTGACTATCTGTCTCCGTGAGGTCCATTCTTAACACTCAGCCACCTTTTCTCTGTGTGTGTGTGTACTTTTGCAGTTTTGCTGGCCATTCATGCAAGAGCATGACACTGTATCTTGTACATTTAACCTTACCTTAGCCAATTGACACGTTATTTTAACTACAAAAAATGACTCACTAAAATGTTAAAATGCACATAAATGATGACAAACATGGTACTTATACCCATTGCCACGAGATCATGTTAGCCTGTTACCATTCCATGTTAAGGTATCCAGTGTAGGTCGATGCAAATCAAACAGACTAAGCTTTGTTTCTGGAAGATGTTTCACTCTTAACCAGAAAACCTATGGACAATGGTCACTCTAACCTCTGATGAGTCATGATTCTCAACGACAGTCGTATATTTTAAAATAGGTCTACTCAATCCGGTCCAACGAGGGCCTGCAGGTTGTCAATGTTTCCTGCCCCAACACACCTGACTCAAATTAATTAGTCATCGTGCAAAAACTCATAGGCTGTTGGATTAATTTAATTTGAGTCAGATGTGTTGGAACGGGGACTGTGTACCTAGGATTGAATCGAATGGCCCTGCTGTCAAACATCAGTGGTTTCATGGGTTACTAAGCTAAATCTTCCATTATCTCCATCAGAACTAAATAAGCTCTTCTGGATTAAAGGGAATAGTTTTCTAGAAACTAAATCCAATCCAGCTGACTTGACTACCAAAGCTGGACAATTCAGCAGATTAGACTTGTTGAATTTATCCTTAGATGAAATGTTACAGACCCAGACCCTATAATCGTTAAATTACGGTTTAGTTATTTTAATCATATCCCTTTTCCCCTGTTTAACCTTAACCATTGACTTTTTGGCAGTCTTGGGTTTGGTGTTGGCAACGTCCACCAGTGTGGAAATTGGCCTTCTGATACTGAACTTATTATCTCAGAGTTTGACTCTTAGGCAAACTGGTCAGTGTTTCCATCTTTCTTTGAAAACCTCTGTGAATGGTTGAATGCAGTTTATACTTGCTGATCACTCAATGTTTTACTTTGTGTTCAACAAGACTATATCCAGTCTACTTTCACTCACTTGCTAAATGTAATAAGCAAAATTTCTTCAAAGACCACATTTTAATCTAAAGTAAAACTAGCTACTAAAAGCCATTTATCTTTGACATGATACAGCTTTGTTCAGTGCCAGTCTCTTCTGTTTCTTATGACTATAGCTTGCAATTTGCATTTACTATAGAGATCTGTTTGGGAAATTCAGTTCATCCTGACAGAAAGAATACTATGTTCAGTCTATTACTTGTCTTTGAAACTGTCTGTGGACTAAACACCAGACCATTTGAAATGCAGTAAAAACAAATAGTAAAAATGGTCTGGGCAAAGATTTAGAAGTCTGGAACCAACTAGCATTTGGGCAAACAGTTAATTGTCTTCAATCAGAACAACAGTCAAGTGATTTGGATTCAATATTTGCCAGAATTCAAACTAGCTGGAGTGATACCTAGTAAGAAAGTGGCTTGTAAAACAAAACAAATAAAGGAAACTTTTGATAAATACCTACTTAATCTATATCACCTAATAAACAACAAGCCTGCATATGTGTAGGAATTAAGAAAACTTTACCTTTGTTAAAGAATTCTGTTCAAGACCCATTTCTCTGACTTAATTTTTACACAACTGAGCGCTGCTTTTTGCGTTTAGTAGTCAGGGAGCATTTCAAAGTGTTTGAGTGATACCTGGATTTTCTGGCCATGGAGCATTAGCAACCTCATTTACTCTCATTACAGAAGAACCATTTTGGGAATGACACAACCATATTAAGGGAACATATAGTTAGTCTGAAGCTACAAAGAGAATTCAGTTCTTACTTCCAGACAAATTGTGAATGCAACCAGATTATGTTGCAGTTGCCGTGTCTGAGGGTAATTTACTATTTATCTGTGTTTGCTTTTTTTTTTTCTTTCCTTTCTTTTCAGAAACATTACAAGGGGGAATTGCAGGAAAGCAAGTCAAGGCTGTTTGTAGGAAGCTGCCAAGTGAAAAGGATGTTGCACAAACCATCTCCCTAGCAGATTGAGAGAATTGTTGTGATATGGTGTGTTTCATTTGTGACATATAAATGTTCTTTTTTTTTTTTTTTTGTTGCTCTATATACCTTTCATTCTTGTCCTCTCAAATATCCTTGGAGTTACAGAGTGGAAGGGGACCCATAATAAATTAATCTTACCAGGTACCCAATAGTTGCCCTGCCTTGTTTGGTAATTAACAAATAACAACGTATCTAGATAAAACTAAATGGAACATAACCTCACACAGTGGGAATGATAGTTTAAACAGTGTTATGCAAAAGTCTTGAAATACTCCTCATTTATTTATGTTTTGCTTGTGAGAATCCAGACTTAAAATTTCTTTATCTGGATCAATGCCAAAAATAACAATTTGACTGACATGTAATAGTATTTTTGCACGAACAAGATGATTACCAAAGATTAGCATCAAACTTGGCATGTCTAGGCATGGTCTGTTAAGTGTCCTTAAAGTTTTTCTGAAAATTGGACATGGAGGACTAAAGAAGAAATGACTGGCCCAAAATAAATAAATAAGCCAGTAAAGATTGAAAAAAAGAAAACAAATCCAGCAAAGATCTCAGATGCATTTGGTCATTCAGGTGATCCATCTGATCACAGAATCCTATCAGAAATGGTTAAGGAAAAATGGCAAGAGGCCATTTATTAAGAACAAAACCAGAAATTAAAGGCTGATCTTTACCAAATAATCCAAAAACAGAAAATCTGATGGAGTGATGAATCCTCCCCAAGGCCCAGACCTCTGCATTTTTGAAGCAGTGTAGAATAATCTTGACAGAGAAGTCAATATGATAATATTTCTGAATGTTCTTACCTGGTATTTGACATTGGTTGTGTTTTGGCTCTTTTCATTTACCAATATCAGCACCACGATGGTAATGTTAGTTTCACTGGGCTCAGGATAAAATAATGGTCATGACAAGCTGTGCTTTACAACCTCCCACATTTAACAGAAATGGCACTGACTGTACAAAACAACTCAAACAAACCGTTGACTGTTAGGAATAATGTAAAAATCTTAAAATCTCTCAGCATATTTGATTGAATATTTCTTTATCGTCATTCCTAAAAGTGCAGGGTAACTTCAAGCAGACTGTGATGACAGATTTATTGCTGCAAATGGTGAGATCCAAGCTCCCAGACTAAGCTAACTGTCACATTTCTAAGTGAGTAATTGTACAGCCTGATACACTGCAACGAGTGTTATTGAGTTATAATTATGTTCTCTGTGTAGTTTTAAAAGATAAGATTTATGGGATCAGAGTTTTGCATTTTGAGATATGAAGTGAGAAACTGCAGAAACTTTGTTTCTTTAGTTGGAGCCTATTCCAGCTGCTATCAGTCGAGAGACAAGATACACCCTGCACAGGTCACCAGTCCATCACAGATTCAACACAGAGAGAAAAACTACCAGTCACACTCACAAGGTGCAATTAAAAAGCCCAATTAGCCTGACATTGGGAGAGCGTGCAAACTACACACAGAAAAGCCTCGACCAAGGTTTAACACTCTCAAGCTTATTAAAATGGAACAAACTCTTTCTCCCTACATACATATATTTGTGTTAATAATCAGGCATTCTATTAATTTCTTTTGTCTGTTTGTTTCGTTAAAACATAAATGAGCTTTACATGTTAAGCTAGAAAAAGCCCATTCTTAGAAAAACAAACAGAAACATCTCAAAATTGTGTTTTCTGGAAGAGACTAATTATTTACTCTCAGTCTGAGCAACAAAGGTCACAAATTTTCCAGCGAGGCATTCTACAAAAAGTTTTCTTAACCCATTTAAAACACAGCTTATTGTAGTTTTTAACAATGTCTGGCCTGCTGCCTCATGGCAATTCTGCCCACGCTGTATTTATTTCCTGTCAGATGCTTGTCCTAATAGTTGTGTCTTTCCCTGGGGTCCGCACCACCCAGGCTGCAGACAGCCCCATTTCTTTCACCCCCTGGAGAGAGTGATAGTCCGTCTCCCATCCCAACTTACCCCACCATAATTTCAATCTCCCACTGCTCCTCTCTTTCTTTTCAGCGCAACCTTCCCAAATCATTGCTGCACCTTTTTTTTTTTTCGTCCACACCCTCTTCCCTCTGCTGACTTGCACATCTGGGAAAGGTTAGGAGTGTACTGTTGTGACTTTGTGGTACTTTAGCTTAATAAAGCCAGTGTAAGAACTCTATTCCCATTTACCATTTACCATTCTAGATCAGGCGATGCAGGATCACTTAATTAACCTAGAGGGGCCATTGGTGATATTCTTACAGGAATGTTGTCATGGAGTCAGCTCAATTTGCCCAGTAATCTCTGCCATTAACCCCATCAAATTGCTGCATTTGACAGTTTCTCAAGGTTTGTTGAAGTGTAAACGTCAGGTTTGGTATTTAAAAGAAACTGTAGTTGTAAGCCATAGATAATAGGTTATAGACAACTTTCAGTTTTGAAGGTTTCAGCTTGCTTGAAAAAGTAAGTTTCAAGGGTAAGAGTTTCAACTGTCAAAGCATGTCTGAAGGCAACATGTTTGTAGCACTCTCTGGTGTCAACAATCCAATAAGTTCTTTTTTTTAAAAGCATGATAAGCCTAGTTTAGGTAGTTGGACAGTTTGCAAAAGAGTGGTTATTTGCTGTCCTTTAACTATTGCTTCAGCTGAACTTCACAACTGACGGTTGAACTGATGGATTTTGGCTTCAAAGTGCTGAGGATTCAGATTCATGAGGAAAATCAGCTTATGAGCACATCTGTGTGCTCTTAGGTTTAGGATGAATTTTGTGTTTTCAGGGCGGCTGAGGCATGAGTTTGTACAGAGGAACTGTCAGGTGAGGAACATGAAAGGAAAGGGTAACTGAGAGGTGTGGCGAGAACCTCCAGATGAGCCTTACCTAGGTGAAAATGAAGGACCACCTCAGATGAAATTAACACGTCTATCCTGAGGCTACTGAGCACATCTGGTTAGGGTGCTGTTAAAAAGAACCTGTTAAATCCATTATCATTGCAGAGTAGCTTAAATTACAGCCAGAAGAACAAAAAAAAAAACAGCTGTGAGAGTGATAACTTGTGAGAAAACAGCCACTAACACACTGACACAGGCCGGCAGGTTTACAGGGTGAGAGATTGACTACCACTTGTAAAATAGTATCAGGAAGGTTGTATTGCTGTGTCAGTCAGTGTAATGCAATCCTAATGTTACAAGGCATGAGGGGAAAGTGGGCAGTGACCTTCTGAAGGCAGGCTTCAAAGAAAAAAAAATCCATGTGAGAGTGAAGTAATTGCAGTCAGGTCTATAGATTACACTTATTTCTGTCCCTGACAGTATGTCAAGGTACATTTTGTTCGCCTAGACATAAGTTAACTTGGATAGTGGAAAATCTCAAAGCTTACACTTAGTAAAAATCCTCTCCTTGGGGACGTGTTTTCCAGAAGAGAAATCATGGGGGCTGAGGGGCCAACACTGAGGCCATACTCTTAAGGGGGCCCTTTGGTATTTGAAGGATGGAGTGATGACAGTGGGACGTTGTTTGTGTATAAAGAGGAAACAAAGTGAAACAGCTCTGAACATGTCAGCCCTTCTGCTTATCACCTCTGAAAGAAATGCATGCTGACCTGGTGCAGGCAACTACAAGCCTTGTAACCCCCAAACAACACAGTTATGATGTGCTGT
Organism: Rhadinocentrus ornatus; assembly: GCA_037177495.1. Taxonomy (NCBI): domain Eukaryota; kingdom Metazoa; phylum Chordata; class Actinopteri; order Atheriniformes; family Melanotaeniidae; genus Rhadinocentrus; species Rhadinocentrus ornatus. The sequence continues at coordinate 11,332,732 of JBAMHW010000025.1, forward strand.
GTGTGCACAAAGGTAATTTAATGTTTTCAGTCTAAAGTTTAATTACTTAAATGTATATTCACTTTCATTCTACTAAAGGTTTGAAAGATAATTTAAGCAAGATTCCAGGTGAGAAACATTTTCTATATATTAATCTAATCCTTACTTGAACTTATCTGACATGAGTGTAATTTTCAGTCAGCACACACAATTCTACATTTGAAGTTCTTGGTCCAGGAAATGCAAGTTTTTTTTGTTTGTTGTTTTTTTTTACTTAATTTTCTCTCTTTTGTTCTTACTTACTTTGGTTCTGTCCAATTGTTCACCAAACTTAAAGCAAACTTTTGAAATGTTGCTTAAAAGTTGGGTGTAAATGAACAAGGCTCAGAATGTTCTCAGCAGATCGTGGTGTTGTTGCATGAAGCTGAGATAAATCGGCTATAAAGCAGAAATAAAAAATCTAAAAAAAAAGACTTTAACAAATCTAGATAAATACAAGAGAAAAAATGTGGAGAGATCTTCAGAAATTTGTGCTAGATGGTTACATTGTGTTTATTCTTTCATTTCTGCTTGTCTTAGTCATGTTTATTGCCTTGCCAAATAATTGTGTATTCAGTACTAGTGGCTGGTTAGCTCAATAGAGCATCAGTCTCCCATGTGGGAGACCAGGGTTCAAATCCCCCAGGGGGCAAACATTAACACCTTCCAGTTGGGTCCTTAGGCAAGACCCTTAACGTTACTGCCTAACCATTGTAAGTCGCTTTGGATAAAAGCGTCAGCTAAATGACTGCAATGTCAGTCCCATTTTCTATCAGAAATAGCTAAAGTAATAAGTCTAAACAACCTTTTTCTGTGAAACAAAGGAACATTTAAATTTCTGCATTACCATAAAATTTTTCAGCTCAAATCGGGATGAATAAAAAATGCTGACAGAAACATTATTATTATTAACTGATTGGGGTTTTCCCTACAAAACTTAGGTTTAGGCAAAATGTAGAAGCAACTACAACAAAATAATTGTCCAAATTTCTTACTCCATATTCTCTTGTTTGTTTGAAATACTATGAAACTTGTAAACCTGGTTTGAGGAGAAGTTTCCTTGGCTCACCAAGCAGGAATCCTTTCTTATTCTCCAAACTGAGAATATGATGGCCGCTATCTAAAGCAGGAGAGACTACATACTGAATATTTCATACAAATTTGCTGCAAATAAAGCTGTCCCTTAAAGCCAGATCTCACATGGACAAACAGGCAGTCTCTCCATTTCGATTCATTTTATTCTTTCATTTTTGTCTTGTTTCAGTACTGAATTGTCCAATATAATCTAAATTCAAACTTCTAAGCAGAATACTTTTAGTTTCGTCTTCTATCAACATGACACCATTCAATAACCGGCAGTTTTTTGTCATTTAATTGTTTTGGTTCACTGTTGTGTCATTTTATGGAGCGTGAACTCTCTTGTAGATACGAGTGAATGCAGCTCACCTAAAGTATAAATTTTCTATATATGTGAAAGCTCTTTTTCTGCTTGTTTATAGCTTATTTTAGTCTCAAAATCCATTTATTCATTTTTTATACCCTCTTATGCATTTCAAGCTAATGGGGGTGCTAAACAAACCCAGCTGCTATGAAGGAGCAGGGTTTACCTGGATAGTTTATGTTCCTCAAATGTCACAAAATCTCAGAATAAATACATAAATAAAAAAAACTTTCAATCATTGCAAATAAAGGAAGCTACAATAAGCAGTAATTTAGCTTAGCTTAGCTTAGCATTAGAATATGTGAAAACTTCAACATACTATTTTGACATTTTAAAGCGAGATTAAAATATATATAGTGCTTTTTTTATTATACATATATACACAGATGCAGTGTTTTCATAGACAATGCTACAGGACAGAAATTAAATAAAATCTGAGCAGCCTCCATGCAGACGGATCTGAAGTATGTAAAGTATACCTTTCAAGATATTTTTGGATCTGTCCTATTTTTTTCCATCAGGGGATCCGTGCTGCTAAAATCTAATGACCCAGTTGAGCAGGATGCCCCCGTGTGATCAACCCCTGTATGTTATATTTCCAGTAGCCTGTATGGACACTAAATGTATCAGATATCTTTTGTTTCCGCCACCCTCCACTGCCATGTAAATACTGCCCTTTTGACACCTGTGGAATCCTCCCATCACACTTACAGTCTCAGCCTCATGACACATCCTCTGACCACACATCCATTGGGTTTGTTGTCATATCAGCACAGTCGCGTGCCTGTCATGCTCTGACAAGGTTAGAACTGTGCGACCCAGCAGGTTTTGGCAGATATGTAAGGAGGCATGGTGCAGGGAAATGTCACAGAGTGAACAGCACTAATAATGAAAAGTACTTATGGCATCCATCAGTCACTTTTGTCCCTCATGCTTCACAGGATCACACTCAGAAGTACTGTTTGAACACCATCCTGAGTTACAGTTTGTTTTGAGGTGTTGATGGCAGTCACCTGTGTGGTGAGGGTACTGATCAGGTGGAGCAGACAGCTGCAGGGCTCTATTTTAGTTTGATATTAAATAGGATGACCTAACATAGGCACTGCTACCACTTGCTGCATGGTTAACAGTTTCATATTTACAGTTTACGTATATAGTTACAGTTCAAATTAAGAAATCAATTTTCAAACTCTGCCCATTTACTTGTATTGCTCAAAGACTTACGTTTGAGAGTTGGTGATGTCAGATAAAATTCTGCCCTAACTAAGCTTTACACCCCGCCGAGTACTTTCAATGACATTAAATGACAGGTATTACTTGTAAACAAAAAGTGATCTCTTCTTATTTTGTTTGCTTAATATGTGAAGTGGCTAGAATGAAGCAAGAATTTACTGATATATAATTTAATAAGTCCAATGCTGAAGTGGGAAAGAGAAGCACACAGAAAGATGGTGGTCACAGCATAGTTTTTCAACTCGCAAGAGCTTCAGTGTCCTTGCTTCTTGAGTTTGACTGAATAGGGAGTTACCGCAACCAGAATGGACTATGACAGCATCAAAAGAAAGATATGTGTGTGACATTGTGCATGGGGAAATCATAATCTTCCAATACTTTACAGGATATTGTTCAAATGATGTGTTGTTTAGCCTTCTTGAACCCATAAGCTACCCACCTGTGCTGGTATGGGAGCCCACCCCTCCTCCTCTGTGTGGGAGTCAGCCAAGCCAGAGCTGCATTCGCTTCCTGTTAATCCTCCTTATGAGAGAGACAGCTCTTATGGAAGGAGCGGACTTTGATCCCCAACAAATGAAGACAAAAAACACTTAAGCTACTTAGAAAGCCTCCTTTTTCTTCCACTTCCTTCTTCATCTCTTAGCTCATCCCTCGCCTCACTGCCCCAGAGATGTGTAGTGTTGGAGGAGGAGGTCATTGAGGTTGTGCTGGGTGGTGGCTCCAGATTGTTAACATACAGTATATGTCAAACTCAGATAAAAAAAACCTGGGAGCAGATATACACATGCTAGAATAAAAATCTTTTCTGAGGGACACATAATGTGTTTATGTGCTTTGTGCAGCACTGAAGCATAAAGCTTAAACAACAGCTAAAAAAAAAATCTGTGTTGAAACTGTGTTGGTTTCAGCACTCAAGATTTGGCAGCTTATTTTATCCATGTTGACAATGATAAATATCAGAGAAGTGCTGTGTTTATAACTATAGATGCACATAAAGGCTCTGCTTTTGGTTGGAAAGAGTCAACATTACCATTTACCTTGTTTGTGTGCTGTCTCTGCAGCAGCACAAAGTAATTATAATTATCACAATCATGTGACCAGAGCCAGACCCCACTGACAAGGAAGTGATTATGTGTCTGTTGATGTGTTTGTTTTCCAACTCCTGCAACATTAAGAACTTTTGCAGTGTATGGGGTTCTGAAGCTACCGCGATGAAAAGTTAATATGAATGAATGAAATTTTTATATCAATGACCCTAACATGTTGGATTATAATTATATAAACATAATAAACAAATGCATTAACAAAAGCCATTTAAATTGCATTAAAACACATTTATTCAATTATTACATATGAAATCTTAATCTAAGGGGATAGAATAACACTGTAAGTATGTTTTACTTCTGATTGTCAGACCTACACGATAACTATAGCTAACTATAAGAACTATAAGATGTTATTTATTATTATGCATATATATTAATTATGCCTATATATAATTATAAATAATCTAGAAGCTGAGCAAACCATGAAAGAGAAGTTTTCTATTACATAATGAAAAAGAAATGCAGAGAAAAAAAATAACATACATTAATAAGCTAGTAGAATTAAATGATAGGAGAAAATCAAAAGTCAAAATAATACAGAAAAAAATACAATTATCTATTTTTAAAAAATGATAGTCTATTTTTTTTTGTTAAAAAGATATAAAGACAAGAAATTGAAAAGTAAATACAGAAATTAAATAAAATTTATGGATAAATTAATAATAAATCATTAAAGAAAATAAAAATTAATGTAAAATTAGGGGAGTAGTAACAAAAAGTTAAATGATTACTGTTTAAAAATAAAGCAGAAATAATCTATTTTAACATACTATTTTGAGATTTAATCTATTTCCTTCCTCCCACCATCCAAAGCCATGCATGTTAGGTTAATTGGTCACTCTAAATTCTCCTATAGGAGTGAGTGTGAGTGCGAATGGTTGTTTGTCCACTTCTGTAATGGCCCTGCGATGGACAGGTGACCTGTCCAGGGTGTACCCTGCCTCTCACCTGTTAAATGCTGGGATGGGCTCCAGCTTACCCGGGACCCATAATGGTCAAAGCGGTAAAGAAAATCAATGAATGAATGAATAATCTATTTTAAATTTTATAAAGTACATTTGAATAATTGAAAATTTGAATAATATTTTTTACTGATCGAATTATTAGTTTTTGTTTAGCTTTATTTGTTGGCAGTTTGTTTGTTTGTTTTTCTTTCAGCCATTATGTAGTTTGTATTTCTTTTTCATTAAGGCAATTTAAGTCCCCCCGGTGACCAATGGAAGCAAAGAGATACTGATATCAGAGACACTTTATTCAAACTCATTTGTTCAAAACACACACTCAGATAGAAAACAAGTGAAAGAGGGTGATTTCATAGTCTGACGACAACTATATCCACTGAGGGTTGACATTGCTTATGTCCTTTATTTACAAAGCCTTATCCTCTTTTTTTATGTACACAACAGCATTGCTGGTTTCAGTTCCTTTGGTGGTCTCTTTTGCCCACACAAACACAGATGCACACACACACACACACACACACACACACACACACACACACACATTGTTAGAAGGTTAAGGGAGTACAGCTGCAGCCAGATCCCCTAGTTTGTCACTCTCAGCAATCAGTCTGTCAGTGTGGTAATTAACCTACAGAGTAAAGTAAACACGACTACCGAACTGCCCCACTCCATCTGACATTCCTCTACTCCTCTTTTTGATTCTTTCCACGCTCGCTCATTTGGTGGCAGACGCAGATTGCTCATTTGCTGACTGTGAGGACTTGTGATATCAAACATGACCTCTCATTTTACACCACTGCATCTTGGAAACAAACTTACAAACTTCTGTTTCAGGCAGCTCTGGTCACAATTAATTCCCCTCCTAAGTCATTAATCAGTTTTAGGCTGATTCTGTATCTGGTTCGTGCATGAGAATGCATCATGGTCAAGCTGTTCCTGACATCCGAGAACACAACAGCACGCAATAAATCCCAGAGGAGCAGACAATGATACACTAATCAAAAATTCTCAATATCCAAACTTATTTATAACTCTTGGGATGCTAAAATGTAAATATTAACAGGAAATAAATCATCTAAATCCTGTATTTGATTAAAAATGGCCCAAAAACAACATATTGAATTATGAAACCAAAAGGCTTTACAGTTCTGGAAAAAGAAACAAGCACATTTTGAACATTACGCTGGTAATAGTTAAAAAAAAAATAAAAAAAATTGGACCCTTTTTTAATCTGGTCTAAATTATATATATATATATATATATATATATATATAAAAACAGAACTTGGACATTTAAAATCAATCCAGTGACTGATTTTATCAGCATTAGTGTTTGCTCTTTATTATGAGAAAAGATCATTTAAAAGAGCTGGAATTAAGATGGATTCTTTTTTTTAATGTGCCTTTTAATGTGTAAACAAAACACCTGTAACACATTCATTTAATAAACTCACAGTGGTAAACTGCTAGATCTACTTGGGCTTCAATAGCTTGGCAGTGATTGACTTGCTCATTCACACAATCGTTCTTTGACATCTTTCCTTCTTGTTTTGGCTGCAGCATCTGAAGTCTGTCAGGAATATATCATTGTGATTGGTCTTCTGCTGTCAGCTCCATCTGTTTCACACGAACACCCACATTCCCAGAATTAGAAAACCTGAGTTGTCTAACAGAATTAATAAACAGCTTCAGAGTACTGCTTAGCAAAATCTCCATTATTAGGGTAAGTTAGACCAGATCACTTATCCGGAATACCTGGGTACTGAACCTGACCCAGGTGCTAAATAGGCATGGCTCTAAGTTAGACCTGACACCCACTCCAAACATTTGTTGCAGTCTAATAATAAATAGATTGCTCATGTCATATTCACATGTCTGCCTAGCAGTGGAAAGTGGTAACAGGCTTAAGTTCTCTGGCCTGGTGCTTGTTAAACTTTTTCTTTGTTGAATTTTGCTGTGCTTGTAATCTGTCTGTTTAATACTAAACAATAAATATTTACAAAAGCCAAAAATTTTCACTAAATAATTTAGCCGTATTAATCTTGTACTTTCCATTTTTAAGGTCAGTTTACAAAAAAGGAAGAGGAAAAGTGACAGTTAGTTTACAGGATTTCAAAGCTAAGACAAGGTTGACCATGCGAATCAGTAAGTACAAGTGAGTTGTCCTTGAGAGAGGAGCTTTGTTCCGACTGCAGACAAATCAAATTTCTCTCTCAAATCAAATCTTTAGGACAGTGTCTGCACTCTTATTTGAAAGTGATCAGATTGAAATTATGTTTTCAGACATAACCGATTTATCAGCTAAGGTTGTTGAAGACAGGAATCAGTAAACAAGGACAGGGACATTTCCTGTTTAATCCATGACTCATCACAAAACCACATCTAAGAACAATTTACTCTATGTAAGTAGTTTTAAATATACATTATATAATGTATATGGTATTATTTTGTTAGGGATTTTGTCAATAAATTTAGATATGCAAAGAAAAATTTCACAACTACATTTACTCTTCAACACAGTCTGAACCCACTTAAACGAGAACAAAAATGCTGCTAACTCCCAACATGGGTGATTATATTTATCTGCTTATTTGTGATCAACTTTTGATTAAGAAATTTAAATGAAGACATGTCTAAAGACAAGAAGGCATA
>JBAMHW010000025.1:11369033-11382848 GCA_037177495.1 Rhadinocentrus ornatus
ACTGTTGTACTTTTTCATATTATCATTATCCTTTTTTCCTTATTTATGATGTAGTACTGTGGTAACTTATTTTGTTTGTAAATCGTATATCTTGTATCATCTTGTCTTGTGTCTTACGTTATTTCCAGCAATTATTTGGCAAATTGTTTTTGCTAGTCTTTGTTAGTTTCTCCACTCTAGGGAAATTAGTAGATTTTAGTCAGTGAAATAAATTTTCTATTAGATTACACAACACAGTATTATTATTTGTCTTGTGGGATTTTTCCCCCCTCTTTTCTTTTGCGAGAGTAAAATTAAGTCAAGGTGAAAAGGTTGAATCAACCCAGATATTATTTTTGACTTATAAGAAGGCTTTTACTAAAACCATAAGCAGAGATGCTCTTGTCGTAAAATGATGCTGGACAAAACAAGCTTCCAGTTTCCAATGTCAATATTTCTCCTCTCACATAAGTGACACATTATTCTGGCTAGCGTCAGAGGACGAGACATGTATTACGGAGCAAATAAGTGTTGTCCATGAAAACGTCTGATTTTCATAGGAGATAAGTGTAGTAATGAAATTATCTCCACATCCTCTCTGGTGTAAATGAGAATCTTTGCCCTTAAACTGAGGTCATCTGTTAAGTAACAGCTACAGAAAAAAGAGATTTCTTAAGTAACTACATATTTCTAGATTAGATAATGCAAAGGAGATTTTAATCTATTAGTTTCACTATGAATTTGTAACTTGTTACTGTTGACAGGAACATATACAGTCATGTAAAGCTCAGTTGGCAGAAAATCCGTCTCCCAAGCAGGAGACCAGAGTTCTATTACCCCAGGGGGCAAATAGTAACACCTTCCAGTAGGGTCCTTGGGCAAGACCCTTAATACTACTGCTTAACAACTGTAAGTCACATTGGATAAAAGCATCTGCTAAAATGATTGCAAAAACATAATAAATGTACATTTGAAAAAAAAGATGACTTCTTTCTATTCTAATGTTTGTGTAATAAAAATTATCAGGTCCAGAACATGAGGTTTGTTAGATATAACCTTATTTTTAACAACAACACAATGCATTACATGGTGTAAACGTTTACCCTGGGATTAACCCCGCTTCCATTGGAATTAAGATGGTAAGTTGCAGCCAGGTGACTTTTTATGCATTATGATTTATAGTTTGTCATTATCAATAAGTGTGGGCATACCAATAAAACTTCCAAGTGTAAGTTAACACAATAGTTGTGAAAGACATCAGTCATGATCTGTTGATGTCCATCAATCTGGAAAGGGTTAGAAGACCATTTGCAAATAATTTAGATTCCATCATTTCTACTGTGTGAAAGATTATTCACAAGTAGAAAACCCTGGAGACAGCTGTTAAGCTACTCAGGAGTGAATGTCCCAGAAATCTACCTCAAGGTTGGTCCATGTGATGCTTGGAGAAACTGGAAAAATCGAGAGCCACATCTCAGACTTTACCGGCCATAAGTAGAACGCTCAATGTTAAAGTTACATTACAGTAAAGAAAGAAATCAAAAAGACAAAAACTGAAATTAGTTAATAGTAACTCAGTTTCTCTGTTGATTACTTACACCAAAAAGTAGCATGTTACTGTTAAAAGTAACTTTTTAGTTACTTTTGTAAAAGAACATTTTTTTAAATTATCCTATTAACATCCTTTTAACTTTATTACAAAGTAATTTTTCAACATTAATGTATTTAAGTCAGGCCAGCAGATTATTTGAAAATAAAGAAAGAAATAGAAAGTAATATAAAAGCTGCTCAAAAATGTATTCTATGCTGCTCGTTAAGCCCTGCGATGCACTTCTTTCTCCTAGATTTATTATATTTTTTTGTTATAATATATTTACTTGTTACTGCATTGTCTCTCTATCAAGCAAAGTTGTGGGTGTGTGTGTGTGTGTGTGTGTAGGTAGGTAGGGTTGTGTCGCTTATGACAGAATAAAAGGACTGTTGTGTTTACGTTCCCCGTTCCGCATCCAGGGGATATTGCTTTTGTGGACAGCTGTGAAGGAATCAGAAGAGCTTCACAAAGGGCGCAGAGGAAGACTTAACCAGTGACTGTCGAAGTGACTATTGGTCAAAATGAGTTTATTTATCAATACGCACTGTAGGGTAATTGTAACCGAGTTACTTTATTTAAAGAGTAATAAGCTAGAGTATTAGTTACTGACTAATGTAACAGTGTTACATATAACACATTACTAACCAACACTGCAAGTACATCATACCAATCGTCAAGCAAGGTGGTGTAGGGTAATGATCTGGGCTTGTTTTTACACCCAGTATGTTTATAAGCTTCAGCCGGGCCGAGCAGCCCGGAGAAGGAACGTGAGTCACAGACAGTCAGTTACATACACACACAGTAGTTTATAAAGCAATGTCCACAGATATCAATTAAACAAAGCAATATTGAATTGTGTACTAAATTCCTCTCACACTGCGACATTTTGCCTTAGTTTTTGTTAAATAATATTAAACCTAAGAATATATCATGTTTTGTTTATTTTTAGTCATGTATACTTAATTTTTAGCCCTGGCAAGAACCAGATTTTTTTCATATTGTCATAAAAATGAAAGTGTGTTTTGTTTTTCACAAGGCAGGAAATATTTCAAACAATAAAACGTGCCACAAATTTTGTATTTTCTCTATCACATTTTGCCTCTGCTGTAAAAGTCTGAATGAAAGGAGCATGTTATATAAAATAAGGATTAACTTCTGGAGTGGAAGTGCTAGCACACTTTTTTTAAGTAGGACTGGAAATCCTACTCTGCTTTGGTAAGAATAAAGTATGCCTGTGCCCACAAAGAGGAAGGCCCTTTAAATACAGATTAATTCTTCTAATACATGCGCATGCGCATGTGCACAAATGTGAATTCTCCCATGACCTGCAAGTCACTACAACAGTAAGCAAATTTGTACTTTCCCTCATCAGTCAAGGAAAATATTGCTTCACAACACCAACAAAGGCATACATGCCTCCTTACATGCGACTGGGAGAGAAATTGTGTTATGTGATGACATGTTTGGTATTAATTGCATGGTGTTTTCTTACAACATGGCCTCCACAGTTCTAACAGCAGGATGTGCTCAAGCTGTGATAATGATTAAGGACTGAACCTCTCACTTAAAGGGAGAAGTGTTATTTTATTGCAGTGTATTGCAACATTATGTGCAAAGTAAAGTGGTGTGTTTAAGTGGAACGCATATACAGAATTAATATGTAAAAAAGTGTTTTTACAAAGTGTCTCTATGAGATGTATTGTTTAAGACTGCATTTTAGGCAGTGGGTTTTGGTGATGATTGATTGGTACACATTCATAAGTTTTGATGTGAAGATTTGTGTTCACATAAATACGAGGGATACATTGAATGTCTGTATTTTAATCTCACTCTCCTGTGCTCAGGAATGTTGTGAATACTTTTCTCTTGGGGGAGGAGTAAAGGGGTGGTGCATTTGATGTGCCTCCAGTCGTTGGTTAATTTCCATGCTTTGATTCAGTGGAATTTCACTTTACTTTTTGAATGCAGTATGAACATGTTTCAGCAACATCCATACATAAGTCTCGCGACTGACTCACCAGTGACGAAGTGTTTCAAAGTGCGTTAGGTGGGGCGCCCTAACACGGCAAGGTTTACACAGCCAACTTGTGAATCAAGAGTCCTATGATGCAACTGTGGACTGTGTTGCATATTATGGGCAAGGCCATTTTAAAGTCAAGGGTGTAAATACTTGTAGAGTGAGTTCACAGGGAGCATGCCTTACAGTATTCACTATGTGATTTCTGATACATAAAATAATTTGATGAGAAAAAGAAAACAACTTTTGCATATTTTTATTTCTGGATTAAATCAGTTCTTTGCTGTTGCAGGCAATGATTGAGAAAAGACCTTGTTAATTTGCTGTTGTTCACGATTAACATTTTATAACCTGAGGTCCCCCTATTGATGGGAGTTGAGAACAGATGGCCAAAATGTGCCAAAATAGCCATTTTAGACATGAACTGTGTACTAAAACCTAATTTTGTTGTGCTTCACTTTACTAGAGTTGGCCCTTGCAGAGCTAATGTTCACATGCTATATTAAAATTTAATAGAGTTTATTAGAGCTGCATTATTCCAAAAGCGTTATTTACTACTTAATGAAAATGTTTGTTTTTTTAAGCAAGCTTGAAACTGTTTTCATTTATGCAATGTGCGACCTTCATTTATTCTTTACGAGTAAAACACATGCTGATATTTACACATCTTAACAAATCGAACAACTGTTCCTTTTTTCCATGACTCCAGAGGCATTTAAATAGACCTTGTAGTTGTACAGACGTAATCATTTAATGAAGGGTGGTAATTTTTCATGCAGAGACCAAACCAAACATGTAAGCTGATTGGCCAAATGAAGCCAGAGGCTCTCGAAAGTAACCAAAATTCATGGAACCACCAATATATATACCATATATCATGGCAGTCCATCAATGGCTAAGATTAGTCTACATCAAGAGTAGGGCCCGTCAGACCACCCACCGCTGCTATCATACAACTCTGTCCTTTTAAGTTAAATCCACATACATGTTTTGGCCTGTATCATCCATAATGTACGCAACATATAACAACACATCTCAGAATGACTATTTCTTTGATGGAAAGAACCTGCTAATATTCACAGTTTTATTAAAGTTTCACAGTGATCCAGGTGTATTTGGTTGTCAAATCAATTTGCATCCATCTCACCTTCACAGGGCACTAATTAACCTGAGGTCAGAACCCGGGGTCACAGGTCAGTGTTCGTGAAGAATTGGGCACGCTGATAAATGCATTGGTGTGTTTGCATTTGTGCTTATGAGAATGCTTGTGTGGCCATCGGCAGGCCGGATGGGATAGTTGTGACAGGTCCACAATGAAAGGTACACACAGATAAGACATGCATAGGGAAAGCGACTTTAACCAAGAGTTCCCAAACACACCTGGGAGATGCTCTGACTAGAGATAAAAGTTCTAAAAACATCTTCAGCAAATACCATTCATTTAAAGGTTTGACATTTGGGATTGGATGAGATTTTAGTTGTACACTCAATAAGGATTTGTGCCTTTTAGTGTTGTATTTAGAGAGAGGCAAAGTCATGGATGCAGTTTGGAGATTTGCTAAACAGAAAGATTAGACTTGCTTAGCTCGACAAACAAACACAAAAGACTTACTTCCACATTCCTACTAATGGCTAACACTGGTTTTCTTTTGCCATGTGTATTCCTGCAATGACAAATAAAGGGGAAAAAATAGTTAAAAGGGTGGTTTTTAGTGAAGAATGCACAGATAATGAACAAGTACTTAAGTAAATCTTTTCAGCTGTGTGGAGATTTATTGCATCTTTGGCATTTAGATTTATTTTTTCAAGTTTTGTAATTGTGTTAACTCTCTCCAGTCTTGTCTTCTGATTTATGGTACATGCTAAAGAAAATAGTGATGGAACACAAAAATTATGGCATATTCGTGCACTATCTACAGATTAAGTTTTCATTTTAGGTAATGCGCTGATGAAAGACCCCGGCTAGTTTAGTTCTGGCATGTTCACACATTTCGTAAAATCGGCACTACTTTCAGTGACACTGCCTAACGAAGGCTAATTCAGCATCCATCTTGCATCCTGTGTCTTTTCTGAGCTTTCTCCAGTCACTAAATCTCAGTCTGATGTTGATCCCTCGCTCTGTCTCTTTCTCTCTTTATTTTCCTTGCTTCTTCCAAAAATATTCTTGGCCATTGTGCATGTCCAAAATCACCAATGTGTGGATATCTAGTTGCTGGCATGCGAGGCAAAGCTGTAAAGCAAAACGCTGTAATCACGTGATGCTCTGGACTGAAACAGAGTTGTTAAAGAGTGCTGGTGCAATGTGTGTCAATAAATGAAGTCAGAGGCACTGAGTTTTAAGGTCAGAAATGTATGTAGTATTGTTTAAAAGTCAAATAATCTTTACATAAAAGAAACTGAGAGTCCATCAAACTGGCAGGTTCAAACCCCTCTTGATAAGGACCACCTTGCTGCTTCCCATGATGAAACCCACAACATGAAGGGATGGGTGTCGGAAAGCTGTCTCTTATCCAATCTTGGCAAAGAAACGGTGCATTTTCAGTTGTTTTTTTCCCTGCACATACAACAGAGTGGATGTCAGAAATGATTGATGATCGGCTTTCTAAACTGCCTCCAAGCTAATGTTCAGTTTTAGGAAAAAAGTAGAAAAACTTTATGCCAGAAATAAATAAGCCTGATTCTGCAGTGTGACTTACTCTGTATGTGTTCCTTCAGCTTTGGTCCCAGCATTTTTTAATATGATCAATGTTGACAGAACTAGCCTTTGGTCAGGTTAAAGGACACTATATTTGCCTCTTTCACTCTTTCCCCTTCATTTTTCTTCTTCACTGACCACATAGACTTGTGAACTCTTTGAACTGCTTGACTGCAGTGTACACAAAACTCAGCTCTCTTACTGGAACTGGCTAAAGGAGATGAAGTGAAAACAGAAAGAGAAGCGATGGGGCAGGAAAATTTGCTGCAGAGAAAAAGTTATTTTCTTGCTTTTTAAAACACTTGAACTTTAGCTCTCACTTGATCTGAAAGCTTCTGCTTATACACATCCTAATAAGAGAGTAGGATGAAGGAGAAGGTGGGAGGGGTGATGTAGGGCGGGTGGACGTGTGCTGCGTCTGTACGGCACGCTCCTCACAGCTGGGCAGAGTTAACAGTTGTGACACTGATTGGCTGACGACTTATACAGTCACCATCAGGGAGGTGAATTTATCTGTGCTCCCTGAAATCCAAGTGGCTGTCAGAGATTTGCTGTAAGGAAACAGAAAGACATTTGAAAAGATTTATTTCTTTTTAAAAATATTTTTTGACAACACTCAGGATAAGCAAGACATGTGAGGAAAAAAACCAGGAAATGACACAAAGTTTCTATTTGTGTTGCATGCAAAGACTTTGGTGGCAAATCATATAACGTCTCCCTGCCGAGAAAAAAGACATCAAAGCCATTTTAAAGAGAAATGCCGACCAGTCTGTTGAAAAAACTTGAAACATAAACAAACAAGAATCACTGTATTAATGGCATGATATGATAAATTGTAATCCACCACAGCTTTTAAAGCAATGCGTGGATGTGATGTTTTGTGCCTGCAGCACATTTCTGTATTTTGCAGAGGGGGTGGGACTCGTCAACCCACTGAGCCAAAAACGTAGAAATTATCAAGTCTAACAACAGATTAATCCAGATCTTTATATATGACAGTAATCTTTGGAAGTCCACTCCCACTTTCTCCAGCCTGGAAAACAGAATGCCTTCACCTGCAAAAACTGGCGAACACTTCTTTCATGACATCCAAGGAGTGTATTCTTATATGAAGCTATGTTTATGGCCATATACATTAAATAAAAAGTTTTCAAAAGGAGAGAGAGAGAAAATTCACATCCAAGAGCACAAATCAATGCTTAATGTTTTGTGGGAATTTTGAGAACTGCTTTGAGATTCTTATTTAACCACACATATCTGTGTTTCTAAAAGCCAAAACTGTAGATGGGTCTAATCTTTTCCTCTCATCTTCACTTCCTTCAGCAATAAATGCCATGTAAATAAGCACATAACTCAGTCAGTGTCAAATAATAAATGTTGTCCAGCAAATCGGAGAAGGTCAAGGTCAATTCTTGCATAATTTATGTCAGTCTAGAGGTTGATTTTGATAACACAGACTACAGTCAGAAGCACCATGCTGTACAAATCACTCCTCTGCAAACTTACCGGCAGCATAGAGTTATTTCTTACAGAACAGGAGTGTACAAGGTGGAAAGGAGAAGAGGGACCAGAGAAGAAGAATGTGTAATTTGGTGCCAGTTGATAAAAAGCTGTGGCAGTCAGCCATCGGGCTTTCGGTAACAGAATGCTTTTGTTATATTATACATTATTTAAACAATGTGACTTTGATTTAAACTCACTCGTACTATTCTCTCTACAGAAGGAAGTGATTTTTTAGGAGTTTAAACAGCATGAGGTTTGAAAACAAAAGTTTTGTAGAATTAAATTTCCTTTAAATTATACTTTTTAATCATTTTGAAATTGAGCATTCAAATTGTTGCAGTGCTTTTAGAGGAATTTGTCCATTCTTTCTGGATAAAAGTTTCCAGGTGTTCAGTAGTCCATTGTTGTTGCCTGAGTCTCCTCCTTATGATGCTCCATACATTATAAGAGACAGAAACAGTCCTGGGCTGCAGGAAGACCTGCATTTTTTTTGCTAATTGCAGCATGGAAAGACTTTCACATCTTTTGAATATCTAAATGTCAGATTTTTTTCTTCTGTTTTTCAAAAATAGCAAAAATAAATAGTCATATTACAACAAAATATGTCTACTCTTGGCAGTGGGGCTGCAAAGAGTTGATATACACCTTCTTCTTTGCAAAATACAGTTTAGGACTAAGTTTCTGAATGCAGCAGCAGATAGTGTTAAGTGAAATTTTATTTTTAAAGGACTGCGGAGCCTTTGTGAACATACTAATCATGTTTTCTGTGCAGCTAACAATGCTTCATACCCTTTACTTTTATGCAGGTTTCCTAAAACTCCTTAAACTTTTAGAATATTCTGAAGTGTAAATACTGAAAGATGAAGTTCTTTGCTATTTCTATTCATTTATTTATTAGGGAGGTTTTTCAATACAGGATTCTTTGACAGAGTTTGGCACAAAATTGTTACCCATGACCCATCCTTGGTAAATGCTCCTTTCATATCTAATTCTGAAACCCTCATCTACCACCAGTTCATCTGCTGACTGTCAAACCTTCCAAAACATCATTTGTCAACTTTTCTGCCTTCTTTTTGCCACTGTCTCAACTTTTCATTAATATATTACCGGCATCAAATTCTACATTTGTTTATATTTTCTAAATACAATAAAGTTGGTCAATGTGGATACTAAAATGCATTGTCTTTGTTCTTGGGTCAGTTAAAGATCAAAACAAATGAATAAATCACAAATGGAAATTTTTGTGCAAACACTTTCCAACTACTCTGGAAATGGGACATGTATTTTCAAGGTGATAGGAAGTAATGGTACAAGACCAAGCAGCTGCAGTTAGTTGTTGGATTGAAAGAGCCACAGGGAATGAACTACACGCATCCGACATTTAAACAACATTACCAAGCCTTGTGACTCTGTCCTGCACTTGTGTGGAAAATTAGTCGTGTAGTTGCATGAAATCAGACCGCGGGCACTTACGGCATGGTTGCTCATAGTGGAAAAAGGCCAAACATTGACTAAATTAAACACTGTGGCTGCACTGTAAACAGCCGTGCAGATTACTCCTCTGTCTTGGCCTGACAAAGTAGATGCTTGGGGAGTGTTTGCTGGAGGATTAGAGCACACTCACTGTCCCCCACAGCACACACAGGAATCACCCTGGTTTCCTGCTCACATAATAGTGTTTACAAAGCTGTGTCAATGTGCAGATCGATGCAGAGGAGGCTGCTTATTGTACGCTTAGGAAAGGGCCTTCATTAAAGTGCATGTGTTTGGATATGTATGGTGTCAGCATAAAAGCTGAGATGTACACACTTCCACCGTATCCACTGTAACCTTGCCCACTTGAACACACTCTGAGTCAGCAGAAACAAGAGCTTGGTGACACCGCTAATGAACCCAAGTGTTATTCTTCAATTTACCTGTGGACCAGACTGAGGAACTCCTCTCAGCTCTGCTCCGGTTGCAGGAATCCTTCTCGTCTCATAAAAGCTGTCTTTCTCCTTATCCATCACTCACTCTGCTTCTCTGCTTTCTTGCTTCATCATGCCTCAGTTATCAGCACTGTAAAGTCTCATTGTCTGCCTTGTTTCCCTCTCTCTCTCGCTCTCTCTCTCATTCCACTAAATGCATGATAAGGTATGAGATCCAGCAGGCAAGCTCTGTATGGCAGACACATAGCTGACACCTTATTACTGTGTTTATCAGTTCTTTCCACTTCCGTAGTGTCTATCAATCTGTCAATGAGCGCAGGAAGTAGACTGAACATCTTACTGCAGTAGACTGTTGGTCCATTAGAGGGCATCACAACTATATGGAGATATCCAATACAGAGATGAGATTATGTAGAAAAAAGCAGCTCAAGGAGCATTTGAACTGAGAGTTTTGTAAAAGATTGTTTAAAGGTGCTTTTTTTCAGAAATAGTAAGTTTTACTAAAGATTTGGGTGGTTTTTTAATATATAATTTCAGCCAAAATGACAATATAAGTCTTTAAAGTCATGACATCTTATGTATTTAATCCAAGTTTTAAGTTATTATTTAAAACATATTTAGGCTCTAATTCAGCAGTAAACAAAATAAAAATAATGTAAACATCTACCAGCAGCAGAAGCACATTAATCTAAGTTTAATCTCCTTATCTGATTTCTTTTTATTTAAGCAGCTTTATGTTTCACTTAATTGCTTTTACTTGTGAGATATTACACATGATTTTATAATAAAAACTCACATTTGCAGCCAGAAAATAAATCTACTAATATATCATTTTTTCCTAGATTCTTTGCCAAAGTACTGAGGGTATTTTATTACTTTTACTTCAGTCTGTGATGTGTAAACTTGCTCCATCGCTGACATCAACCGAAGTTGACAAGAGGAGAATAATTTTTCATCATCATGATGATCATTATGAAGAGAAATCCCAGTCGTGATGAAGAACCAGCAAAGCTGCTCCTCTTCAGTCGCTTCCTTAGCATCCCAGTCTTCCTTCTCCCCCTGACTCCCCTTTCTCCTCCTTCCCCTCCTTTTTCCTCTCCCTGATGTATCATCTGTTCGTCGGAAAGGACAAAGAGCCCGCGGTCGGCTTCGACCTACCAGGTGGCCTCTCTGACGAACAGGACACCATACAGAAAATCCATTCTGCAGGGAACTGACGGACAGGAAGTCACGACGCACTTTTCCACGAATGTGTGCGTGAGATGCGCCAACAGAAAAACTCCTGACTTATAGGCGCACGCGGTCTGGATCACTGACACACACGTTTCACGCCGCACGCACGCAGTTCCCGACGCTTACGTGTCCGGGCACACTCGCTCCCCGACTTCAGCAAGTTGAGAGTTCTAATGCGTGGACAAGGCGGGGCGCCACACGGGGTATCGCCACAAGACTGGAAAATATTTGCCCCGCATCGGGTGGAGGAGGAAATGAGACGGTGTGGCGCTCATTACCCCGCCTAAGCGTTTGATATTTTCTCTAAATGATATTCTGTAACACCCCTCGTGATAAAATCTAACTGATCAGACTACAAGGGCAAAAGAAAAAGTCATCATCAGTAATTTCCTCTTAGAGATTGATCTTCCACAGCCTAATCAGAGAGGTCCTTTGTTGCAGAAATCCTGTGTGGCGCTGTTAAATGAAGCAATAATAACCGCAGCACAGTTTCTATTGCCTATATTAATGGGATATGATATATCCGTAATGTGGTTTCAGAGCTCCAACCTGTACATGATGTAGATGATGGAAGCGATTAACAAGAATAGAAACATTCGGTAAAATTTAAGATCAGTTTAAAATCCAACAATTACAACATCAGGGCGTATTTGTTTGGTTCACATTAAGGAATCAAAAGTCAAGAAACATTTTTTTATTTTGTCACGAGTTAACATTTAAAACTAAACTTTGTCTGGAAACGACTTTTTTTTTAAGAGTGTGCAGTGCTTTCTGTCAGCTCGGAGGACACACCTACCTTGCCTTGTGATCCTCCAATCATCCGTCTCCGGGGACTCGCCAACTACACAGTCGCAGTAACCAGAGACCGAGACAGAAGAGGACACGTTCGGTCTCTGCGCAGTCGAATCGCTTTAAGTGCAGTGACAATAGGGATAAAACAGACTGAGCAGAGAAATTAGGCAAAACTTTTACGGGGCGATTCTCTGTCAGCGCGCCTTTCTCTTGCTCTCTCTCACTCCCTCTCTTTGAACGTCATCCTGAGGTTGAAGTTACACATTATAGGAGCAGGCTACAAGTTTCAAATGGACAGACACTTGGAGACGGCTTGCTCAACAAGCATGGGATTATTCTTGTAATGTGGATTGCTACTCCTTTAAAAAAAAATAAGGATCTGCTACGGAACGATGTGAGACATTGTGCGTCTTGGATTCTCGTGTTTCTGGATATTTTGAAAATTATTGGCAACAGTTGAGAAGGAAGAATTAAAGACGCATAAGGATTGTATGCTTCAACCTTGGGACCAGCATGGATCTGCTATTAAAACCCCCTTATTGAAAGAAGTTTTAGTCGGTCCACTTGTCTTGTTGTTTTGCCTCGTTGTAAACTTCATGTTAGAGAAGAAATTGCCACATTCGGCGATTGAGTTTTGAAACGTTGCTTTACCTTTTGGACTGGATTTCCAACACCATGAACTTTATTGACAGTTTGACATTATTATTTTTGACGCTGTCAGCTGTCAAGGTGAGTGTGTTCCTGAGAGCAAACTGGACCTAAAATGAGGAGGAGAAAAAAGATCTATCGATCTCCATTTGCTAAATGCAGTCAATGGTCATTAATGTGTAGCTTGCCCTTGTCTTTCGACTGGCTAGGTCACCGCTTATGTTTAAACAAGCCGAAATGTTTAGTGGCTTTGGGGAGATTTAAACAGCCATTACGCAAAGCTGACACTGTATAAACCGAACCCACTCAGACGTGGGTGGTGCGTTTTCTGTGCTACAAATGTGGCATAAGTGATGATTTTTTCAAAAATAATGTTGAGAAGTTAGACGCTAGGTGATTGCAGGCCTGCTCTAAAACCACCTTGGAGATATTATTACGCTTTAAAGGCGCAGTGGCTCCATTCTGAATCAGGACATGTGAACAGGTTCACTCCCGGCTCTGAGGCTCATGGTTCGACTGCTCCTCTGAGAGAGAGGCTCTAGTTTTCAAAAGTAAAATTTACTATTAGATTTCTCAACAAACCGATTACGACTGCTTAGACTGATCTAGTGGGCTGGAGAAATTTAATGGGTGCCTGAAAGCACGTGGAAATTCTTTTTTCTATATAATCATTAATCAAGTGCTGTATGATGTTGAGCAAAGGTTTCAAGGTGAAAAAAAGCAACACAGCACCTCAGGAGGCTGCGTGTTTTCCTGTGATATGATTGGACTTTGACAGATAATATCCAACTCTTTTAGCGCAAACAAAGCCTCTTATTTCTCCGATGTTTTAGGCTGCAACCAAGCGAAGTGCAGCTTTTCTCGAGTCTAGTAAACTGTTTATTTAAATAATCGGATAATTTAATGATAGCTGAGACACACTATCAGAACTAAAGGGTATCAGGATGACGCTTCTGCTCATTTATCTGTCGACATATCATCACTCGGTTAAAGGGCCTGCGTTCGTAGCTTGACACCTACCCATTAATAATACAGTATATAGCCTAGTGTTTTGGGGGGCTGGGGTCTCTCAGCCCACAAGGTTGGACCCTCTCACGCCACCAGAAGGGGGTGGAGCCTGCCCCACAAACCAACCTTTTTTTTTTCCTTCTTCTTCTTCTTCTTCCCCCACCCACTAACTTTTCATTAAGGAATTGAATTGAATGTCTTCCCTCTGAATGCCGACTCATTCAGCGCGTGCCGTGTGCCACAGGAGCAGGTCTCATGCAATATTTGCGAGGTTTTGCGAGAGTTGCGCGCGCTTCTGAGTGAATAGGTAGTGAATGGGGGGGGGGGGGGGTTATTAATTGTCCTAAGGCCGACAAACCCTTTTGATCACCAACCCAACTGAAAATTTACCAAAAAAAAACCCACCCGACCCCCCTGTTCG
>JBAMHW010000025.1:11392023-11434062 GCA_037177495.1 Rhadinocentrus ornatus
TATGTTGGCCCTGCGATGGACTGGTGACCTGTCCAGGGTGTACCCTGCCTCTCACCTGATACAATGCTGGGATAGGCCCGTAATGGAATAAGCGGTACAGACAATGGATGGATGGATGTCTGATGCTTTCCTCATAATATGACAAGTTGTAATCCCATACAAATCAAATTTTAAAAAGAGAAATCAGATCAATCTTTTTTAAATGACTTATTGCCTTAATTGATTAAAAATAAAAAAATGCTGTTACCCAATGTTGGCTTTAGCTGTCCCCAGTTTACGATGTTAACGCATTCGTCCATTTCTCTCGTCAGTCTCTCAGGCATCTTTCTGCGTTGTTGTCCTCTTTCTCTTGCAGAAAATCCCGGAAAGGCAAGGGTAAAGGCCAAAAGAGAAAGCGAAAGAAAAACCGTGACAAAACAATTCATGATGCGTATGTCAGCTCCGCCTTCTCCACCTACCTGCACCTGAGTGTTGCGCTTCTCATAATTAAGCTAATTTGGGAGGAGCTCTTTTGCCCCTTTTAATTTGTACCAATTAATTTACCCATCAACCACATCAATTAGCATGTCGCTTCCGTGTATTGTCCTAACTTTGTCTCATCAGCCATGCTCTACATATTGAGAAAATAACTGTTTAAGGTGGCCTGTTTGCCAGGGACTGTTGCTAATATAGCTTCTGCGATTTAAAAACAAAAATAACAATAACTTGTGAAAGTGCTGCAGAGTTTGGCATATTCCATTTTGCAAGAAATGAAACATAACCTATCTCAATCTTTCAAAATCATCAACTAATCTCAGTACAGTGTTTGAAAGAATGGGACCCCCTATGGATGAGTTTGGGCCAACGATTTGGATGATATACGACAGCAGAAACCTAAAGGTTCAAATTCTATCTAACATCTTGTCCAATAGCTAGCTGTGTGATTGATAATAGACACGTTTAAAGAAGCTGGAATAAACAGATCTCAGATCAGCTGTTAGCTGTAACCCAAACCCTCTACTGAAACAGATCACACATTCACCAGCATGGCTTTGCAGACTGGTTCATACTGTTCTGGTATCTGTGCTGGGATCACCAGGATTGTAATCGTGGTCCTGTCTTCAGTGTTGAGTCTGTGCTGCTTTGCTGTGTCTCGCACCATGTCCTTGCCTCTCTTTGTTCTTTTCATCTTTAAGAACTGGTTTTGCTGTCCTGTGTCTAATGCTGGTACTTTTTATGTAATGTGATATGAATGATGGCTATCTATTCTTTTTTTTATTTATTTTTTTTCCTTTGTTTGGCAAATATTGTTTTTGTTTCGTTGGTTGCCTACTTTTGTGTTTGAAACCATAAAATTAACTCATATTCAGAACTAATATAAAGATGACCTCATGTTTCTTTAGTTATCCTACTGTGAATATTTTCCTGTATGTATGTTTGTGCATTTGTAATTTGTATATTAAGATGTCAGTGGAATATCTGAGCGTTCATCAATGTTGAGAAATGTAATTTTGATAACTTTGAGCCTCTGTGAATCTCATGTCTCTTTGTGGGAAACAAGTTTTAGTTTTCATTCAATAAAATGAAAATATTCTTAATGGTGCATCAAACAGACCCTTGAGTCTTCTTTATTAGGAGTTGAGCCTTTGTAAGAGTGAGAGCGAAGTCTGCTGTCATTAACCTGCAACTCCAAGCTATTTCATGTTATTTTATGTTGCATGATTGGTGCAGAGCTTTGCTCACTGCATGTCTAACCCAAGTTGTTTGTGAGTGATCTGATCAATGTGGATGGGATGGGGGTGGGTGGTCATTTTAATGCTTGAACTTTTGCCTGCTCTGTGGGAACTTGTGTGAAATACTACCCAAGTGTCACATGCAGAGCAACTTGGCAGTGGCTCTGAGGGGCAAACTGCAGCATAAAGTTTTGACCAAGAGGCGACCTATCTTAGATGGTAATGGTACACTGTTATAATCTGCCTCTCCCTCTTCCTCCCCATCTCTGTCTGTTTGTCTCTCTGTCCAGTGTCTGTGAGCCATGTTGTGATCACTGCTCAGTGAAGAGAAAGCGTTTGTTTGTGCAGGATCCTTCAACCTGCCGGTGCTCCTGCAAACACACAGACGAATACTGTAAAGAACGCCAACTAGAGCTCAACGAGAGGACCTGCAAGTAAGCGTTACTGCTGAAGCTAAATTCAAACTACACCTTCAAGGTGTTATTGGACAAGATGGAAAACCTAGATGGCATTTGTCATAACAGAACTAACTAAAAATTCAACTGTGTTGCAACTTGCGTAGCAGCTACCGTAGTTTCGCTTGTTACCCCTTGTTTCCATCGGATGTGGTTGAGGCACATTCTGGCTGCCATATGCGCTTCTTCCATCTTTTGCGCAACATTGTGATTTGGAAGCGAAGCATATCGTCCACCAGGAATTAACTTGTCCTCTCTGCTATTGACTTCTTTGTGTTTGAGGTGTCATGTAACACCTTGTGTTTCTCAGCTACTGATCTTTGGTTGAACTTCTTTGACTGGTTGATTTCTGGCCTTATTGGGCCAGTAATGTCGATATGAGAGTCCACATTGGGTGTTTTTTCTTTACTAGATTTTCTATGGTGTTTCCATGTCTGACTTCTTGTCCAACTCATTCAGCCTGTGCTAGCTGGTGCAGTCTCTATCAAGCACAGATTGTCCACATATTCTTAGTAAAAACAAAACTTGAGCCACTAAAAAGTGCCATGCTGCATCCAGTGGAAACACAAGCAGCAGTCATGCAGGATTCACACAAGCATATTTTCAACATCAAAGATCTCACTTCACTTAGAATGGTCTGACATTTTGCGTTGCCAAATCAAATTCATGGGTCTGTGCTTTGCTAGCTCAGCTTACATTGGAAAAGTCAGAATATCTCAACTATTCAAGCTGCAACGCAGGCACCAACCAATCAAATCAGCTGGCTGATCATTTGACTTTCTGCCGCTGCAGTTTAAAACATCGCATCCATCTGCTGCTTATGGTCTGATGAATCTTGCCTTCTAGTAGCTGTGCACTAGCAATGAAGCCATAACGCGTCGCAACAGCATCTGGTGGAAACAAGGGGATAGACTTAAGAAATGCACCTATGTTGCATGTCACCTCACTTTCAATGCTAATTTATCGTTATCAAGTAACAAAAACCTTTAGAGCTACTGTTATTACGTCAAATCACTTTAATTTTATATGCAAGTTGAGACCCTTCTTGTAGCAATTTCAAAAGGGAAAACATAGAGAAATGTTTAAAAGCACAGTTTCGTGAGGGTGGTTTACATTGGAGCAGCAATTTTGAATAACAGTTTACACAATACTATGCTGGAAAAATCATAAAATAAAATCATATTGCATTCACTGTAAATATGTGTATACATACAGTAATTTTAAAAATTACTGTATGCAATCCACGCTTTATGCATGTGTATTTTCCACGTTTCTCAATTAGCCCCACTCCTCACTCGTAACGTGGCCTCAAGACTTCAAAACAACACAAACCACAAACAATAATGGCAAACTTTTAACATCTCCAAATCTTCTTTGGGTTAGGTGCAACAGACTCCAAATCCCCCCCCAAAAAATCAACTTCACTCATTAAATACTAAATTAAAATATTCTTCTCATGGTGTCATTTGCCAAATTCACACCTTCTGATCAGAAAGATGGTTAAGGTATTTTTAAAAATATTTCCTTTTCTCATGAATTTGTTTCTTTTTTCTTTTCTTCTTTTTTAGATGTGACAAGCCAAGAAGATGAGAGAGGTGACAGCACCAGATGTACAAGATGAAGGAGTATTCTAGAAATATTTCACAGCACAGCACTTTGACCTTTGAACCGTAAGCTCTTCTTTTCTGTGGAAAGCATTCCCCTTGGACTGAGAGAGAACAAAGAAAGACTGAACTCAAAATTTCCTCCCTCTGTATATCTGTTTGTATATCGACCATGATAAAAGAAAAAAAAAAGAGTACAGAATTGTTATGCTGCTACAGAAACAAAAAACTAAACCCATCATTTGATTAGAAGCAAAGTAGCCGCCATGTGGTTTTGCCTTTCTTACAGGCTTGCGAAGCAGGTGTAGTCTTACTGTCAATTCATTGTGAGCAATTACTTCACTGGATATGAGTCTACTGTGGTTCTGTGTCACTCATAACATGCAAGACCTCTAGATATATTTAACTGCTAAAACAGCAGGTGAGACTGAAGAGGACATTGGTGTGCTCTGCTTTCAAAAATGATGGATGGACTTTTTTTGGCCGATGTCTGCTTAAGCTTTTGGCGTACAACGGCAGGACAAATGGGACAGCTGATGGAAGACTGTCTCTGCTTGATATCGCTTCCTTCCCTCTGAGGACATTGCAGGACTGATGTGGAATTAGACAGCGTCTCTGCAGCGATCAGAGGGGACTCTGGAATGGTGGTGCCATATACTTTTAAAGGGATACTGGTTATCAGTATAGCATTAAATGTTTTGCTATGTCCTACAAGAAAACCACTGAAATATCCTATACTGTAGTTTGATTCCATTTGAAAACTGTGCCTCACATAATGTACTGAGAAATCTTTCGAGTGCTTTTTAAATTATTTTTGTTTTCTTTTTTCAGGAGAGGGGATTGTCAAAGTAGTTTTCTTTGCTGTTTAACTGAATACAAAATTCATTGATTATGCATCTTCTCTAAACTTGTACATACTTAATATCCCTTTATGCCATAGCTCATTCTAGATAATTTATAATGTTATAGAGTATTTTACAGTATTCAGTCTCAACACATATTTAATTTGGTCTATTTATGTATTCTGTGTAATGTACCTGTAGCTGTCTCTTCTCCCTCATGTGTAAGGTCATTGATGGCTACTCTCAGCATGGAGGCTCCCTGTGCTTTTCTAAGAAACAAAAAAGAAAAAAAAAAGAAAAAAAATCTAAATTGATTTGTTAACATTCCCTAAATGGATCGTTGGTACTGGTGTACTGATGATCTCTACATTTCAACCCCTGTCATCTAAGTGTGTGGGTGCCATGTAGAGTTTAACTTGTGTGTGTGTTTGAGTGTACATGTGAATATGAATGAATGTATGTTCACCTACATTGGCTATATGCACATCTGTGTGTATGTTTTAGTAAATTGTATTTAAGTATTTAAGTTAGAAGCAGACCTGTGTTTTGTTCATTGTGCAAGATACAAATACAAATAAACTACTGCTAGCAGCTCAGCATCCTCTACCGCAACACTACCACCATTTTTAATTTGGATAACAGTCTCCATCCTGTCTGCCATCAGTCTTAGAGCCTTCATTATTAGTTTTCTTTTGTCTCTTCTCCACTATTAACATGTTTTCTGTGTCTATGTAAAACATCATATTTATTTGAAATCATATTGTTTTTATATAAAATAAGGAAAAGGTTGCCGTGTTGTGAATGCTGTGTTTCCATGCAATTTAATTAGGCATCAGTTCCATGTTTTTGTGCAGCAAGCTGTTATTCACACACCTAACTGGAATCTCTGTGCAATGTAATGTGAAAGGAGGCAGAGCAGAGAAATTAAGAGAAATTCCTGCACGGTTTTCATGACAGACACTCAGTCAAATGAATAAACAGGCACTTTGACAACGTGTGCAGTAATTTCATCTATTAAATCCAATTATAAACAGTCATTAAGGGAAAACAAAATCTTTTTCAGAGAACTGTCCTCTTCACAAATGAGAAAAAGATTGCATTTCATGCTTGCAACAAATTTTGCAAGAGTAGAGAAAGAAGATAGAAGATGCATTTAGTAGAGTTGCACAACTCAAGCAGTTTGCTTAGTACTGTGGGTAAAGTTTGGAAATATTCAATGATGAAAGCAAAGCTTATGATTCAAAGCAAATGTTTTTCTGAGCATTATAAAACTGAGCAGGCTAAACTTTAATAACCTTATTTTAGGTTGAGTGACATCAGCCACATAATGTTCTAGGAGATAACTGAACTCGAGTAATGGTTTGGTGAAGTTCATCAATGGTAAGAGGGTGAGTTGGACCATCTCTGCCCATATTTGCATAAATGCATCTATAAAAACACTCATCAACCTTTTCTTAATATTTTTCAGCATGTTATATAACAAACATTGCACTACATTGACTTTTGCATTTTCAGAAAAATTGTTGCCAACTCCTTAATTTCAGCAAAATCTCCTTCTTGGTTTCGTGTGGGTGTTGATGCAATGGAGGATGTGATGGGTATAATAACAATTACTGTCTTGGGAATCTTCCTGGCACAAGAGTGAAATACTTCCTTGTAGTTTTCTATACAAAGGTGCAGTTTTTTTGCTTCTGAAAAGCCTTTATGAATCCATAATGCAAAACAGACCTCCTGGATCACATTTCATTGACTCATTAGTATTCTAAGCAACACCATTTAATTTCTGCTTCACTCACTGCGTTTGACAAACTAAATATCAGCAATGAATGCTTTGAAAAGTCAGGGTTCATCATTATACAACCTGTCTCATAACTGGTGGATTATTTTGGAGTTTATCCTTCATCTATTGACCATGAACATTTTTATCTGCCTGTTCAAATCTGTTTAACAAGGTTAAAATTCTGGTTTGACTACTCTTTAGAATCATAGGGGTTTTCCAAGGAGTTTTGAAGGAAATCAAATCTGTTCCCTGGAATTAAAGTCTCAAGAACACGTTTTCTTTTTTGGTTTTCCATTTCCTGCAACCTGAAAAAAACCTTCCTGCGATTTCTTTTAGCTTGGGACCTAATATGCTACTTGCATTTGCACACATTATATGTGTATTCTACAGCAAACCTGATTACTGAAACCTCATAAAAACAGCTGGCTGCCTCTCGGCTCTCCTTTACCAGATTACCATGTCACCCGGCTGCCATCAATCCAACAATATGCGGGACAAAGAGCAGTTTTAGAATATAACTTGTTCCGGTGACAGGCAGCCGCTGATCTCTATGTGCTTGCACCAAATCCAAACCCAATGAATGTAGATTAAGTAGAGGTTTGGGGATCTTTGGCCATGTTTGTTTTGAAATTTGTCCCCTCTTAACCCCATTGCTTGCTGCTTCCTGCCGGATTAGCTCCTACGTTGTGCTAATGCGCCTATGCAAAAGCTCCGCTCTCCCTGACTCATGCTCTTAATGTGCATACCTTAATATAAAGCACACCATATAATCCCTGTAAATAATTGTGGGGGCCCCTCCACTGGGTAAAACACCCCAAAGAATGTCATAAACCGTCTAATCTGTGATTTACCAGCAGACCAAAATGAAGCATGGCCTGTCTAGTTTGCTCGCTGAACTGTGTCAATTTAACACCTGTTTTTAAATAAAAGTTGTACATAGTCACTGGCTGTCAAAAATTAAGCTAATGTGGAAGGGCCTTAACGTGAAATACCACAGATCCTCGACAGACATTTTTTTTTAATGAAACAGGATGGATCACGAGAAAAATGATGCTATGGCTATTCATTTCTGATTTAAATCAGACCAAAGACCAAAGTCTCACAAAGCAGGTTCAGACAAGAAGTGTGTAAACTAACACAAAATATTGGAAGAACTTATCATGACATTTTTGACAGGAGTGGCTTTACAACTAATGTGCATGCCCTGAAAATCAGTTAAATAATAAGCTAGCATGAGTTAGGCAACACAAACTTGGTGGAAATGACAGTAGAAACAAAGTCACTTGCTGTGCTCTCTATATTTTGTGATAACACAAAATGAGATTCTGTAAGTCTTTAAACAAAAAACCAAAAGTGATTTTGGTGTATTTCCATCATAGGCCCTCTCTCATTAAAAAAACACTCCATTAGCATAACTTCTACTTCTTTGTCATATATAATACATAACAAAGACCTTCGAGACCTGGGTCTTCCAACACTTTAGAATCATAACCGCCATGGTTTTTCAAACGCTCGTACCTATTTCTCTAATTCATGATGTTTTCTTAAGTTGATCCAGTGAACTTATAGCGAATTATAGTGAGTGTGTGATCAAAAGAAAAAGAAATATGACCTAGAAATGCCAAGTGGAGTCATTTTTACCCCCTCACTCAAAGTGCTATATTCAGCTGTCAGATGTTTTTGGCCATGCCCATTCACCCCAGGATGAGGAATGAGGAGTGATCAGTGATAAAGAGTGGTGAGTAAAATTATGCAAATGTGACCAAGCCTCCACAGAGGCTAGAGGCAGAATAGGGCAGCCCAGAGACCCGGGTCATCAACAGCCCCCATAGTCAAGAGGCACAGGCCAGAAGAGAGCAAGCCTCAAATCCTGTCCAAATTGTAAATATTATTATATTTGACAGTTTTGTTAGTTTTTAAAGTCTCCATTATTTTATACATATTTCTATTTAAAGAATAAATGGAAATGAACAACGTCACTGCATCTTTGCAGCTAGGGGTGGTATAAATGACCCCTTCTGGCGGTTCTAGGAGTATTGAAATTCTGGCGCCTCTAGTGTTAAACTCCTTCTCAACAAAAAGGTGGTGGTTCTGTTGAGAAGACTGTTGGAAAACCATGATGGAGAAACTATGAGTATGTGTTTTGATCTGAAAGAGGAAGGCATCTGCTGCTATGTGCTGTTAAACACGTTCACTGATAATGCAATATTCTTTAACTTGACTGAGTCATTGTCAGATGACTAACCACCTCACCTCAAAACCACAACACAGCATTATCTCTGAGCTTGTTACTTCTTCCCGTCAAAAAGTTTTGTTGTAATTTTCCCTTAAATATATCAACAAAACACATCTGTGAGTCAAATGACAGAAATCATCACATCAGGCCAAAATGTGCAAAGTCCTTTTAGATCAGAAGTACTCCCAATTCAGTTATATCTTCTCTTTTATTAGGTTTACATATCTAATAAATATAATTTTTAATGATTTACCAGTTTTTTCTCAGGTTATTGATGGTAATTGTATCAATAGATTTAAGACCTTGTAAATAGAGGCTGGTTTGCTCCAATCAAAAAAAGTAAAGACTGCACAAGTGTGTAGTATTTGGCCATCCTCTCTACATTCAGAAACAAAATGCTATAAACTGCAGTATTAGTTTAGATAAGTTCTCAGTGAGTCTAGATCAATGGATTTCTGTACACATTTAAAAGTTCATAGTTAAGATGTATAAAGCATATTTAATAATTTGAATAAATTTCCATATAAATCTACAGGTTCTCCAAAGTCAGTATGGCAAAAAAAATGGCCATTGAAGAGGGGTTAGAGTATTTGTCAGTATAATCTAATGATCAGTGCTGTTACAAAGGGTGACAATGCATCTAAAATTGTTTGGATATTATAATGCAGTGTCTTAAGCTGACCAGATGTGGACTTAAGGTCAAAGATATAAAACTTGACTTAGACTTGCAAAAAATAACTTGTGAACATCTCTGGAGTTCCTAGATAGCAAAGGTTGAAATAAGACATGAAATAAGACTATGAACCTTTCATAGTCTGAAGTACAGAATGACCAAGTTATTCTGTCAATAGCCTTTTTCTTCACCGCCATGTTCCAAGAAATGTGAAAGAATTATTTAGGAAGCACGAGATATAGTTTTCTCCCATCACCACAAGATCTTGGTGAATGCAACACGGGATGGAAATAAATCTTGTGACATTGCAGATTCTTATCAAAACAATCCCACAGCAAATGTTGTCATAAACAACCATGGTCCAACAAAATATTAGACCATGCAACCTTTTTTTTTTTGGTGCAGACTGTTTTTTTCACTCGACCAGGCAAGATAATTCTCAAATTTTTCTGCCTAGTAAACCAGCTAGCATGTCACGCAACTCAAACTTAAACCAAGACTATTTATTTTGCATAGAACTGGCATGCAGAATATGCTTGACGTTGGATGTTATGTATACCGAAGATCTGAGATCATCTTAACCAATCTGGGTCCCTAAATTTATCCCTGATCTAAAGATGTACTGTACCCCCCCCCCCCCCCAAAAAAAAAGAACAAAAAAACTTTGATAATGCAACAAGAAATTCTAGATGAATCAACTCAAGGTATAGATCTGAGTGTAAATTGTAAGGGAAGGATGAATTAGTCAATAAAGTTTATTGTACTTTATAGTAGTGTTGTTATTAAAGTGTTATAGCTCTAAAGACGTGCCTCCTGTTTTGCATGTGGCTAATATATATTTTATTAGAAGCATTATGGCAAATAGCAACACTATTCCTACTGTTCTTTTAATAATTTCTATTAAATTTCTTTTCTTTTTTTTTTCTTCTTTTTTTTCGGTTGTGTATCTTAAACCTTTGCCACTTTCAAAGAAGGCAAAATAAAGAAAATCAACAATTTCCATTGGAATTCCCTTTCTTCTTGGCATGACTGCAGTACTGCTATATGAAGGAAACTCAGTTTAATTCTACAAATTTATGCTTTTAATTTGTAATCAGGTTAAACTTGGACTGTAATCAGGCAAAACATGGACCTTACACTGATTTTAAAGGACCAGTGTTAAAGGGGAGTGACATCTAATGCAAAAATTGCAAACTGAATGAGTACTTCCGCCTAACACCAACAGGCGACAAACTCAAAAGGTCAGGGTTTGCCTTGCCTCCATAGTATTAGATGTGAATTGTCCTTTACACACTGAAGCTTTTGACAACAACACAACTATAAAGTCCACTGACATAAACTTGAAGAAATAAAAGAAAAGAATTCAATCTTTAAATGTGTATTTACTCCCTGGGCGCTGGAATCTGGCAGCCCACTGCTCCTAGCAACTAGAATGGGTTAAAATTCAGAGAAAATTTTCCAGCTTGGGATTATTAAATTATAATAAAATAAAATAAAGAAAAAACTCAGTATATCATATTAGCTATACAAATAAAGTTGAAGTGAATTGAATATCTGCGTATTTACACAAAAAATGTAAAGAACAATTATTTCAATTAGGTCCGTCCATCTAGCTTTGTATTTGTCTAATATTTACTCATAAACCTTTCCCTTAAAATTCAGATTTTTACCTTCAGCAGATTTGTCTGATACCTTATAGACTTTTTTGTTGCATTATCATTTTTTTCTTCTTTTTTTAAAGACTGTTTTTGCTAATTTTTTCTTTCTTTTTTCATGTGTCTTCTCAATGTTTTTATTATTCTTGTGGCCTTGGTTGTGTTGTGTCTCTATGCAAACTTAAGCGAATATGTGACACAAGTCACAATGCACATTTCAGGAGTATTATTTCTTGTACAGCATTCATTCCCGGACTTACACCAAACTTAAGCACCGTTTCTCTATCTGAGCAATGTAATAAAAGCTTGAAATTGAAACTGACACTGGATGAGATCAGGTGTAGCAGCAGGGGAAAACAGAAAAGTGTAGAATAATGGAGGCAGGTGGGATTAAAGTCCTACCAGCTAAGGCAACGTGCTCACAGGCAGGTAAACCACCACAGGCCAGCACAGGCTAAACCAACAGAAATCACGACTTGGCAAAAACCCCTCCCTGAGGTGTGTCTGTGGTGTTATATGTGCTCTCTAACACGTACTACGTCTTTAAGGCTTCCAATCTATATTTACCCACATTTTATGTCTGATTGTGACGGTGAAAAATAACCTCCCGGAGTCATGAGGCAGGCAACGAGAGAGGGAGGGAAAGGGAATAAGACTAAAATCAGTTTAAAGACGGATCAGTGAAACAGAGTGCAAAAGAGACAAACTGAGGTGAAGGGGGAAAAGAAAAGAGGATAAATATGGCATGAAGGGGATCATGGCTGAGTAGGAAAGGAGACAGGTGTTGAGTTGAGGGGGAATGCACTGATTCTGAAACCTTTCTTAATCTGCATGTGTTTGCATGTTAAAGAAAGACTGATGTAAGATGTGAGACATGCTTCACTCCCCAAACTCCCCATTCAGGAACAAGAATTCAGCATTTATTATGTAAAAAGATTCATTTTTTAAATATCTTGCATTTTGGAATATTGCAAAAGATTTCTGTTACATACACTTAACTGGACAGATCGGTCAGCTGTGGCTTTTCAAGTCTGACTTCACTGCACCCACTCAACCTTCACATAGGAGTTGTCCAGCTTACCCTCATTACCACAGCATTACCATTCACCAGGCATATCCATCAGTGTGCTTGTGTTCGTGTGCATGTGTTTGCATTTATTTAAGTGTATATAGATGCAAATGGCTCATTGATGAGCTGTCTTTTCTATTCCATTCTGTCCATCCGCTCTTCTGTGCTCTTTCTTCGTCTTATATACAAGTGTTACTCCTAACTCCACTGCAGAATACAAACTATGTATTCTGCTCATTTTTAAAAGATTAAAATATCCACTGACCTGTATTTTCAGACACCTTATCTAGCTATAAACCACAGAGTAGTGGTTTACGGTTAATGGTTTCATTTATGGTTGCTTTCACCTTGATCATGTTGCCAATCATTATTTAATAAGCAGATAGTATAGTGGTATCAAGCATCTCATCTACCACCTGGACAGAAATCTGATACACCTGTTTGTACTTGAAAAATAAAAATAGATCCAAAATCTTCTTATAATACGATTCTTTTGCCTTTGCCCTTGTTAATGGGGGATGGAGTTCAGTATCCAAAACAACAATGGTGGATTCTGTGTCTTGCTTAAGAACACCTCTGTAGGGTAAAGGGTTCCTGTGTCTGAAGTGAAACTATGATAACATCCATTCAATGTCAGTGTCATCTCTGCTATGAGTTGGAATTGAGTTAAAAAAAAAAAAAAAGAAAAAAAAAAAAACCTTTGCAGCATATGTCTAAGACCCACAAGTAAGGAATTGATGTGAGCTGGGGGAATTACTGCAGATCAGGCAGAAAGAAGCTGGATTTGTGTTGTGTTCTCATTTGAGACAGGCACAGCCTTGTTAGGGAATCCACAAGGGCTTAGTGTTAAAACTGTCAGAATCATCCTACTCTAGATCAACCACAAATCACTCAGAGAGATGATGAGGAAGCTGACTTTAAAAAAAAAGCATGAAATTTTGGGATTTAGATTAAGAACAACACTAATTTACTCTTTCATTTACCCGAAAGAAAATCAGTGATTAAAGGGTCAGTGATGCTGACAACTGAGTGGTTTTTTGATAGAGGTGGATAAAAGAATGTTCTCACAGTGAAACTTGATTCTTGTAATCTCAAAGTCCAAAAGGGAGTTTTGTCTGAATCCGTGTGCGAGTGCATGCCTGCAAGTTATTGTTTGACGTCTTATCTGCCTTCCTCAATGTTTGTTTGTTATATTGTAAAAGGCCTTTAAAGCCCATTTATCACATATACTCATTAAATGAAAGCCAACATCCACCCTGGGTCATGTGTCTCCAGTAAATTAAAATGTGTTATCATTAAGCTTTTTACTGCACAAACAACAAAAACATGACAGTGATTTTATTTGCTTTTATTTTATTATATAATATATATATATATTATTATTATTTTGTAGTAGTTGTTTAAAGATATACATATATATATTTTCATAATTACTTTTTATCTATAAATTTGCAATATTTAAAAATAAGTAGTCTTTTTTTTTTCTTTGTTGTTTTTTGTTTTTGTTTTGTTTTTTATAAAAGTCTGTACAGGTCATCCTATTCTACATGACAATTCATTACATCTTGTTTTGAGTAAAAATTGCATGTAACAGCATTATATAAATACTCCCACGTTCCTATACTGCAGACTCCTGCACAATATAAACATCTTAGTCTTTCTCCCACACACACTGTAAATCTCACATCCTTTCCCTCCACACAGCATTTGACCTGCATGTCAACCCGTTTTTAACATGCTTTGAAGAGACACACAGGTTTATTGTGTTCTTCTATGCATCGACCAGCAACGTTACATGTTCCAGATATTCTGCTGTGTTTGGCAGCGCTGTCTTAATACTGCCACGTTACAGGAGCTGCATTTTAGCAGCAATCATTCAAAGTTGATCCTTCATCTTTGTCAACCTTACCCTCATTTTATGCTATTTTCTCCTGGCTGACTCACTTCTCATCTCACTCCCTTAGGGCAGACACTGGATAATTTTCCTTTTCTGACTGACCACAACAAACTTTGACCAGAACTTTTTACTGGCATCAGCTGCCTAGCACAATAAACAAGCTGTCCAGGGGCTCCCTGACTTTTGCCATAATGAACCAAGATCCTATGCCTTTCTCTGGATACTACTACCATTGGATGACATTTGACTGGCATTTAAAACCCAGTACCAAGTTGGTAGAGAGTAAATTGAAAGATTATGGAGATGGTGTTGGTCAGAGGAGGTGATAAAGAAGAAATAGGAAGCATTAGTAATTGAATGGACCAAAATGAACAAATAAACTATGTAAAAATACTGACAATATGCACTTTCATGTGAGTTATAGAGTCAAATAAGAACCCAGCCTCACATAAAAATATGTAATTGCTACACAGGCCTACAGAGGGAAAATGTTGTTATACAATAAAGGCTGTAAAACCAAGATGTCTATGATTTCTTTTGGGCGTATACTTAAGATGTAATCTGGCAACCTTAAAAACATTTGAAAACAAGTCATTCTAACGTGTATTTAGCATCGTGAACGGGTGTATTTAAACCCAAATCATTATCTTTCTCTAAATCTTACTTAGCAGTTTTGTTGCCCAAAATCTAACCAAACACTAACGGAAAGAGATGGTCAACATCAAAGATATACTAGGAGTTATGTCCAGGAATGTTACAATACAGCAACCAAAAACATGTAGAGCATAATGTTACCAAAGGGGAACAAACCTCAGTTTCCATGGTGAATATCTTGGGCTACAGTCATATCTATGACCACATTATTTACCTCCTAAGATGAACTTCAAGGATTCTATTCAATGCACAATTAGAAAGAAACTGGTACCTAACTTTCAGTACAACAGGAGCACTGAAATGTTCATGGACATGTCTTCTCATCTAATGATATATATTATGCTGTGGATTTATGCAGCTCCTACACGTTTAGTTGTCAGACTGGGCTTTAGCACATGACATGCATTTTAGACAGTGGACATTAAGAATGGACGAGGGTATTTGGGACCATCTGACAGTGCTGTAGCTATATCAGACAAAAAAGAAAAAGAAAACTGAGAAAACTTATTAGGAGTTTCAATTAAAAGCACATGTTACATTCTGTTGAATTCTTTTTGGTGGTACCTTGATAAATGTACTTCCTGTTTTATTGTGGTGGCTTCCTGTTTCTGCTCTTAGTCAAATTAGCTGAACAAGAAGCACCTGGGATCTAGAGATTGAGTCTTTAAAGGCACCTGGTTAATCTCTTGCTCGCTCTCCTCCATCCAGCAGCAGGCACTGCTTGGTAAAAACCCCTTTTTGGGTTCTTTTTGTTTTTTCTTCTTTTTTTTACATTATTAATAAACCACAATGATCAATCTCATCCCTGGTCTGGTGTCTATTATGTTCCCTGCTTGAGCCAGCTGTAACAGCGCCAAAACAAACAATTAAATAAATTAATTAATAAATAAACCTAAAAAAGCATTGTACAGTTACTAATTTCTTTATTTTTTATTTTTGATGGCTTGAATAGTATGTAGCACATAGTCATTCTTGTTAAAACACTGTGAAGTTTAAAGTGAAATTAAAGTCTGGACACTTAGTTTCTACGCACATTTACAAGGTATTTGCAATGTGATATGACCAATAGAGACCATAGCTTCAGACAAGTGACCTGCCTCTATACATACTGCATATCGATGATTGGCAACTGCTTTCAAAAATGTGTAACACCATAACAGCCGGAAGCCTTATTGAACCATGCCTCATTGCTTTATGTGCACACTGGCTAGTGATGCTGCTAATTAACCGTGGCTAACTGTCACTAACATGTAGCCCACAAACACAGTATCCTGGAGCAACAGATATTTCAGAGAGATTAGCAGTTTGAGGCGCCAGTAAACGGTGTGCTTAAGACATTCCCAGCATGTTCCAGTGAAATCGGCCTATTTCTGACCACTTAAATCATCAACATGTGATTATTTTTGCTTGGCAAAGGCCTGCCAGTCCATCAAACTGCATGCAAGAGTAAAAGAAAGTTTAAACATGGCAAATAGAAGTTTAAAATATTGTCTGACTCTAAACAGAATTCACCTTAATGTTTAAATATAACTTGTGCAGGTCTCTATTTTTATCATGACCCCAATAGTCAGTAATCTGAAGCCTGTGTGTGTGTGAGAGTGTAAAATACTTTCCTTGCAACTGTTTGCAGTCAACTTGCACTCATATACACATTAAAATGGAAGTGCAAAGGTTTAAAATTAGTTTTTGCAACTATACTTACATATATTGCTGTCCTTTCTTGCACCGGCCTCAGCTATTTTGAACATTTCCATTTTCCCTACAAAACATATCACCACAGCTCTTACTTCATACTTCTGCTGTGCAACAGAGCACATATGCTTCAGCATAGTCAGATAATCACTGCAAATGTAATGTTTATGGATCAATTCAACACAAAATCTTCTCTTTTTTGATTTAACTCACATAATGTGTGACCTTGTCGCATTATGTTCCCTGTTGTGATCATACAGTATATTCTCTTTACATTACCCCTGGCTAATATCTAAAACCCTAAGTAGATTAGATGTAATCTTCTTACAGTACCATATTTAAGGATTTTCGCGTACGTGTATTGACAGCTACAGCCAAATCCGGTCAGAAAATCTATCAGCCAGAGCTGTGTTAGCTTGTCAAGCATGTTGCTGCGTCAGAAGGCCCAATATTGCATCACTATATAAACTGCTGCCTCACAAAATACACACCTACAGCACATCTCAGAAATAGCTTTAAGACAGGCAGGACCCAAAGAGGAACCCGTGTATATCACAAGGCAGCTGTTTCACATATCCAACTGTTTGACTGCGTCACAAAGCAAACTGTTGCATCATAGCAATGGACTCCAGCTTACTCATGAATACATCTGTTTTAGCAGTTCTCTCTAAAGGATGTGTCAAAAATGCTCCTGTATTTCACTCATTTGGTACTCAACAATAAGCCCTAATCTGGCATTTCTAATACTTTCTGATTTGTAAGCAGAATGCAATATGCAAGTCATAAAGGCTGTAAAGTAAATAATAAATACAGCATGCCATAGCTCTCAGGTTTTCTTCGAACAAGTTCGAACAGCCGTTTTAACATGGGGAAAACTTCAAACATAGGTAACCTTGACTAATCTAACAAATGTTTCAGACAGCAGGCTGTGTAGACAGATGTATTGGATAGCTAGTTTGTCTTGTAATCCAGTAGAGGGCACTTTAGACTTAGGTTGACCTAGTGATCCAAACCTTGGTAACCATCTTGTACAATTAGCACATTGTACAATTGTTCAGTTGATGTGGAGGAAAAAGAAGAAAAAAAAGCCAAATCACCCTAAGAGGGCAGTCAAAACAAAAATTAATCTGAGACTTATATACTGTATACTAGCAGTACAGAAGTGAGCAAAGATAAAATTGTTAACTTTGCACAAAGAAGCACTCACTTTAAAACAAAAAATCTGCCGACTCACCAGCTAGCAATCAACCAAAGAGAACCAGCGGAGGCAACACATGAACAAGACAACATCAGGTGGTCAGTGTTTTCTGGCTTCATACTATTTGGCACAGTCAGCTACAGCAGGTCCTTTTCCAAAAGCTAGATAGACAACAGACATCACCAGCAAGATAACAGAACTTCAAATAAAAATGGAATTAAACTTGATTCCCCTGTGTTTAATACTCATCAGCCAGAAGTATTTTTTTGTTTGTTTTTTTGTTTTTCAAAAACACTAACATTAAGATATAAACAGTGAAAAATAGTTCTTACATTTAGATTAAACAATGTGTTTGATTTCTCATTACAAAATGTTCTGTTCGTTAGTGTCTTGTAGAAAAAGTCATAAAGACTTGAACTGTATTTGGAAAAACTGACTGGTGTGTTGGACATTTCTTTTATTTATCATTGACATAAAATTACATAATGTATAGGAGATGTTCTAGGATTTTGTGAAACTCACAAAATGTTTCAACATGAGAAAATGTTTATAATAAAAGACTGGAATGTGTGGCAGTGGAGTTTGGAGTGGAGTGGGCTTTCATAGAGTCATTCCAGAGACCCAAATTTATCCCAAGTTCAACATGCTATTTTGTACACTTAATTTCATTCACTTCACATTAGTTTGTGCTAACTTTTTGGTTTGCCACCTAAATTACTTAGTTAGGTTTTGTTATTAAAAATTACATTGTATTTATTTAAAAATCATTGCTAGCTTTAGTCTTAGTGTACAGAACATTAGAAATCTCTTTCTTTTTTTTCTTCAAATTTAGCAAGGGACACCTTCCCCATCTTCAAAGATTACAAATCTAGCCAAAGATTAAAGAACCTACATTAAAGCTGTACATAATGTCATGCATGCACAAGCAAAAAGGGACTTGAAAGTATGACACAATTAAGAAACTATTGTCCTCCCTAGAAAAACGTTCAAGGAAAGCAGCTCTACTGGTTAAGACTCCCCTCTGGAACAATGGTGGAAGAAGGGTGGCATTGTTCTACACCCGCAATGTCCATGTTGGGGGTTGGTGGAATTTGTTTCTATTGGACTGATGTCCTACTTTAAAACAGGGGCTACTGTTCATTTCTTATGTCCTACTGACAGTGAAGACCTGTTTCTTTTTCTCTCAACAATGGTCATCTAATCATATTTAAATTCCAATTAATTTATTATCCGTGCACAGTGTATTAATGTTTTTGGATTACACAATATTATGAGCAGGTTTAATTTTACTATATCCATCAGCATGCCATATCCAGCATGTACTGTATTAACAAAGGGAAATAAAATCAGCAACTTTTGCATATCTTTTCTTTAATTCCCAATTATTAGAAGTAAAAACCCTGAGACCAGTTTTTGGGGCGAAAACCGTTAAAGGAAGTTTCACAATTGAATTATTGGATAAAAAATATCTCATTTGCATAGCACCACAAACATGGTATTAAATGATAATCACTGTTATCAGTTGCTATGACCGCAAAGTAAATTAGTATTACAAATTATTTTATAATATTCACAAATTGGCAAAGTAAAAAGTTTGTCAGTACTGTGACAAATCAGCTATTTTTTAAGAGGTCAGTTTTTAATTTCTTCTTAATTTCTTCATGAGCAATTAACATGTCAGAGTTAGTTAGTTAGTTAGTTAGTTAGTTAGTTAGTTAGTTAGTTAGTTAGTTAGTTAGTTAGTTAGTTAGTTAGTTACACACTTTGAGCATTTTTTGCACTTTGAAAATGATTGGAGAAGTCCAATAAAAGACAGATGACCTAGCCTTTAAACGCGCTAAGTATGCACAAAGCTGTGAGGCTCCAGGAAGCGTTTAGTCGCAAAACCCCTCATACCCTTGTAAACTGTCCATACCAGGCAATTCATGCGATTGTCTGCATAGGA
Source organism: Rhadinocentrus ornatus (assembly GCA_037177495.1). NCBI lineage: Eukaryota > Metazoa > Chordata > Actinopteri > Atheriniformes > Melanotaeniidae > Rhadinocentrus > Rhadinocentrus ornatus. The sequence goes on from JBAMHW010000025.1 coordinate 11,411,436, forward strand.
GCCTTTATGAACATGAAAATATTAGACTTGTGAGGTTGAAGGTAAAAAAAAGTTGTGTGTAGAAGTTTAATGTTTGTTCATGTTTGTAATTTGTGCATGTGTAAATTTATTTTGTGTGTGTAGCTTTTTAAATTTTTGTGTGTGCATTTGAACACACATTTGCAAGTACCCCAAGTTACACATAAATGGTTTACATGGTTTACAAACCATGTGTTACACAAACACATAATGATATTTAGTCAATTCTATTTTCAAGAAGTGATAAATGAGTTCCATTACATGACCCAGACTGCAGAGTAGAAGAGACGTGGTTTCAGACTTTGCAGCACACGAGATGGTTTGTATACTACAAATAAACATTAAACACACATTGAAGAGAGCTCAGTTAAAGAAAAATGATCTATGGACTAAAAAAGCTGAGGACCGTGTTGAATGTACATTATCATACACGTTTTTTTTTACATTTCCAGTCATTAGAGCATATTTAGCCAATAGGTTTATTCATTCATTTCTTGTCTGTTTATCTTTTCCTTCAAACCATGGCACAAACAATGGAATGCTTAAAGCAGGCTAATTCTGATTTTTTGGTACTCCAGCAATGAGCATTTCTCCCTCTGGTCATGCTTCTCTGTCTTCAGACCTATGCATTTCATCTGATCACTACACAGTTTCTGAAATCTTACATTTCTTTCCATTCTAAATCAGGTTTTTTTCTTATCCCTTATACTCCTAAAGCTGGCATCCGCTGCCACCCAGACTCCAGACTCCACCTACCACTAGAGGACTGGTTCCCTCCTACAGCACAATCCATTATGATCTTCCCTAGCTTTGCTCATAGCATCCATGGAGTGTGAGTCTGCGCCAGAATTTTGTCTATAAATCATATCATCTCAAAATCATGTGGTCAAGACTCTTTTGAATGACCTTACTAGAGCTTGTTTGTGCTGGGACAAATTTAGCTGCCTCAGTCCACCATGAAACCCTTGTCACACAGTTACTGTAAGCACTGGCAGTGAAAACCTCTTAGATTTGACTGGTTACAGTACAGTGAAATATTTCCACTCAGCATAGAAATTTAATCTGAAAAAACAGTTGGAGAAAATTCTAGGAAATACTACAAATTTCTTGGACACAGATGACTGTCTGGGCAGTCTGTTTACAGGCCTACCCAGGTTTGTTTGAAAGGCTCATGCTCAAGGACGGACAGATAAGAGGACACATACTAATACACACACCCACATGTTTCGAAGACTAAATCAAATATTTATCAAATTCAGGGAAAAGTTTAAAAGGCATTAAACATGGCCTTAAATATCTTGTAGAAGTGTAAAAGTGAAGAATTTATCAAAGTGAATGCATGCAGTAAAGCATACACTCTATATGCTGCCTATAGCAACTTCACAAGGCATTTTCATAACAAGTTTCCCATATCAGGTGCTTTAAATCTAACCAATCAATCCACTGCAAGGTAAGCTCTTGTGAGATTTCAGTTCTTGCAGTATCTGCACAAATTGTGTAAAAAGTTCAGTCTGGTGATCATAAAGGTCAGTAGCCTAACTTGAACTCTTTGGGGATAACAGAGAAGGAAAGCCTGTAGAAAGAGGGAAGTAAGATAGAAAAAACTTGAGCTCATTGAGTTCATCACTACCCTGCCTTTCACTTCTGTCCTTTTCCCTCTCCATCTTGGACCACCCATTCCTCCCACACCCCCTACTAAGTGTATCTCATTTTAGCATTGACTTTCTGTAAGCCAAGAGCTGCTGTCACTAGATCCTCTGGTCCTGCAGAGTTCTTAGGATTGGTATGTGTTCCCAACTGCCAGTTTAACATACACTCGACCACACAACTACAAACCAGGCGATTTCGGGAGGGGAGTGGTGGTCTAAGTTATAGGTCGCTGCTTGCAAGTTATAAATCGCACCACACAAAAAACTTGGATGCACAGCAAGGCACTATAGTTGGGCTTCTTAGAACATGAGAAGAGACTTGTTGAAGGCTTTAGGAGTACACTGGTTTATCTGCAGTGTCAGACATTTGTAACTGCTTTGGTTTTTTGTCAACCCCCTATTACTCAGTTCCAATGCTACAGCAAAGACAGACTGTCAATGTTGCATCTTAGGTTTCAGAAGAAAATGGCATACAGAGAGCCAGAAGATTTTTGGCAGTGGCACACATCAACCCCCAACAGCTTTTATGCGTTCTACATACATGGTTGTGACTTTGTAAGCCAATGTCCAGAATATACCTAGCCACAACTAAAGGCTCTTTGTTATGCTATATGCACACTTATAGATGCTCTCGTTTCCATTTACATTTTCACCTTCATGAACATAAAAGACTCAGTTTTTAGTTTTGGCTCCGTGAGTGTGAGAGAGAGAAATACAATAAGAGTGGCAGTATTAAAAGGTTAAGCTAAACATGGAAATGAGAGCAGGAACATTTAAAATGATTTCTCAACACAAACCCTAGTTTTCTATCTTTCTTTTAAACTCAATGATAAACTAAAAATATTTTCAGCTGAGTCACCCCAACACACTTCCTGCCAGTTAGGTCTAGGTTTTTAGCTGTTTCCTTTGTCATTCCCTTTCATTGAGCAATAGCTCAATTTATCCATCTTTCCTTTGTTCTGTCTTTACTCTCTTTCACCATTCTAATTCTATCTGCTGCTTTTTGTCAAAACCGCATTCATTAAAATGAAATAGTCTCGTATTGTATACATCTCAACATTTACTTGATAAATAGGCAGTTACTTAGATGTTGACTTAGTTTCACATTAAAATGTGTAATAAATTCATTCATTTGTTCAATTTTTTTCTTTCTTTTGTTTTCTGCTTTTTTTGTACACACACAGCTGTTAAGTTTATTTCTCTTTGCAAATTAAAAAAGCCACATTTTATATCTTGAGAATAAAAGGAACTTGATTTTAATGGAAGTCAAATGCAGGACTTTCACGCATAAGACTGAGATTCGAGTCCTATCTGATAAGAATCATTAGTAGAACTTTATTCTGAAATTTTTATTTATTAATTGCCACTTTGTTTAATTATCCAATGCTGTGTGATATTGACTGAAATTAGTCTTTTTGTAATAAATCTTTTGCATAAATTCATTAAAAGCAATCTTTTCCCTGAAGTAAATCATGGATCCTGGGTGAATGGGTTATTTGCCCTTCTGTGTTCTCTTTGTTACCTTCAAGCCCCTACACTGTCAGACATCTTAATATTAATTTAGTTGATGCCACTCTTGTCTAATGATCTTTTTACTGCTCTGTGCTTTGTATTTCTTGCCATCATCTTGTCTCGGGGCAGGGCGTGGTAGAGCGGTCGTCTTGTAACCCGAGGGTTGCCGGTTCCATCCTCAGCCAAGTTGAGTTGTCCTTGGGCAAGACACCAAACCCCCTAATTGCTCCTGATGGGTCGTGGTGAGTGCCTTGCATGGCAGCTACCACCATCAGTGCGTGAATGGGTGAATGTGTATGCTTTGGATAAAAACGCTGATCCCAATTGTTCAGGGGTCTACAACTCCTCCACCACCATTACCAGAATCTTCTCTTAAGGTCCAATATTGATCACCTTCTTCTGGTGCTCTGCTCAATTATGACATTTAATCCAAGTCTATTCACCAGAAGTAATTTACAACTCAATCTGTATCAATAAATCTATAGTTTAGCTTAATCTATCTGTCCTTGCAGTTTTAGGGTAACTTTTATTTTTAGTTATTTGTTTAGTTTTTTTCCATGTGGTCAGATTGAAGCTGCTGTGCTGCCTTATTTACATTTATCATATCCAGAAAAGCCCTCTCACAATGTTATTCCCATCGTAGAATGCTCCACTTTCTTTTTTGTGATCTCCTTCATCTAAAAGATGCAAGATGAACAATGGATGCTGCCCAAGTTTTTTGGACCAAAACAAATGGAACCACATCTTAACCTGGATTTTTGCACCTTAGCAATATAAAAGGTCTGCAACTTGGGAAGCAAGCCTTTTCCTTCCTTTGTGGGAGGTCTGCTCAACCAAAGGGTCTGGTTTCTGGTTAATCTGATAGGCCACCACCAGCTTAATAAGCCACTCTACACATGTGATTGGAATGGCTTCCACTAAATAACACAAAGAAGCTCAGATTACAACACTGCTCAAAAATAAAGGAAACACTTAAACAATACATCTTACATTGTATTGCTTTCTGCACCCTGCTGTAATGTTTTATGTAAAGCACTTTGAATTGTCTTGTACATGAAATGTGCTAGACAACTAAATTTCCCTTGCCTTACGTTTTGATGAATGAAATATTCCAGTTGAAAATCTCTATTCATTAAATAGTGGAATATGACTCATTTTCACCTGCTGCTGAGAACAAAATAACATAAGAATGATAAATGGAAATCAAAGTCATTAACCCATGGAGGTCTGGATTCAGAATTTTTCTCAAAAAACAAGTGGAAAGATCAGATCACAGGCTGACCCAACTTATATGGAAATTCCTCAAGACCAATGAAAACGAGGTTCAGAACATGGTTTAGATTCGGTTTATGGCCTCCATGTGCCTGTATGCACTCCCCACAGCATGTGGGCATGCTCCTGATAAGACAATGGATGTTCTTCTGCGGGATCTCCCCCCCAGACAATGATCAGGGCATTAATCAACCCCTGGACATTCTGTGGTGCAACGGGGCAGCGGTGGATGGAACGAGACATTATATCTGCTCGATGGGTCTGATAAATGGGAAGGCCGGTCCATAGCATCAATGTCTTCCTTATGCAGAAACTCTTTCCCTCTACATCTCCTGGTGCACTGGCCTGTCTCCCAGTATCTCTACCATGCTTGACATTGCTGGGAGACACCACAAACCTTCTTGCCACAGTGTAAATTGATGTGCCATCCTGGATCAGCTTCACTACCTGAGCACCTTCTGTATGTTGATGACGCCGCAGAAATTTAAATTCTACTCTCTGATAGACAGGCGGACAGATCTCAGAACTGGCTGATGAGGTCCATTTTCTTGGTCTTAGTGAGGACTTGAGCAGCAGAGTTCTGAAAATGCTAAAGATGTCTAATTGATTTTTTTAGGTAAACCTGTAAAAACCCCGTTACAATAATGAAGCCAACTAAAGATCAAAGCATGGACTAGTTCTTCTAGGTCCTGCTGAGAGATCAGATCTTTTAGACTTGATCTATTCTTAAGGTGATAGTAGGCTGACTTTGTGATTCCCTTAATGTTTCTCTAAATTTAGGTCTGAGTCAATCAATATACACAGATTTCTGTTCTAGTTGGTGGTTTTTAGGTGTATAGAATAAAGCTCTGTGGTGACATTTAATCGTTTCTCTTTGGTTCCAAAGACTAACTCCTCAGTGTTATTTTTGTTTAACAAAAGAAAATTCAGGCACTTCCAGTCAATAATATCCTCAATGCATTTACTAAAAGACACAGCCTCAGTCTCCTGGTGACATTGTAATATATATCTGCGTGTCATCTGCGTCGCTATGGTAACTCATTTTGCTGTTCTTTATGACCTGTGGCAGTGGGAGCATACAGATGTTAAACAGAAGAGGCCCCATGATGGAACCTTGGGGAACTCCACATGCAATTCTTGTTTGCTCAAATATAAAGTTACCTATTGACACAAAGTACTTTGTTCTCTAAGTACGTTTTGAACCAGTTTAGTACAGTGCCAGAGAGGCCCACCCAGTTCTCCAGTCATTTGAGGAATATATTGTGATCAATTGAATCAATTGCAGCACTGAGATCCAGTGCTGCAATTTTTCCATCATCTGTATTCAAACATGCCATCATTTACTTTAGTCAGAGCAGTCTCAATGCTGCGGTGCTTTTTAAAACCTGACTAAAAGACTTTATAACAGTTGTTAAGTGTTAAAAAGTAATTTACCTGGTAAAAATAAAACAACTTTTTAGATTGTCCCTTTTTTAGCAGGGCTTGATTATAGCTGGTTTCATTGACTCAGGGACAACACCTGAAATTGAAGACAAGTTCACAATCTGTAACAGATCTGGCTCCATAGTCTTTTTGAAAAAACCTGTGGGCAGGATGTCCAAACAGCAAGAGGAGGAGTTCGGCTGACATAAGAAGTCCCCCAGATTTTTGCTGTTAATAGGATAAAACTGTGTCATGGTGTTTAAACAGGTTATTAATGGACACAGAATATTTCCTGGACCTCCTGTTGATGAACCATCTGCTTGTCTGATATTCTGGATTTTGTCTCTGAAGAATTTGGCAAACTCACTGCAGGCCTTGGCTGAATAAAGTTCAGGTGCTACTGACACAAGAGGGTTTGTTACCCTGTCGACTGTAGTGAATAAGAACCAGAATCAGAAAGGATGAACACTGTGGCCACCACCAGCTAAATCTTTTCTTTATAGGGGTTATCTTACTAATTGCCTCTACTTTCCACCTGTTTTATGTTCCATTTGTACAACAGCAGGTGAAATCAGTGTTACTTCCTAACTGGACAGATTAATATTCCAGAAGCGTGACTGACTTCGAGTTACATGGTAAAAATTATGTTTTCCCTTTATGTTTTTTGAGCAGTGCAGAAGAAGAAGTAACTTTGCTCTCTGTTAATAAAACCATTACTTCACTGTCTTTACATAGGAAATAGCTTGCTCTTCTATTAACATTTAAAATCTTGTTTATTGAACCTTTTTGCACTTTGAGGTTGACATTAGTGGTTTTTGATTTACATGTTTTAACAACTATTCAAGTGATTGATAAAATTTGGTGACCCATTAATACAGATGATGATATTAAAAAAAATTGCCAAATTTTTAATACCCATGTTAACACTGCTAGTGCTGTGTGCATTTTGCTGAGGGGTATGTGCTGAGCTTAAATCAAACTTGGGTTTAAATTCAACTTCACAGAGCTGACTGTATCACTGTCAGACTCATATCTATCACAATTTCTTGGTAACGAAGAAAGAAAAGGCCAGTGGCCAGCAACACTTGTCAAATATAACTCTTGAGTTGTGAACATAGGGAACATGAGAGTAAATTCTTAGAGAGACAGTTATAGTCACTACACAAAATCTCAGACCTTTCTCATCTTTCTTGTATCTTTCCTCACTGTGTATTGACTGAGTCCCTGCCAAATAATGAATCTCCACCTATTTCTTTACATATGCTAAAATATATTGTAATATTATAGGTTAAGCCGGTTAAAGTACATTATATAGCTTGAAGAAAAGCAGGCAGTAATGAATTTCAGGGATTCATTCTACCCTTCAACCACATCCCTAAAACTTTCTCTCTCACAGATACTGGCACTACCAGGCAGAAACGCAGATATGCAAACTCACACACAAAAGCAGACACACATACATACACAGAGGTAACCCAGTAATTAGAGGTACCATAATTGCAACTTAGCATTGTAAACTGGCAGTGCAGTGTTACCAGGGAAGGTTTGTTGACTGAAGGATTATGACAGGGAACCTAAATGGTATGTGTTTATCTACATACTGCAATGGTGAGAGCTGCTGTTTAAAATATCCACCAGGTTCTCAGTAATAAAGTTGGCTCAAGCTGTAAGGTTTCAACAGTCATCCAAAGGAACCAAAGGGCACTGTTAATAAAACTACACATGCATACGAGTTACGTTTCTTTGCACACAGTAGGTATTTTAAACTTTTACCTATAGCTTTATTAGCAGTGGTTTAGTCTGGTGCAAAATTTCATGTGACAAATTTACAAAACACTCAAGACAGATACATGAGCACAGCATTATGAGGTTTAAACCCTGTTAAATTAATTTGAAGATTGAGACTTAGTCTTCCAGGCTAGATATTGCACATAAAGAACAAACAGTGAAATTATCTTGTCTTATCAAGTAATCGTTTCTTATTATCTCCTAACAAGCCACTGAGCATAAAAAAAACAACATGTGTCAACTCTTACAGCTTCACTGAATTTTCATAAAGTTTATATGTTTAGGGATTAAATGCAATTGATCATATGGATGCTTAAATATTTTTTCATTGTAAAATAGGGTTGAAATCCAGATTCAGAGTAACTTTACAATTCAACCTCAATGAGACTTAAATCTAGATTTGTTTTTGCATGCTGTAAGCGGGGACTGAAAACTAAAAGCAAAACTTTTTTTTATTATTAATTTTGGGTATTGTAGTGTTGGACAGAATGAAACACAGATTGTAATGTTGAACAGGTGCCTTTTTAATAGCCAATGTCCCAAAGCTTGTTAGTTGTAGCCACTATCTAATTCCATCCTTTTAGTCGCTCTGGGTGTGGGGGATCCATGTGATAACGCACTTTAATAAAGCAATGTCCAGACTGAAAGGTAAGTTTGGGGTGTGTTTCCATTCATTGAATGACTGAAAACCTGAATGAATAATCTGAAGTCCAGGATGGCGGTCTACAGCAACAGAATGGATAGATGGTCCCAAGGCTATGACAGGTATGGAAGAATAGTGGAAGGCGGTGGAAAAGTGGTAAGCAGAAAAGCGTTATGTAGCATTAACGAGCGGTAAGTAGCAAAGCGTTTACTAACGAAGCTAGCGGAAGCGGTAAAAACCGTGTGACCTCCCATCACCTAAACACACCGTGCACTGTCACCTCCACACCTATATGCACTTCCCTCAACACCGCCACCAATGGTCGAGGGAAAAATAGGCCACATGTGCCATTCCAACGTAAACAAAACACCACCACCACAACAAACCTGAACCAAACAATAAATCAGAAATAATGGCTCCTACACACCGGTTCCAATTGTGTAAAAAGTACAATTTATCAAACACCAGAAAAAAGGAGCCTTAAAGGTACCAAACACCACAAAAAAAAAGCCCCTAAAGTGTGTAGCCCCAAGTTTTCTATTTTCATAGTCCTTTTTTAAACTGCTTCGTGCAGGAGGAAGATCTTGGGGACGGGTCTTTCCAGCTGTCCTTTTTCCATCTTCAACTGTACAGCCCGCACCAGTCCATCTTTATCCTCTCTGCAGCCTCCATTTCCCTCTTAATCTCCTTTCACAGACGTTCATTTTCCATCACTATACTCTCCAGTCCTTAAGCTTTTGACTCTCCTTCTCCAAAGCAGAGACTTTGTCTTAATTTGCAGCTGTGCTGGACTTCTTCAGCGTTTCATTTTCCCTCTGCACTCACTCCACCACCTTCTTTACCCTCAAATCTCAAAATCTGCCTTTTTCTCCAAATCAGACTCCAGCCTCCTGATCTTCTTCTGCAGATTCTCAATGATTGCCTCTTCCCATCTGATTCGGGTTGAATCTGCATGGCACCGGTGAGCCCTTTTACTTGCTGATTCAGCCCCTGGATTTCTTGCTCTTGCTTCTTCTTTTCAGCCTGCAAACGTCTCTGGGTTTTCTGATGCCTCTGGATGTCTTGGTTCAGTCCATCCACTTCCTCTTTCAGGACGTTCTCCCGGCTTCTGGCAGTTCTGGCAGAGTCCTTGGCCGCTTGTAGCTTTGGATTAAGTTCTTGCACCCAAACCTTCAAGTCTTTGTGCCTGTCAACTAACTAACTGTTAACTGTATGTTAAGACACTCTTCCTTTTGTGCAGCGCTGGCTATGACCTGCTGTTCTGCAGCAGATGTAATTTCTGCCCGGAGCTCCAGCAGAGCTTTGCTGAGAGCCTTGAGCTGTTTGTCTTTCTCTGCTTGGCTGAGAGAAATTTTAAGAGTGCTAACTTCCTGATTGTGGCTCTGTTGGCTGGCTAGGCTGGTCTGTTGAAGCTTCTTCTGTTTAGCAAGATTCTGTTGAATGGTTTCTTTAGCCTGCTGGAGCTCCCTCTGGATCTGCTGAATCTGGTTCTGACGAGCCTGAGCTTGGGTTGATCTTAACTGGTTCTGTACCTGCTGGATTTCCTTCTGGGCTGCCTCCAACTCCTGCTGGCTCTTCTGTGCCTCCTCCTGTTTCTTCTGCAGGACCTCAAGCCTTCTTTCTTTTTGTGTGGGGTCTTCACTCATTTTTGTCAACTGTACTGAACTACTACCAGATCCTTTCATCATGTCTGAAATGTCGTTTTTCAACTTGCTTTTGTCCTCTGAAAGCTGCTCAAGCTTTTCATCTGCAGCCTTCAGCTTTCTCTCCATCCCAGCAAACTGACTTCTTAGAGACTCAGATTCTGTGGTTAAGGATGTAAACATCTCCTCCTTTGCACTAAGCTTCTCAACTGGTTTTTGCAAAGTTTTGACTGATTTAGTCCACTCCTTGGATTGACAGGGTTAGGGGGATCCAGGTGATAACTCGCTTCAATAAAGCAATGTCCAGACTGAAAGGTAAGTTTGGGGTGTGTTCCCATTTATTAAATGACTGAATACCTGAATGAATGATCTGAGTAAGCAGAAAAGTGCTATGTAGCATTAACGAGCGGTAAGTAGCAAAGTGTTTACTAACAAAGTGTTGACTAGCGGAAGCGGTAAAAACCGTGTGACCTCCCATCACCCAAAAACACTGTGCACCTCCACGGCTACATGCACTTCCCTTAACACGAGGGAAAAATAAGTCACATGTGCCATTCCAACATAAACCACCACCACGACAAACCTGAACCAAACAATAAAACAGAAATAATGGCCCCTACACTAGTAATACATAGCGTATCACATACATTTTTCCATCGTGGATCTTTCGGAAATCCATCAGTGCTTACAACACCACAAGTGGTAAGGAGTAACAGCACAAGAACTTGCAAGACACAACATCTCCGCCCTCTTTAAAAGAATACACTTTCTTTCCAAAAGAGATATTATCAACACTGTGAAATGCAATAGTTAAACCTGTAGCTTTAAAACAAATACATTCATGCAGCAATCTAGAAGCAAATATTGCAACTTAACTTACAATAAACAAATAATATTACATTAAGTAAACCTCTGGAAAGCATGTAGCTTTGCAACCAATTTGAAGAGAAACCTTTCTGTGTCTATATTACTAACATGTAATATTAAGTAAATCAAATTTCCTAACAGTCCTGTGCATAAGAAGTGATAGCGTTCACCTTGATTTTAACATATTTAGGTTTATGGCATAACATAGCCTTTGTATTTGACACGCAGCAGTTTCTGGGAAGGAGAGGTGGTGTCATTGGTGTGTGGAAGCCTAGTAGTGTTTAGGTTGTGTTCAGTCACTTTGGGAAAGGAGGCGAGATGTGATGTATTCCAGATCTTTCCGTCACTGAGCAAGAAGGAATGTTTGCCTTTGGTAGGGGGTGTAAACCATGGGTGTGCCCTAGCAACACGATGCAGTTTCCTTATTCTCACCCTAAACTGTTTAGGGCAGTTGTTGCATGTGGTGTTGCATGTTAGACTTAGAGTCAGTTCATGCCAGTCTCTGTCAATGGCAGAGATTGTAGGATTGCAGTCTGAATGCAGGTTCTGAGGATGTGATGAAAACTTTTCATGGCCCCATTAGCAACTGGGTAAAGCACAGACATTCTGCTATGATGTCTCACTGCTGGAGAAAGGAGGCAAAAGCTTCAGAAGTAAACTGTGTACCATTGTCGGTGAAAATGTTTTTGGGGTTGCCATGTCAACTGAAAACAGGAGACAGGAACTGATTCACATTACTAGTGAAAAAGCAAGTTCAGGCCACTCAGAATAATAATCATTGTGATGACAAATCTGCAGACAGGATCTGCCATGTCAAAAGGTCGAACGATATCTAGACCGGTAGAAATCATAATCAAAACACAGCAGAAGGGCAGACCAACGAGCAATACGCATTCCAGCTCGACCAACAAGGACCAAGGACACATGTAGCCTGGAATCTATTCACCAACCTTCCGGTTGAAAGATTACTGCTCTTCCTCCTGAGCTACAGCCGCTGAATGATTTTTTCTCAATCTAATCTCAATCCAAATGTAAGAAAACATTTATTGGATCTGAAAGATTTTATTTTTATTTTAAAAAGTTTAAAATTAATATTTTATGTACTCATGCCATTATTATTTCAAGCCCCTTAAAAAAATATGAAGATTTTTCTAACTAGTGCAGGGATCACTAACTGAGGACCTGCGGAGCTACTGTCCTGCAGATTTTACATACTTACCTGCTGCAAAATACTTGAGTCAAATTATTAATGGTTCATTAAGAGGCGTGTGCAACAAAGATTGTGTGTGTTGAAGCAGGACAGCTGGTGATCCTGCACTAAAGTGCATTATATTAGCCTTTCTCGCCACAAGAAAAAAATCCTATGAACTGAGTATTAGTATTTTAAATTTCTCAGTGGGTCCAGATGGATTTTGGTTCAAATTAATGTTTATGTTAAAAACATATTTACTTATCTGAATCAATTTTCATGTTTATCTACAGTTGGGGTTTTTTATTTAGTAAGGCAAAGAAATTGTCCAGAGGAGAGGAACAGAGTATTTTCATATTTTAAAAAAGGCAGGCGTTGCATGGCAGATTACTTATTACAACAAAAATTGACTTGACTTGACCTTGAGGTCAAAGACTTGAGACTTGACTTGGACTTGCAAAAAAGGACTCATAAACAACCAGGAGATCAGGCCCTGGAAGGATCAGAGCACCAGCCTCAGAAGGGGAAGGGGCTTTCAGAACAGCATCAATATGATCTTAATAAGGAAGAATACCATGTACAGTGATAACGTGAACTAGGAAATGCAGGGATGGCTTTCTGAAATTACATTTTTCCTTATTGAGCACCAGTCCTGCTTCTTTGAGCCTCTGAAGGACAGCACTGAGGTTTTGGTCATGTTTAGAAGCAGTTTTGCCAAAAACAATGAGGTCATCCAAATAATTTTGGACACCTGGGAGGTCCATAATTTTCTGGAAGGCTGAAGGAGCAGCCATATGGGACACTACAGAATCTGTTTAAAAAAAAAAAAAAAACTTTATGTGTGATAAATGCTGTAAGGTCTCTGTTATCCTCATGAAGAGGCAGCTGGTAGTATGCATTAGCCAGGTCAGTTGTAGAGAATATTTTTGCACCTTTTAGGTTTGTAAATATTTCATCCAATGGGTAGCAGTCAGTAATGATGGCTTTATTTGGTTCCCTCATGTCTGCACACATCCATATTCAACCATTTTTACATCCTGTAACTACAATGGGTGAAACCCAGGGTGAAGAATCAATTTTTTCAATGACACCAGCCTTTTGTATGCCATTCAGTTCTGCTGATACAGCTCTCACAGCAAATGCTAGGAGTTGCAATTTCTGGGGTCAAAGTGGTCAATTTTCACTTTATGCATGAAGGTTTGTGCACAGCCATTTTCAGGAGCAGTTGTGATGCAAGATGGAGGTGATGTGGTCATCACAGGTGCAGGAGAAGCCTCATTTGGAGACAGAACGGTGTTGCCTCAATTGCAGATGTTTAAGGCTCCCATCAGGAAAGTAGCCGAGATGGGTACAGTACCTCTAGACACCCGACAGGAATTTTCTTCGTTTATGTTACTAGCTGAAGGTCTGGTGGGCACAGTGTGTCACTGAAGAATTTTAAGGTAAATGTGGTGAAGCAAAATAGATACTGCAAAGCCTGTATCAACAATCAGTTCAATGTGTTTAGCAGGGCAAGCAGAAGTGCAAGAAAAGAGAAAGAGGAAAAGAATTGCTGAAAAACAAATGTAGGTTTCCTCGTTGCCAAAATGTAGTGCTGGGCAGGATGAACCACAGGTCTTAACATTAAACAGGTGCCTTTTTAATAGCAGATGTCTCGAAGATTGTCAGTAACATTTAGCGTACCACATATGTGTCTGTCTGTCCATCTCATGGATCTCTCAGAAGTCCATCAACTCTTACAACACACCGTTTGAGGAGTAGCACAAGAACTTACAAGACACAACAGGCATATCTTCTTTCAATAATACAAAAAGTGTTTGTTCTAGTCTCTTTACTGTTTGGTATTCATGCATCTATCATTTGCATATTCAAACATTTCAAAACTTGAATATCCTTAAAAATAAATTAACCGAGTTTCACAATGAAATCCACGTCATTTTTTTTATGCATTTATTTGTGGATTAAAAAAATGTTAATTTTTTTATCCATACCTTTAAAAGACTATTGTCTAAATAAAGTCTCTTGGTACCCTTAGCAAAAAGATATCCACATTAGGGTGATTCATATAATCTCAAAGTTTTTATAAAGTGGTTTGTATATAAAAGTACCATTCATACAGTGATTTATAAAACATTTAATGTATATAAAGTTGCATTCATTAACTAATTATATAACATAGTGAGATGTTATATTTATATGTTGGCAGTCATTTTTGTTTTTAAAGTGATTAAAAATTAGTATTTGAATTTAATCTTCAAAACCTTTGACTTGATCTGATTTCACTAAACGTTGAAATGATCACCGATGATCATCATTCAAGATGATTTTTTTTACTACATTTTTTCCTGGAACACAATGGTTCCCCACTATCATTCCAGTTTTTAATAATAATGCATTAGACAATGTTAATAGTTTCTACAAGCTCCTTGGATGTTTTCTCTGAGACCACAGGACGTGTCTTTCCACATGGTTATTTAAATAATGAGAAGCGGCTCATTGTATCAGTTGGGGTTAAATAACTTGTTGCCAGCTAGAAGATAATTGCCCATGCAGTTATTATCCTTTAGGAAGATTGTACTTATTTGCTTAGTTAAATGCAAGTAGTGTATTTTGCATCCTAATATTTCTATACTAAATTTACCCTCCATGACGAGTGCCATCTTTAACCCCATAAAATTCAATTTTTTAGGTTGTTCATAAGACTGTGTTGCTTTCAGACTTTTTATGTAAACAATCAAAGCACTGAAGGCCCTGACAAAACATAGCTGTGGATACCTCTGATCTTATTAGTATATCTTTGATTAAATAATATATATATCATATTTTATTAATATATATTAATAAATCATTATATTAATACTTTACATTACAACTTTGTCAAACCATAACCAAACAAAGCATCCAGGGAATTTATGAATGGGGGTTGGGATGTTTCTATACTGGGAAAACAAGAATCCCACTTTAACTGTGAGTTCTGACATTTCTAGGGTAAAATCCTTGACCCCTCAAATTTAAAGATCTGTTTGGTATTAGAGTTTAAATAAGGTTAATATTAGGATTAGGCATTCAGGTGGTAAGGGTTAGATTAAGAGAATGCATTATGGCAATGTCTACTGCCCAGTAAGGCAGGAAAACACGTGTGTGTGTGTGTCAGAAATTGTGTGGAACAGGTGGTTGTAATGACAAAGTCAAATATTTGACACAGTCTAATTGCAAAGGTAGTCTTGTGACTACACACGGTAGTATTTTCCATAGGTGAAAACAAGTATTTTCTTCCATGTAGCTAAATGGTCGTAAACTAGACACACAATTTTAAAAATACCATAATGCACACACGTGTTAACACGTGTGAGTGCATGTATGTATGTCCGTGTGTGGGTGTGTGTGTGTGTGTACACAGCAAAGAAGTTGCATCAGCAGGAAATTCAGCATCAGATGAAGCCTAAACCTGTTTTGCTATGCCATTTTTTTACAGCACTATTTTTTTTAGTATTCCCACGAAAAAACACAATAAATCTTTCTACAATATTTCCATTCTTGCCCCCGCGAATCACAGTAATCAAAGTCACACATATCCAAAAGCTATTGTTCTTTTTTTATTGCATTCTCGTTCCCAAATTCCCATGGCCTGAATTTCCATTTCATTCACTAAATGGTTGATCAGGAGATTTTCCCTTGCCTTTCTTTTTTTCTTTCCTACTCTAAAATAAACAATGGTTGCTTTTCACGACTTAAAAGTATCCAAGGGGGTTAGAAGGGGTATGGAGTAGCTCGAAATATCAAGGTGAGAGATTAGGGCTTATCAGAGATTTCCATTCAGAAAAAATGTTTTCCCCTGCAGCTGCTGCTGCTGGACTAAGCAGCAACCAGTGGACTTGGAAGGGGTGTCCGTATGTTGTAACTAAGACCCACCCACAGGTGATTTACCGACCCTTAGAATGAACACTGTGGTCTGCACATGTTATCCTTTGGTTCTCTAAATCACAGTTTTTCATTTCTGCCCTCTGCCTTTCTTTTTGTGCTTGACTTTGACCTAATGTACCCTTTGACCAGAAGACAAAATAACAGGAGAGCTGCCAACTTTCCAGGAAAAATTAGCTCACAAAACATCATATGCTTTTTAATGACCCATGTTTTCTGGCTGAGGACAAAGAAAATATGAAGAAAAATGGTCTCAAAACAGCAGCAAACTTTAGTGGAAAGAATTATGTTTGCGGTGTGATTATATAAGAACTGCCAGGGCTTGGAGACAAGGTCATAGCTATAACTGATGTCACTCCAAATGCCAGTCATTCATGAAGGTGTGGGTCACTCAGTCAGATGACTTGTGGCTTGGTGAGTTCTGTGGGGGAACCACCTAAGTTACTTGAGGTTAGATTCCTCAACCTCAGCTCAGTTGGTTGCCTACTGCCCTCCAGTGGCCCTGGGGCAAATGCAGACAACTTCTGAGGTCGCTTAATGCAATGACCCAGTTAAGCGGACTTGGTAAATTGGGATAAAAGTTAAGTCTATTTTTTTTTAAAAAGTTTGGTGGAAATAAGCATGTAAATCCTCTCGTGAAAATATGAAGGCAGCCCTTAGATTGCTGCCCTCATTATGTTGTCTTGAAATGAGGTTGCGAGCAAGGTGAGGAAATAATTAAACGTATCAGAGTGCAGCAGAGCTGATAACGTGTTACAATCTTGCAAATTATTCATCAGTGTGCCTTCACCTCTTTAAGCAGCCATAGAAGAAGAATGAGCGGCTAAAGATAAAGCTAGCTTGATTGTGTACATGCTGCTACAAGTCATTTACAGTGCCGTACGTGACAACTTTCACACATAACTGTTAGTTGACCCAAAATTTCCCTGACATTGTGACACAAAGAGGGGATTTTTTGCGTCACTGCTTTGACATGTAGTTCTTTTCTTCACAACACACAAAGCCTCAACTGTGCTCATAATGGAGTGAAAGAACAGTTGCTTGCATGTCTGGTCCAAGACTGAGCCACGCTGCCTGGTGAAAAAGTGCTTGTGTTGCAGGTGGCAATGAAGCCTGGTGTGGTAGTGGGCACTGCAGCCCAGGTGGCACAATGCAGGTGCACATCAACCCCTGGAAAGTCTAAAGGACACTTGCAGATGATACGTCACTTTTTTCTGCTGACCTGCGGAATACAAATATTTGACATCCCTCTTATTACTCAGTTTCATATAGTCGTGCACAACAGGTGAGTAAGACTGCATATTCACCAAGAGACAAAAGTACACACTGCACACACACATTCATGTCAGCTCCATTAGGCTAAACCGTGCTGAGTCTCCAGAGTTAATGTTTAGACGCATTATGCCTGCTGAGATACACGCAGCAGGGGCACCAGGCTGAAGGTCAACCCCACATTTCCTATGTGATCTTTTCAAGTCAACAATGAGCCAAATGGCATGGATTTGAGGACTGGGGATGGGGCAGGTGGCTAGTCAGGGCTACACAGTCTTAACATCTGGCTGATAACCCATATGTCCTGTTGTGTGATCTTTTTAAACCAACAGCAATCCAAATGACACAGCCTAAAAGGCTCACCAGCTGACTCGGTCAGTAGAGAGAGGCTAATTATAATTGGGGGTGCTTCCAGTGTATTTTTGAACTGTTGCCATGCGAAGTAAAGAAATTGCAAAGTAAGGACAAGGTACGAACATTATCCAACTTATACTTGCATAAATGTTTTCAGCCATGACAGAGTGTTGGTCTGTCATTTCCTGTATTAAAGGAAAGGGCTGAGCAGGTGGGTCAATGGCCACATTGGACTCATGCCTGGCCATCTCATATGGCCAATAGTCAAGTCCATCACAGGGCAACGCTACGGCCAGAAATTACAAGGAGGAATGGGGGACAGTAACTCTGGTTGCATAAACAGTTGAACTGAGCTGTGATTATAGCACAACATGACCATTTTATTGGGTCATGATCCTTGTTTCAGTACACATGCACTGGAAAGTAATATATTCATTCACGGTAGCACATTACACATTGCTATGCTATGTACAGATATAACCAATATCACTTCACACATTTTCTTTAAATTACTTGGATTTAAAAATAGAAAGTCTTAGTGAGCGGCTTTTCATTCACAATTTCTGACATACTTAGCCATCTGACAAAAGATTGTATTAATTTACACTTTCATTTTAACAGAAATTTGCAAAAGATACTACATTTGTTTGACGTATTTGTAAGTACATCATTTATGCACTTTTTTTTTTTTGTAGTGTGTATCCTTGTGTTTAAGCCATGAATTAACCAAAGCTCCTGTACAACCTCTAAAAAAAAGCAGGACTGTATTAATAGCTTTGGAAATAAAAGCTACAAGCTGCCGTGCAGTGTATATCTGTGGTTATACTTTATATAAATGTAAACCTCTCGTGCCTTTGATCAGCAATTTAGATAGTTTAACTACCTTTGATCTTATTTAATCAGACAAGGGTTACATAAACATAGTGTTCTCCTGCATAGCAGTCATTTCTGCATATGTACACAAAAGCTTTAGAAATTAACTACATACCCTAGAGTTATGTACCATACGAGACATAGGCAGAGTGGCGGGCCAGAGCAAAGCAATGGTCTCATCTTGGCCATGGCCACCCCTATGCAATTTTTCTGATTGTGCCACTGCTTAAATTTAGAAAATTTTAGCATGTCGCAGAGTCCCACTTAAAAGTATAAATTCATTAACACTACGTAATTTTTACATGTGAACTAAGAAAAAAAATTCAATCTTAAATAGAATCAGGTGTAAAACGTGTCATTAATCCCTGCGGGGAAATTATATTAGAGACATTTTTTAAACAAAAAGTATAAATGAATTCAAGAAAAAAAGGAAACCTGCTACCTCCCTAATAAAGTCTATTTTATGTGTAAATGAGAGCCTGTGTGAAAAGAGCAGGTGACTGTCTAGAGCATTCCCAGCTACTCACTGTGTGCACTGGTGATATCTGCTGTTACTTTTCCAGCTCTCCAGACACAATGACATACATTGATATCAACACAATAAAAACTATCAAAATGAATAAGTTGGTCTTCCACTATCCTCAATGTGCTGTAAAAAAAAAAAGAAAAAAAAAAAAAGTGCTTTTTTTTTTTTGCATTTTTTCCTATGTACACAATTACACTATACTTGTGGGAACATACGTCATATTTATCATCCGGTTTTGTAAAAAGGCAACTACAGACAATATCTGAATACTCTCCAGACCTCACTGATAAATCATATGAGCTCCATGTTTAGAGAAACATCTTTTATACTGTTTTAAGGAAAATTTGATCATTATATTTAATTAATGCGCAGGAATACAGGTGGTTGCTTGATGACCGTCATGTTAGCTAAATTGACAGAGTGTGAGTTTGATGTTGATGTTAGGGTTTTATGCTCAAATCGGCAATCTGACTCCAGCATAGGTGTTCATACTTGTCCATCAGTTGCTGGGGCATCAATAAAAAGTCGAATGAACATCTATAGTGACTTTTGCCATGTCAGCTTGGCTAAGAATAAACTAAAGCAACCATTGTTGTGTAGTATGTTACAGTATTGTCAAGTTGTGTGGATTTCACAAATGTAAATTTATTTATTACAAAGCTATGACCTTCTTATGGCCTCCTTATGATAATTTTACATGGACAGGGACACTTAATCACAGTGTTACTGTATGAACAACTGACAGACTGACAGACCTGCAATCAGTGGTGGCCTTTAATAGACCGCCTGACAACCTGAAAGAGAAGAGGTGACAATCACGAAGTCCAATGAGCCAAAGAATCCAGCTGTAAAAAAAAGCAAAAGACCAAATGCTGATAGACACTAACAAAAATAGGACAGAAAATCATGCACATGAATACTCACAAGCCAGACTAAAGGTTATGGGAGGCATTGCTGACCGATCATGGCTTTATTTTTATTGGCTGCCCCTCACAGGTTTCCTTTTTGCAAACTAATCTCGTCAAAGTTTCTACAGCATCATGCTGTGTTTTTTATAGACCTCTACCCTGAAATAAACCCATTATCAGAAGGAGCTCAAATGGCATCATGTTACCTAACAAATTGCTGCTGTGCAAATGTTTATCAAATATCTGCTGGAGACTTGACAAGCCTCTTATAATCTTACCCTCACCACATACACACATGTATACCCACAATGCAAACTGGCCAGAGAATTTCACCTGCTCTTTCCAGTTCTCGCCAACCCTTTTTCCTTGAAGCCAGCTTGGGCTAAATCCTGCTGCTGTACTGGCTGTGCTCTGCTCCAGCCAGGGAAACCGAAAGAGGGTTTTGTTCAGCTGCCCATAAAGGCATCAGGATCCGACAAGGAAACCTCAGACAGGGAATACAGTGAGGAAATGGAATGATCACACGCACTCTTGCAGATAGTCTTTCTGCAGAAGAGTGGATGCATTTAGAATTCTGTGTGGTCCAGGATATGGGTGATTTGTCTGTACAGCAGAAGAGCCACGGTGAAATGCCTAGAAGGGAAAGAATATGAGACGTTCAGGGTGTGCAAAGTCAAAAAGGGGAGATATAGAGTTAAAGGGAAAGAATGAGATCATGACACAGTGTGTGTCTGTGTGAGTGTGTAAGAGAGAAAGTAGCTTTGGCCACAGTCTCTGACTTTGACCCAAGCTGCCAGTATAGGCAGCTGACATATTGGCCAGTTGCCATGCGAACTCAACGCCTCGGCAACGTGCTGCCTTCCTCGTACACAGCAGCGTCGTGGAAACAGTTACCAGGCACGTCTGTTTTACTCAGTCAACAGCAGCCACTGGTGGTCAAATCCAGACATTCATTCATAAAAATAATGTCCACATATGTGTTGCACATCAACTTTAGTAGTTACAAGCGTGGAAATCTGTAAGCATAAAAATCCAGTGAAGCATGGATGAATCCACAACTGTGTCCCTTTCCCAAATGTAGATATAACAGGCTATGTACATATTTGTGCCTTCACCCCTTTGGCTGTACATGTCTTGCAAATACACTAGCATATATACGCACATGGTCTCACTCCAGCTGAAATAACAGTGTCTCCAACCAGCCAGCAGGACATCCTCTGCTTTAAAAGTCATTAACACTGAACAGAACAGAACAACCTCCACTGGGCATCTGGAGCCTGAACCAATATCAATTAAATGACCTAGTTTTTTGGATTTTAAGGAGGAGCTACATCAAGCACACTGTCCTGTCCTTAATGGGTCATAGAGTCCAAAAGAGGAAAAGAGTCTGTAATGTAACCAGTTTGGCCAGAGGAGGTAATGTCTGGTCATTGGTCACCGCATGAGCACGTAAAAGTAGGAGGGAAAAGACACCAAAGCTCCACTAGAATGGAGGCCACAGAGAAGTTCCTGTTAAGTAATACCTTGTAGACTTTCCATGTTTGCTTAAAATAAAAATGCGGTTCTTCATCTGTACTGGAAGGAATCTCCACAGACGGGAAATGAGAAATAAATGATTCATATAAGTGACCTATTAACTGCTTTCGACTGTAAAAGGTAATGTG
The DNA here is from genome assembly GCA_037177495.1 of Rhadinocentrus ornatus. Lineage (NCBI taxonomy): Eukaryota > Metazoa > Chordata > Actinopteri > Atheriniformes > Melanotaeniidae > Rhadinocentrus > Rhadinocentrus ornatus. The sequence continues at coordinate 11,432,957 of JBAMHW010000025.1, forward strand.
CAGGAGGAGAGAGCACAGTGGCCTGTGCTTTTGATCTAATCTACATTAATGGAACAGCTGGTTAAAGCAATAAAGCAGCATACCATCCACATGATGAGGTTGTCAGCACCATTATGCTTATTTTCTGTAACTCAAAGAATTAAAACACCTGCCATTTGTATTTTGAGGCGATTGAACTGATGCCATTAAAACACTGCATCACACATTAAAACAAATTAATTTGTTAGGAGTCCGAGCAACATTTCCTTGTATGTGTTTGGGGAAAAAAAATAGCCAAAGCAAAATATGAACTTTTGTGACACAATACAAAAACTACCCTGACTATTCAAGCTATGAACTTGAGCACTCATTAGGAATTATAATAATAACTGTAATGATAAAATTAACCCTTTTACAGATACCTAAATAACAGCCTGATATAGAGTCAAAGTCTTTCAATTAATCCTTTCTTCATATCCCTGCTTTATAATCTTAAATTTAAAAGATGTAGTGACTTACATATTCAACAGTATCCATGTGGTACGTTAAATTTTACCTCTAGAGGGCTCCACAAATGCAAAGTTTACAGCAATTGCTACGTTCATTCATAAAAAAAAAACACCAGTATGTATAAGCTAGTGGCATGTTGGGGGATAAAAAAGAAGAAAAAAAAATCCTCACATCCTATAGAGCAGATTTTTATTTATTTATTCATATTTTTAGTATATAGTATATATTTTCATTTCATTAGCTATTCATTAGTATGCATGTTGCATAGCTTTGCATGTTCATCGAGGTCAACAAATGCTTTGCAATCTGTTCAGTCCCCGATTGTTGTAGCTTGCAGTCATATTTATATTATTGATTTAGAGCTAACTATTTAGAAAACTAGTTTATTAGTAAATGAGCAAGCAAGCTGATGACAAGAAAATACAGGAAATGTTTTCAATGTGAATCCAATAGCTACATTTTTTTTTAGGTTTGATGGGAAGATAGTAGCAGCCATACAAAATCAGATATACGGTATGCAATGCAAGACAGCCTTTCTAAATTTAAGTCTCACACTAATGCTTTTTCAGTGCTCTCTGTATTCTTCATGTGCCTGTATGAGAAGCCATATATATATA
>JBAMHW010000025.1:11434162-11475014 GCA_037177495.1 Rhadinocentrus ornatus
TATATATCAAAGATTTGGCATACAACTACACGGGTATGTCAAACCTGTGGAATCACACAGGATCAAAACAATGCGATGAATGCAGACGGATGAGATTACAGTGTAGCACACCTTCCTGGTAGTGGATCAGGCTATAGGGTGGGGACGTCATGAGTCAGCTACCAGCCAAGCAGGCTGGCAGCATCAGAGAGGATGATGATGTCACCAGAATGAGCTGAGGTGTACAGACAGTGTTTATCTATTCACATGCAAGATATTCTGCCCACAGACATATTTTTGCATATTTTTACTATAAACTGCAGGTTTTGGAAGGAGTGTCAGACACCTAAGGCACAGCTCACTCACTTCGCTTTTAATGTAGCTGCACCTCAGAGGGTTTAAACACATGGCCTCCTTTTGGACTAAGCATGTATTCTGACTGCAAAGTCCTGTCTGCATCCCCAGTGTAGCCAAATTCTCCTTTTTCTGTGTTGGATTTCAGAGGCGCAAGGCAGGGAGTGTGACTAGCAGCGTGACAAAACCAAGTGTGATGACTAAAGGAGGGGGGGAACTCAACAGAACTGAATTAGGGGTGTTGGTGTGGCACAAAGACGAGAGTGGCAACTGTGCCTCTCTGCAGCTGTGGGCCTACGTGAGCATCGTCAGGAACGCTCCTCTCGTCTCTCCACCCCTCCCTTACCCGTTCCCTGGCGCTCTCTCGTCTCTCTCATTTCACCCCCCTTTTTTGCTCATTTGCACCTTCAAAAAATTAGACTTAATTCAATAAAAAGACTTTTGAGGTCTCCCCTCCCTCCTTTTGCCCAAATCCTTCTTGCACTGTCTTCTCATTATCTCGGTCATAACTCCCTCACTTCTCTCCCACGTCACGTTGCCAATCAGCATGGACTCGGACGGGGAGGGATGTGTTGTGTCAGGCCAGCCAAAAGATATCAGAGCCGGTTGAATGGGGAAGAAAAGAGAACAAAGATCTTGTTTCCCACATGCACGCATAGACACTCTGGCCTGAAATGCCCTAGAAAGGATGTGCATGTGTGGATGTCACTGAAAGCAAGTTAACCGATTTTCACGCACTTTATGTTAGCATGCAAATAATAGCATATGCTCATGTGACTACTCCAGTATCTTAAGAGTGGAGGCAAACACTGGGCTGTGAGGGCCAAGGTCAGAGGTGATACGCACAAGATTGAGCAGACTGAGACAAGTGGGAGGAGAAAGAGGAGAGAAAGGAGGACTTAATACAATGAAGAGTTAAGAGATGGATCAAGGACTAATAACAGTGGAAAAAAAGAAAGTTTTTACATTTTAGTACATGTGTCAAAATGTAATTGTGATTTCAGAGGAGGATAATCATAATATAGAGATAAAGGACAGAGCTGAATGGGCTGATTGTCCTTGTGCTTTTGAGCAGGTGCATTTTTTGGCACTGGATGGGTCTGGTAGGCTTGTGCTGTCATCCAGAGACTAAAGAGCAGTGCTGACCTCTACTGGCTGAAAATGAATGACAAAGTTTACAAAAACTATGCACGTTCAAGTTTTAAGTTCTGTGCAGCAGTGTATACAGGACAAATCATGTTTGCACACTAAAATAAGCCATAATTATCTAAGGCATTTATTAAATTACCTCCTCAGAATGATGTTTCAGGCATGAATGCTGCTCTTCAAATAAAGAAACTAACGCCTATTAAACTGCCCATTCAACTTCCCCATGTTGGCTGAAGCATATATTTTCCCCCATATTCTGTGCTTCTTATATTACACCTCCATTCACGTTGTGTTCAAAATTTTGGGGGGTTTTGATGAAAACTCAGACACTCATGAATACAGTTTGAGAGACATGTTACCAATGTTACTACTTTTTGTTGATGAATGAAAAATGAAAAAATATTGAGTATGCAAAAACTAAGCAATAATGCAACAGTCTGATTGGACAGATTGTAAAACAGCAAATTCTTCTAATAAAGAAGTGGAGTTCCAAGTGTCTTGAGAAAGGTCCCTCCAGGTTCATTTTTATTCCAATATTTAATTCCAATTTAAATGATAATGAGTGTTAATAACAATTCCTATTTAAGGTTATAGAAGTAAAAATGAAATGTCACATTGGTTGCATGCTAATAAAGTGATGTATAATGTAAAAACACTGCACTTTGCTGCTGACATAGTAGTGTGCTACATTTCAAATGTAAATAAGAATGTAAATTGTCTAAATTAGACTCAACAGGATTTTTCTGAAGGTCTTTTGTTCCTGTTTTTAGGTTAAGACCGCTCAAGTAAGTGTGTTACAAATTTGTTAGTAGTCCATATAATCCAAGTAATCACTGGGATGTAGAGCAGTGCAGTTTACATTATTATATACATGACATACACGTACATATATTATGCCTGGAAGAATAACTATGTGAATATCCCACCCAATTCTGTTAAACTGCAAGATTGTCTGTCAGCTAGCTCAGTGTCAATAAGGTCACATTGAATTAAAGTAAGTGAAATCTATCTATGAAATCTATCTATGTTTATTCAGTTTAATCATATTTAGGGATTTGATTTTAAAATGGTTATTCTATCCTGTTATACACAAAACATATACAAGAACAATTTCTCTTTCCTTATTAGAAAGTTTGAAAAAAAATTAAATTAAATGAATGAAATATGGCTAAATACTTCATTAAATATTTTAATAGCATTTGTGGTACAAAACTGAGCCTTGTGCCTCCACTCCAGAACAGTTTAATGTCCTGCAAGTTAGTTTCGTAATAATTTCTCTTTAAAAGTAAGAAGTTTTAAACATTTAAAAAATAAAAAAATAAAAAAGGTGTTTTTCATTAATGTTGCACTTGGACAATATGAAATGAAGGGCAGAGTTGCGTGTTGCACCAACTGAGTAGATGATGACAAAATTCTTGGTGGTTTTTTTTTTTTGCATTTTTATCTTTAATTTAATTGTCAATGTTAGTAACAGATTTTAAGAAATTCTGAAATTTATTTTTAGGATAAACGAAAGTGAAATGCATTAAGTTTAGAAATATAACTGACATAAGACTGTATTGAAAATTGGCACTTACGTAGTTACACTAAAGAGTAACCTATCAGGAATACTCATCTTGGTGAATTCTAGGATAGATTAAAAACATCAAAAAGGATTATTTTAAGAAGACTTGTCTTTATTTAAAATGATCTAAAATGAAATAAAACATTCCTGAGCAATGTCCCCATCTTGGACAGGCTGACAATTTTATAAATTCAAGTATGAATTTAAAACATAAAAAAAGAACACTGCAACAGCATGAATCATCACACGCTGCCAAATATGAGAAATAAATCGGATGAATTGATACATTCCTTAAAGAAATGTTCCACTAAAAGCAGAGGATTAAGCATCAACCAAAATAATCTTCATATCTTTTCTTAAAATTCATGAACTCATGTGCCCTGATAAAATTGAGTTGAACAAACAATTTGAGAAAAGAAATAAATCACCATAAATGACAAATCTCATAAGACAAACTCATGAAAAATAAAAAAAAATAAAAATCTATTTAGGTGCATCTTGATTTTCAGAGAAACAAGTCCTCATTTAAGATAGTTCCACGGAGTCCGAAGCAATGAATTTTTTATTTTTTTTTAAACATTCAGAGGAAGACACGAGAAAGGTCGTTTTTATCACGGGCATATTCGTAGATTTTACCAGCTCTATAGAACTGGCGGAAGCTAAGTTTTCCAGGTGCAGAGACATACCACATGACGACACCAGTAGGGTTCACTGACACAACGAAGTCAGTGGAGTCTTTCAGTGCAGCAGTTTTCTCAGTGAAGACATCAATGACCTATGAAAGAGTTTTTAAGATATTATTAGGAGTTATATAACATTAATATTATTAAAGCCTCAATATGTTACATACAATGTAAAAATGTTTGGGTTTAGTTAGTGTTTTTTTTTTTTTTAAGTAAAACTTTATAAAAAAAATCACTAAAATTATCACCAGCTAGAACATTTCTGAGGAAACATTTAATGTTGATAGTGCAGCTACTTCCGGTTGGGATACTTTGATGCACAGTTGTAATAACCAATAAATTTACTTTGATAAAACAAACTTGTTTGAAATAAAAAAAATATATAATGAACTAAGATTCTGGGGTTAGCCATGGGATGTTTTTTTTTTGTTTGTTTGTTGTTGTTTTTTAAAAGGGGGGATGAAGCATAGGTGGGGATTTAGTTGAGCAGACACAGACAGACAAAGAGGCAACGAGAACAAAGACACAAATAGACTGGACAGACTTGCTGGCTCAGTAGTAGGGATGGTGCTGGAGTGTGTTGTAACAGCACAAGTAACTTTCAGTGTCAATGTCGCCTTAAATATACTTATTTACTAATTTGCACACATTTATTTTTACTCTTTACTTCATTTTACCTTACATCACTTTTTCCCCCCATTCATTTTTTATTGATTGTTCAATAAAGTATATCTCTATTCATCTATCTATCCAGCCATCAATAGAAAGAATCTCAAACAAACTAACTGTGCTAAAGTATTAAGTTGTTTTGAAAAAAATCTTTAATTATAAAAGACACAGATATGTGTTTGGTTTTTATTCATCTGCATGTATCTCTCTTTAGATAAAGAAGCTCAACTGCAAATTTTAAGCATACTCTCCACTTTGGTGTAAATTGAAAGAAAAAACTGAGGTCTACCATAAATAGAGTCTCATTGGGTGAAAGAAGACCTAATGCCTATATTTTAATGTTTGTAGAGGAGAAATTGTGAGCATGAAATTGGTTTAAAACCAAAACTTTCTAAATATTCAACAGAGTTAGATTTAGTGTCTGTGGAAAAATCTCCCTTTGCTAAAACTCAAACTGCAACTGTGTAAAAAGCATTAAATATGAAAATACTGATTGAGTCAGCAAACATTTATTTTTTTGTGGCCAGTTTAACCTTCAGAATATGTTTCAATTGAGCTGCAGTGCTGCAAGGTTTGGATTCAGCGTCTTTTTGTTCAGTCCCAATCTGCTCTAAGGGGAAATATTTTAGTTTTTGTAATACTGTAAACATTGTGTAACGAGAAAAATCCTAGGAGTCATAGCACATATTTTCTCTTCAAGATGCACGTTTTCATTCCTCGTTTCCCATTTCCATTATATTTGTACTTAAATGTTTTACATTGCCATTTTTTTAGTGGGGCAAACATCCAGTATCCTTTCCCCAAAATATGACACTGGATATATAAAGCTGAATTAAAAGTTCCTAAGTAACGGGGAGAAGAGAGGATACATTCTTGCGAAGTGTAAAAAATTGTCTTACAGACATTTAATGACATACCTTGTAGCTGCCTGTGGTGTAGTTGAGTTTACTGAGCGAAGTCTTGTACCGATAGGGCATGTCGTCACGGCGACTGAAGAATACTAAAGCACTAGCATTGTTTGACAGGGGACGCCAGAACACCTCAATTCCACTTTTCTCCTAAAAGGAAGAAATTGATCCCAACATAAGAATGACAAAGTATCATCCTCCCCTCCCTCCATCTTAATCATTTTCAAGAAGCAGCAAGATCCCCGCAGAAATGCTTCACCTTCACAATCCGTCTTCCCTGGATGCCCATGACGTCCTGGTTGATGGTGATGGCCATTTTGTTTTGCAGGATGTTCCGGGCCTCGCTGCTGATGGTGCGGAGGTCGTTGGACATGAAAAGAGGAGCTGCCATGATCGCCCACAGAGCCATCTGAGAACGAGACTGGTCCATGCTGAGGCCAAAGTCACCAACAATCAACTGTGGAGGGCAGAATCACAAAATCAACCGTGATTAAAATAAATGGTCAACTTTTAGCTAACTGAGGAAAAAGTACTTCAGATGAATTTATAACACCAACTCCCAAAGTCTGGGACATTGTGTGAAACTTAAAAAACAGAATCCAACCATTTGCAAATCTCATAAACCAATATTATATTTACAATAAAACACATGAAATATTAAATGCAAGATATGTTAATATTAACCCAACAGTAAATAGGAAATAACGTGTAAAAATTGTAGCAATTTTTTATAAAAGTAAAACAAACCATATCAGGGTCATTCCACCTTCCAGGTCCTGCTGCCGGTCCCAGGATGTCTTGGTTTTCAAAAAACCAGTCGACAATGGTCAGCACACTGTCCCAAGAGTCCTGGATATCGTCATAATTACGCCAGAGATTGCAGATCTCGCCCAGCTGAGTGTAATTTACCTGAAAACATCAATTGTTTTCACAGTGACACAAAATCAGTGATTCAAAATATGAGCCAAATCACTTAGTAAATAATAAACATGTTTATTATACCATTGGTGGCAAACCACCCTGGTAGGCAGGCCAGCTGCAGGAATAGCCAATGGGGCGGCCTGTAGCATTTAAAGCCTTTGACATGAGAGGGTAACCTGCCACAGATGGAGAGTCAAATAAGGTCAAATCAGCTACAGCTGAGGAACCTCCACAGGAAACTTATTTTCTGTGCTCTTACCCTGTGCTTGCTCTGCGGCATTAGAGTAACAACCATCAAATTTAAACATATCCACCTCCCAGTCAGCAAAAGTTTGAGCATCTATTTGGATTTTGTCCAGCGGGGTGCCGGGGTAGCCTCCACAGGTGTGTGTGCCCATGTCCCCATAGATGCCCAGTTTGAGACCCCTGTCATGCAAGTAGTGTGCCAGTTTATGGATTCCTCCTGGAAACCTGAAATGGTAAAATATGGTATTATAGTTGTGTAATTAAAGATTGTTACATTAAAAATTGGTTTTGAAACAACAGCATCATACTGCAGCCTATTTTTTTGTTTTATGACATGAATGAGACATATACTCACATTTGTTTTGTTTGCAATAAAATGTTTTATAGACCAACACATTTAAAAGTTACAGATTATTGTTTACACACTCGAACCTAAACTTCTGCAGAACATGTGCACAGTGTACCTCTTGGGGTCAGGCTGCAGCCGTCCCTGCTTGTCTCTCTCCATGGAGGACCAGCAATCATCTATGTTCACGTAGACATAACCAAGTTCCTTCCAGCCATCTTCAAACAGTCTGTCTGCCATGTCGATGAACAAATTCTCACTGGGAAGAGGACAACAGTGCTTCACAAAAACCAGAACATTTATTACCAGGAAAGATTCAGCAGATTAATGCTGCATTTTGGAGAAATGTATTAGTGTATTGTTTAATTTAAGGTTACTCCTTGTGTGGAGTACAATATTTTGATTGTTCACGGGAAGAATTTCAATAATTGTGTGCAATATTCGTATAATGCTTGCTTGCCTAATGCAGTTCTTGGGGTCATAATCACAGTCAATGTCGCAACGGAAACGCTCCCATGCCAACCAGCCCATAGGAGGGGTCCTCATCAGTCCATTGTCGAGGGCAAAAGTGGTCACAGAGAACACAGAGGTGAAGACAAGCACCATTAAATGCATTCCTGCAGGGCAAATAAGACACTGTATGTGGGACATCAAACATCACAGAAAATGCCAAATACAATAAAGTATAATACAAAAAGGAAAGGTGTCTAGTTAATTAACATAACGTCCTGCACAAGAATCTGTACAATCACTTAATTTAACTAAGACCTCTAACCTGCTGACTCTCACCTGACTGGGTGTGACTAGAAAGCAACCACCTGGCAAGTGCTTCTTCGTACTGTTTTATGCTGTCTGCTGACTTATTCAGAACCCGGTGCTTCTACTAGACATCAAGCTCTAACATAACAGATATTAAAACAGTGGAAATGCGGTATATCTTCCTGGAAAGTACTTATGCTTTCACTTGTAATAAAACTGCAGCTTATCGGATTATTAATAGAAGTTCATTCGCCAAAACAACAAAAGCTTTCTTCCTAAATTTAAAAAAAAAAAAAAAAAAAAAAGCTAACCAAATTGTAAGAGAGTGAAAAGATTAACTTACTGAACTGCAGAGAAGAATCTACAACAGACTGAAAGGAGGAAGAGTTTCAGTCTTACTCGGCTCGGTGATTTAATTCACTTGTGCCGACTTCAAGGAACAAACCAAACTCCCAAGATAAAGGAAGTGAAAATCACGTGATGGAGCGGTTCTGTCAGCTGACTACAAAGCAGGAAGCCGAAGAGGCAAACAGCAACTCATCAGTTTTCTTCATTTTATATACTAGTCAAAGTGGTTTTTCTTCTGTCCATCCCGACCTTATCTTTACGAACAAATTATGTTTGTAATTGCTATCCTACTGCAAAGTTTATCTTTTCTATGACTTTATTCGTTTGAAAGAAATAATTCAGGGTTGCCAGGTAGTGAAAAAAATCCTCCTCCAGTCTTTCCTTGTCGTACCTGTTGTCTTTGTCAATAACTACTGAGTTCCATGGGATTCAGTTCTGCAGTTACAATAATATGTAAAGTTACAATAATATGCAATAAATGTAATTTGAATGCACTTTAATAACATCCTAGATGGCTGGATAGGCCCAGAGCCCTCCACAGATCTGGGCCAGATCGTCATTACAGATCCGGGCCAGTGTCAGTGCAGATCCGTTTTTCCAAATCCGGGCTGGAACTGAACTGGCTCTATGCCAGATGTGGATTCTTAAATTGTGATTTATTCCCAGATAGGTGTTGGTTCTGGCACAAGTTTTGGCCATTTACTATCCAGATCAGTCCATAAGTGGACAAAGTCTGACCTGGATCCCATCTGGATGTGATGTAGGCTGGATAGGTTTTATAGGCATTGAGATCCAATAGAGCAGGGATTTCAAACTCTGGTCCGTGAGGCCACTGTCCTGCAGGTTTTAGATGCTTTCCTTCCCAGCATCTGACTCATTAAATGCATCCAACAGCTTGTTCAGTTCTGCATAATAACCTGTTAGTCTCAGTCAGGTGTGTTGAAGAGGGGAAACATACCAGGTCAGTGCACCGTTTAACCATGTCATTAACTGGAATGCCAGTGAAGGACCAGATTGTGTTCATGTTGGCCTAATAGTTCATCTTACAACAGTTTGCAATGAAAAGAGTGACTTTTTGTTGGTTAAATAAGTGAATGTCGCTGAAGTTAGAAAACTGAGATGGAAAAATTTACTACTTGTTTTGTTTTTTTGGCCTTTGTATTTTGATATGCATCCATCAGGAGGCGCACTGGTACAACAAATTTTATTCGAATTCTTTTTAAGAAGGAGGGAAAAGAGAAAAAAAATTCAAGGTGTTTAAAACAGGAGTTGAGTTTCTACAAAACCTGCAAGGATGGCTAAATTGTAAGGTCTTTTCATTCGGAATTTTATAAATGATTAACATAAATAAACACATAGTTCGGAATATATTTGCGCATATAGTACAAAAACTTAAAAAGATAGGCAGTCATTCAATTATTTATTCATTCATTCATTCGCTTGTCGTTAATTTTCCAACAGACATTAAACGTCACGTCGGCGAAAGGAGGAGCTTATGAGCTCCGTGAACGCCGCACAGACAAGAAGACATGGCAGACGCAGGTCTCGGTAAGGTGATAGCGTGACCATCAGGTGCACAAGATCTATCCAGTTAGAGAAAGCTGAATATGACATTATTGATTAGCATATCGGGTGTCCATACAGCTGCTGTCGTGTTATGAGCATGAACAGTTCTTTGAAATGTAATGAAAGCTACAGGCAGGTTACAGAGTTGATGGCTGCTAAAATATTAAAACAGACTGACTTTTTTTTTTATTTGTTTATTTTTTCTTTCTTTTTTTAATAATTGCAGAGCTTTTTTATGGTACTGAGATGGTCTGTTGAAATGCTTGTTGTTCTTTCGTAATTTAGACAGACTTCCTGGTTTTAAGTTTCAGCATGGAGCCCTTCAGAAGTTTTCACTTTCATCTTAATGCGACAGCATGTGCGAGGTAGATAATGAATAGAAGTAGCCTTGTATAGAAATAATGTAGGAACATAGAAATAATTACCCCAGTATTGTATAAGCATTATTTAAATGTAATTTTAAGCATTTTAAATAGTTTAATAGTCAGATGACCTCAGTCCTGTCCTATCAATTGTAATTGCCGACTTGTGCAGAGGTTGACATCAAGCACTGTACAAGTCTGAGTCAGGTGTGTTGCAGCAGAAAAACTTCTAAAAACTGCAGGACACTTGCCCTCGAGGACCAGGATTTAAGAATCCCTGGATAGAGCATAACTTCGTATTTAGTTAAAACATGATTTGTTTTGTTTTGTTTTTTATAAATATCAGTGTAGTAAAAAGGTAACTACAGCTGTCTGCTAAAAGCAGGATAAAGGAGAAAAAATCCCACTGAAATCCTCATCTTGGTCCACTGATTATCTGACTGTTTTACCATATTTTCACATCTATGTTTAAAAGTGCTTATGTAGGTTAAAGAATTAAATCATTTTGATTACAACAGAGATAATCGTACACCAAGCTAAATAAATAATATCTTAAAACTTACAAATAATAAAGTCATAAATTGCAACCTAGAATCTATGGAAAGCTAGTGAATTGAATTTGTAAGTGGTAAAGTATCACTATAGCATTTTAATTATTGCATTTATTTTCAAACAGTGACAAGTAGCCTTTGTGTCTTCAGGGGCTTTCTACGTGGGGAAGAAGATCCTTGGAAGTGCAGCAGCTGGTTTTGTGTTTGGAGAAGCTGCTTCCTTTGCGGTTCATCCCAGTCTGACTGAAGATGTCACCCTGCTGAATGCTGCAACTTTTGCTGCTGGTCGTGCTGGTTCCACAGGTGTCTCAGTAGTGACAGCATGCCTTGTGTTCACCTCAGTGCTCTTGTCACTTGGATGTGGTTTCCTGCTCACTGCCATGGTGATGAAACTGTTGACTGCAGCCGGAGTGAGGTTGCCATGGTTAATAGAGGTCACAACAGGCGCGTCTGTTGTGATGGGTGCTGTCATCACAGGCGTGTTGGTGGGCATCCTTCCACCGTGGATCTACATTGCAGCTCAAGGTGCTCTGGTCCTTTATATCTACTCATACTCCAACATCAATGACATGACCACAGCTCTGTTAATCATCTTCACCACATTATACCTCAGTGTTGTATATGGACGGATGGGTGCCATAGTTGGACTCTTTTGTTTGGGACTCACTATCGCTGTCCTCTGTGCCCTTCGAAAGACCCTGACAGAGCGGTTGACACGAAGACCAAAATCTAAAAATGGATGCAGACTGTTGGAGAGGATATTTTTCTACTCTGTTTTTGTGGGGATTCTGGGGTTTTCTGCTGGCTTAGGGGCAGGCGAAACAGGAGAGGGTTCAGAAGCAGAGGTGGTTTTGATGCTGCAGTCAGTCGTTTGGGTGGCATTTCTGTCTGCAGGGCTGCTAGGAGCTGGTCTGGGAACGGTGTCTGTGGTTGGGTTGGGACCAGAGGCAGCTGGGAAGGTTAGTGTGGGAGCTGCTATCATAACATCAGTGGCTTTAAGAGCCATTCTGCATCAGGACCCTTCTCTAGGGGCAAGAAGCTGCACAGGAGCAGCATTAGGGGCAGCTACAGCTGCAGGGGTGTCACTTGGTGCTGCAAGTGTTGCAGCCAAACAAACATTTGGGTCTAGGATTTCAACTTATGCAGTTTTAGGATCTGTTGTTGCCGGTGTGATTGTAGCAGTGAAAGGAATAGCACTGAGAGCAACTATACTAACTACATCAGAACTTATAACAATCACACTTGTTGCAGTAGGGGCATTTGTTCTAGGTGCTCCAAGAAGCCCATTCCACACTCAGGTGAATCTGCAAAGGGGCCTCCTCATGGGGACCGAGCTAATTAAAGGAATCGGCATGGAGACAGTCACCGCAGCAGCAGCACCTATCGGAGCCGGGGCGCTTGGGGCTGCAGCAGTAGGCACTGCAGCTCTGGGGACACTAGGGACTGCAGGAGTTCTGGTGGCTATAGTGTTAGCTCTGGGAAGTGTCCTAAGTGGCATGACAGGAAAATCCTCGCCATCAACAACTACACACAGAGACTGATAAATGACAAGCAGTAATAGTTGCATTTCATTACTGCAAGTTTACACCAACAAAATGTTGGTTCATTACAAGCTCCTTTAAGTTGTGCATGCACAAAATATGGTGCATGAAATCTGGTATTTGTGTAATATGCATGTATTTTTGTGGGTGCATGTTTTGAATAAAAAAAAAAAGATAAAACTGTGGATATCACTTTGACTATGTCCTCCACATTTCCCAAGACATGACTTCTTCATCATTACTTTGGTTTCATCTTAACAGAAACAGCGGTTCTGTTTACTAAAGGAAGGGGCGGGATTAAGAGGAGAGGAGGGTAGAAAATATCAGAGCAAAGATAAATTTCTCACATTTGATTCTGTTAGGTGGAAATCAATTTGATTAAAAGTAATTCCAACTTTTAGAACAAATGGATGTATCCCTCTGCTCGTATAGATTTAAATTACCCTCGTGGATATGAATATAAGCTCCAGTCAACCATGGCACTAAACTGCATTTGCAAAAGGTTTGTTTTTCTACTGTACCGACCTGAGGAAAAGATTGCCCTTTTTAAGGTTTTGTTAAAAACTACAACCACTCCTGAAATTTTACCTGGAAAAAGGTAAGAGACTTTGTGAAGAAATTGGAAAGATCTGTAAACAGACCCTGGAACTGAATCATTTTTATTATTTAAATATTTTTTGTGTTTGTTAAAAACTTTTTCACGGTTGTTTGATTATGTGAGTATATCCAAAGATACCAAGATGGAGGACCGCATCATATGGATTTTGGCATCTTCTGCGCTTTTGGATTATGTTAACCAAACAGATTAGCCAGTATGTCTCTGAACCGGCTTCCTACGACAGATACGGAGCAGTCTACAGAGTGCTCTGCGGAGTATTCAGTACAAGTTCCCAGTAATCCGGGTCACGAAACTGGTCGCAGCCGTGATGTGGTCGTGCTCCAGTCCAGCTGCTGCCGCTGCCTGCCGCGCGCAGTGCGCCTCACCTTTACGCCCGAGACGCTGGAGAGATTGTACCAGAACTACTTCCGACGGCAGAGAGAAGAGAACCTGCTGGTTTTAGTGGTGTTTGCCGCTCTTTTCAACAGCTTCATCATCGTCATGTGCGCTGTTGTTTACACTGACGAGAAACTAGCAATGGTAGTGGTCGCAGCCGTGGGGCTTGCTGCGGACATTGTGCTGCACCTGCTTTGCTGGTTCCGCAAACTCCCCGCGTCACCTGTCGCACGAGGAGCGGTACCGTACGTACTGTGGCTGATGGTTAGCGTTCATGTTTTATGTTACACTGGATTGAACAACCAGCGGTTTTCTGAAGCCAGTAACTCTGTGGGTTGGCAGGCTTTTTTCAGTTTCTCCAGCTTTTTGACTTTACCGCTGAACCTGATGCCCCTCGTCCTGCTCACGGCCCTTTCCTGTGGGATACACACCCTGGTTCTGGGGGTGACTGTAGCTCAAAGGTTTGAGGATAACCTACAGGGGCCCATGTTGGTGAGACAGGTAAATATATAAAAGAAAGTAGAGGGGCGATTTAGGTGTGTCACAAGAAGGGTAGAATGTGGAATTAGATATGTCCTCGTTTCTTTTTAGATTGCGGCAGATACTCCGATGCATCATTTATTTGCCTCTTTAATAGTTTTTTGTCTTTTACGTTTGTTTTGTTTTTTACTTTTACAAAGCTTCATACTCAGGCTCAAAATTCATTTCTAATTTTGTATTTAAAACTGTGACTTTTGTCTCAAATAAAAAGAGAGAAATAAGAAGTTAAAAAACAGTTATAGGAGCTGTAAGTGAAGCAAATCTAATGTATCTTAAGTGCACAAAGTTCCAGATTTTAGTGTTATCAGTTAAGATGTGCTGTTAAAAATTATCAAAAAATTTGAGTATATGTAATCCTCATTAAATAACATTATGCTGTAATTCACTTTGATCTTAAGGTGTAAAACAGCCACTTTCTAAAATATTAGCAAAAGTTCTCCATCAAAAAACAAACAAACAACCATAACATTTCATACATAGGGAAGAGGATTAGAGCCACTGAAGAAGATAAAAATAGAATTCTGAGAAAAAAGTCAGAGTTCTGACTTTTTTCTTCTTCTTCTTCTTCTTCTTCTTCTTCTTCTTCTTCTTCTTCTTCTTCTTCTTCTTCTTCTTCTTCTGTGGTTCTAATCCTCTTCCATATATAAAAGCCATAAACAAAACAGAAAAAAACTCTGGTATAAAACACAAAACATCAAACATTAAATTAAAAACATTGCAGATTATGTTTTGTTGCTCTAAGATTTTGTTTTTTAAAAGTTGTAGTGCTTTCTGAAATTTGTTTTGAATTATATTTTCTATTTATTTTTGCTTGGAGGAAGGCTTTTTATTTTGTTTTTCATTACATATAAACAGATGCCAATACCCAAGATCATGGATTTAAATTAACCATCAATCCTGAACTTAAATATTTATATAACTTACATTTCCATGCAGCTGACAGCAGCAACAGATCCATTGCCTGAAATGAGAATCAGAGCCAAAAAAAAAAGTTACCCCGCAAAGATAAGTATGATAAATAAAAGCACACAACATTTTCTCCTCTCCTCAGCTCCTAGCCAACATGATGCTGTACATGTGTGCAGCCATAGTAGGTGTGATGTCATTCTACATGGCAGACCGGAAGTACAGGACAGCGTTTTTGGAAGCTCGCCAGTCATTGCAGGTCAAACTGACTCTCGAGGAACAGAGTACCCAACAGGTAAGTATGGCACACACACAGATATGAATCTTTACTCTAGAAGATATTACTAGAATTTAGATTTTTTTCTTGGAGACTTTAATCTTAGCTGTAACCGCTCCCTAACCCCACATCTAATCTAATAAAGACCACACAAATAGATCTGAGATGTGAAGCACTCTGTGTGCCTAATTACGCTGTGTTTTCCTCAGCTGCAGGCTAATAGGTTATTAGAGCAACAGTTGTTTTCACCAGCTCAGCTGCCATCAGGGACCTGGTGAGATGAAAGTGTCCTTAGCTGTTGGACAACTAAGAGATGTATATTGGATTTCCTGGATGACGTGCTCACATTTTCAAAAAATTGCCTCTTGCTTTCTTTATTTGGTAACCTTTTTTTTAATTTTCCCATAAATTGTTAAAAATGTTCAGTACCGCTTTTATTTTAGTCTGCAGCTTCCCTGCTAATTGTGTAAATTCAACCTTTGGGCTTATTACTTAAATACTGCATTTAGAAATTTGACTTAGATTTCCTTTTTTTCACAATTTAAAAGTTGATCTTATTTCACATTTATAAATTACAATTAACCAAGCTTGATTTTATTTGATACTTGGGAGAGTTTGTTAAAGAGGGATGGGGAGGCTTGTAAAAAGAAATCCCAAAGTGCCTTTTCAAAATGAGAGTTGATAGAGAATGAACAAACCAGCCAAGCTGAACACATCTGACTACTTGACATGCTCTCTTGAGGAACACTAATAAATCTAGTTTGCATGCTATGCACACTTGCATTTGCACAGTTATGCACAGGAATTATATGTTTTTGTGTATGTGTGTCTGACTGTCTATCCATGTAGGAGGAATTATTACTGTCCATCCTGCCCAAACATATTGCTGATGAGATGCTGCAAGGCATGAAGAACCAGGCCAATCAGAAAGAAGTCCAGCAGCATCAGCAGTTCAACACAATGTACATGTACCGTCATGAAAACGTCAGGTCAGGATTATGCAATCAGATTCTTTCAGAGCTTCCAAAACTCCCAACAGCCGAGACATCCATCAGCACAAAAGGATTTGTAGTTACTGGGCATATGAATTTTTGTTGCAGCATCCTCTTCGCTGACATTGTGGGCTTCACACAGTTATCTTCGGCCTGTAGTGCCCAAGAGCTCGTAAAGCTGCTAAATGAACTGTTTGCCCGCTTCGATAAACTGGCAGCAGTGAGTAGCAGCAACAAGTGTTTTCCTCTGTTCTGTTGTTTTATATTGTTATCTTATTTTATATAGTGATCAATAGTACAGAGTAATTTGTATACTGTTGGACAGCTGAATCTACTGAATCCACTTTGTATGTCGTCTTTGATTAAACATATGGGTTTTAATCATTTTAATTTGTACATTCAGTACAACATACCAGCCTTTTTGGAAATGCTAGTGTAGATCATGCTCGAACATTTCACTATTTTACAGCAACATCATCAACTGAGAATAAAGATTCTCGGAGACTGTTATTATTGCATCTGCGGCCTTCCTGACTTTAGAGAGGATCATGCTGTTTGCTCAATAATGATGGGACTTGCGATGGTCAAAGCCATCTCGTAAGTAATGACTTTACTTTTGTAATTCATTAATGTTAAAAGCAATATTTTCCTATCTTCTAAAAAGTCAGTGTTAGTGTGTCTGCAGAGACTGATAATGAAGAAGGACAAGTCACTTTATTCATATAAGTCTGGCGCAGGACCTGAGCTAAGCTAGAGTGAAATCTAAACATGATAGAAAGGAACAATGTTTAATCTTTTTTAGGAGCATCCAATAAAAACGGGTGGTATGACGGGTGGAATTTCATGCTTTCTCTCTTGTTGCCCAGATATGTGCGGGAAAAGACAAAAACAGAGGTAGACATGCGTGTAGGTGTTCACACAGGCACCGTGCTCGGAGGAGTGCTCGGGCAGAAGCGCTGGCAGTTTGATGTTTGGTCCACAGATGTCACTGTGGCCAACAAGATGGAATCTGGAGGAATTCCAGGGTAGGAAAACAA
Organism: Rhadinocentrus ornatus; assembly: GCA_037177495.1. Classification (NCBI taxonomy): domain Eukaryota; kingdom Metazoa; phylum Chordata; class Actinopteri; order Atheriniformes; family Melanotaeniidae; genus Rhadinocentrus; species Rhadinocentrus ornatus. The sequence continues at coordinate 11,450,855 of JBAMHW010000025.1, forward strand.
TGTTGTTGCTCAGCAGAGATCAGTCGCAATCTTTGTATACATTTTGTTTCAAAAGATTTTTATTCTGAGCAGGAGAGTGCACATTTCCCAGAGCACAAAGGACAGCCTACACGGGGAATTTGAGCTGGAGCCGGGGAATGGTGGAGAGAGGTGCGAGTACCTGTTAGAGAAGGGCATTGAAACTTACTTGGTTCTAGTCCCTAAACACCCGGTTAAGGGGCTCAATGTAAATGTGAGTGGTTTCTACTTTAAAAAACACAAAAGAAAACATTCAGCAACATATTTTTAAAAAAATTATCATGTATATTTTATAATTATAAAAATATAACTTGTATTTCCTCAGATGCCAGTTGCACTGAGCAACAGAAATTCAGTCCAGCTGATCAACACTACTGTAACTAAGGGGAACTCAGCCTTACAGCCGTCCATGTCAACTAACTCTAAACAGGAGGTAAACCACTATTAACTGTCATGTACTTAACCTGATCCTGAATGAAAGTGAATCTTGCAGATTGCATCATTCACAGATTATATACATATTTCCTGAAATTGTGTATTTGAACAGCTGCTAATCAATAACATGTTTTATGACATAAATGCAGAAAATCTTAAATTTTTAAAAGTTTATTTGTACATTTTTAAGACATGTAATATATATATTTTTTTTTTATCCATTTGAATGTATTCGTGCAGTCTGCTCATGCTCCTCCCCTTTCAGGACTACACATCTACAGGTTTCCTGACAAAACAGCATCCCTGTAGTCTATCATGTACATTTATGGAGAATGAGAAGTCAACTTCACATGTTGGTTTGTTTAGATGCCAAATTGTATTCCCACTTGCTCTGAAGTTGCCTTCTGTAAACACAGACCCTGAATTCTGACTTCAGGACAGTGTTTCAAACAATCAGATGATTACATGATGGCACTCCAGTCCCACCACTTCACCGTTATTCAAGTAGTACCTTTCCAAGTGTACAAAACCCTGATTTGTCACATCTGCAGATTGCTATTTGAACAGATCTTCATATATTGTATTTTATCTAGTGATTAACTGCATCATAGCAGAAAGAATCTTGCACATTGTCATGTAAAAATAAACAGGCAGTTTTCAAAATAGTGACATTTTTATAAGGTTACTTTGTAATCTTAAACATATCTCTCTTTTTCTGCTGACAACCTCCAGAGGAATGTGATGGTTGAGGAGCAAGCGATCAACAGGCGGCTTCAGCAGGAGCTGCTTGACAGAGAGTCCCAGCAAATGTAATATTAAAAAGTAAAATCTCAGATGTTTAATTAAAAAAATAAATGTGCAAATTTCAATCCACTTGAAATCTATATATATATATATATATATATATATATATTCTGCTTTTTCTGCAGAATGAAGGATCATAAAATCAACCCCATTTCACTGCGTTTTGTGGATGGAAAGTTGGAAGAGCACTTCTCTTCTGAGAAGGAGAAGCGAAGCGGAGCAGCTTTTTGTTGCTGCATTATAGTGCTCTTTTTCATCACAGCAATGGAGGTGTTCATAGATCCACTGTGAGAAAATGTTTCTTATTCAGTCTTACAGCATGATCCTAGTATTCAGCTGTTATAAATATAAGTGTCATTAAAAGTTTTTGTTTTGTATTTATTCTGCTTGGGTTGAATTAATTATTTTAAATCGTGTTCTTGTTGCAGGTTGGTTGTGAACTATGTGACCCTTGCAGTAGGACAGGCATTGCTGCTAATCCTCACAGTTTGCTCCTTGGCTGCCATTTTTCCCAGGGTGAGAACATCTGACTAAATCATCTAATGTCTGTTTTAGTTGGTTTTTATTTTCCCTCCAAACCTTTTGCCTTAAAAACCTAAACACCATGATTATTAGCAACCAAGGAACAGAATAATTATTATTTTCCATTTTAAATGAGGGCTTTAGGAAGCAGAAGATTTTTGTTCATTTCCTATTGCTAATTGTTTATTATTTACTTATCACAGATGTTCTCCAAGAGGTTAGTTTCTTTCTCAATGTGGATTGATCACACCCGGTGGGCTAGAAACATGTGGGCTATGGCAGCCATATTTGTTCTAACCATGGCTGTGATTGCTGACATGGTAAGGCTGCAAGACTCTGTTTTGTCATGTTATGTCATTTTAAATCACTACAAAAAAATTAACATAGTCAGTATCTGTGAAATTCCATCCAAATCTATGGTATGGGTGCCTTTACATTACCGTAGTTTGTTTCCACTTCCTGCTCATTAAACTATCATTGCCTTTTATGTGTCTGACTACATGCTCCCAGTGGAGTCCATTAGTTGTCTGTCTTGCTGCCGGCTGGCTCATTTGTCACAGACCCACAGGGGCAACCTGCTACACACTCTGCTGCCTTTGAGGTCCGATGTGAATAAAGAATGCTAAAGTAAACATTTGTTTCACTGTCTTGGCTGTCATGTAGAAAAAAGGACTTGAAAAACAATCAACTTGTAGCAACTTTAACTGAAAATGTAAAGCTACTAGTGAATAGATTTTCTGCAATTTAATCCTGTTTCGAAGTAAACATCTTTGGTTTTTCCAGCTAAGCTGTGTACCATCATCACTTCGGGTCATTAACGGTACCTTTGGTCCCATGCTGGAGTCTCTTGGTGACCGAGGCTGTGCAGAGAACCCAAAATATTACAGCTTCTTGGCTGTGATGTCACTCATTGCAACTGCCATGTTGGTGCAGGTCAGCCACCTGATTAAACTAGGCCTCATGGTGCTGGTCGTCACAGCAACCGGAGCCGTTAACATCTACAGTTGGCAGGAAATATATGATCTGTATGACCACATACAGTTTGCTTCCTACAGGTGAGAAATGGGTAAGGTTGAATATTTGCACAAATCTTTTTATTACTGTTGCACTTTGTTCTTGACAGGAGGCGCTGGCAGGTCTGCATGTGTTCCCTCTAATCGCGTTTCTCTTTTTGTGTCCCCAGAACTTCCATCGTACCATCCAAGTACCTCATGACCCTGATGATTATTGTCATAATGATTAGCTTTTACTTCTTTGCTCGCCATGTGAGTTACTATGCCATAATACAGGGTTACGTCTATATGGACCCACAGCCAGCTACTGTCATGAGAACCAGCACCTCAAAATACAAAATACGCCACAGCTGATTTTATTAAACTTGTGTACATGTAGTTGGAACAACAATCCAGGAAGCTGTTTCTGTGGAAGATTGGTGTGCACGACCAGAAGGAGCGGGTGTCTGAGATGAGACGCTGGAATGAAGCTCTGGTTATCAACATGCTGCCAGAACATGTGGCCAAACACTTCCTGGGCACTAAAAAGAGAGATGAGGTATTTATGATTTTACCTTAGGTTTAGTGTTGTTTGGATATCCAAGAAGAAGGTTAAAAACACATGAGGAATCCATGTCAAGACAAAAGAGACAACATTATGCAATCAATTTCAGCTTTTGCCGTCTTAGTGGACAACAGTGTCATCTTGTGGTTTGTTGAATAATTACATATAAGAAATCAAAAATATTTTTAATGTAATCAACAAACCTGTGAACATGCATTTCTCTTTTGCAGGAGCTGTACAGCCAGTCATATGATGAAACAGGCGTGATGTTTGCTTCCATCCCCAACTTTTCTGATTTCTACACTGAAGAGAGCATCAACAATGGAGGCATTGAGTGTCTTAGGATTCTAAATGAGATCATCTCAGACTTTGACACTGTAGGTTCTGGCACTCTGGAGTTGGCTGTACACTATTAGAGATAATAGCACACCTCTTATTTGATATTGCGTTAAGAATTACTCACATATGTTTTGTTTATTGATCCACAACTGGGAGCAACCAGTGTTTATTTTTCCCACTAGTTATTGGACAGAGAAGAATTTCGGTGCATCACAAAGATCAAGACAATAGGAAGCACCTACATGGCTGCCTCAGGACTCACGCCAGAGAGTAACAGTAATGGATACAGCAACCGTAAGGTCTGATCCTGTAATGACACCTGTAAATATATGCATTATTGTTTTTATCAAAAGAAATAAATTGTTAAAAGTTAGTGACTTTTCTTCCACAGCCAGAGGACCAATCACTGAAAGAGCACTGGCAGCACCTTTCTGATCTGGCAGACTTCGCCTTGGCCATGAAAGTCACCCTTAACAACCTTAACAAACAATCCTTTAACAACTTCATGCTACGCATCGGTGAGTGTGTGTCTGCATGTCTATACCTCTTCTATATATCTCTGTTTATGTCAGCTCATTTATCACTTCAGGGCTGAATAAAGGAGCAGTTCTTGCTGGAGTGATTGGAGCTCGTAAACCTCACTATGACATCTGGGGCAACACAGTCAACGTGGCCAGCAGAATGGAGTCAACTGGAGTGATGGGAAATATCCAGGTAGCAGAGAGACTCAAACAATTCACAGACGCAATATGTCATCCATCCATCCGTTTTCTATACCTGCTTAATTCAATGCAGGGTCACAAGGGGACTGGAGCCTATCCTTCTTTTAATGTTGTGTCCTGCTTTGCCCTCAGGTGGTGGAGGACTGTTATAACATCCTGAAAGAGTATGGCTTCCGCTTCATCCAAAGAGGGCCCATATTCGTCAAAGGGAAAGGAGAGCTACTTACCTTCTTCATGAAAGGGAAAGACAAGCCCAGCTGCAATGCCGGTCCAGTGACTACTGCTCTACCACACCAAGTTGAAGACTTTTCGTAATAATTTTCATCGGATGCAATGTTATTAATGCATGGATAGACCAATGGAGAAAATTATCTGAAATCTCTCATGTATAGCTTATTTTTTAAGTTGTTTTTTTCATAAACTCTATTGCTTAAACTAAGCTTATGGAAGTAGGTCAACACATTAAAATGCTGTTATACATCTATCATTCAATCCAGTCTTTATTTCAGATTCACAATTTGGTCCATATAAGGAGTAAAAGACAAAAGATAAAAACTAACAAAGGCAATACAGTCGATCAATAATCCATACAAGCACTTTCTCCAGTGCTTCCAGAGTTATATAGACATTGCTCTCCTTAGGTATTGTTAAAACCATAATAATTTTTAGAATCCGATCACATTATTAATTTATATACAAATGTTCTAATAACAGCATGTAAAGTGGGCACAGCATTCTGCATAGCTGACTGACACTCGTCCATCTCGGGACCTTCGGTATGATACGAAGTGCATCGTTAAAAGCAACTTGCATCAAGACCAGCCCTGACATAACGATTAAGAGCAAAAACCTATTTGTCAAGTTGTATATATTATAGGAATTTCATGTTGGACTTAATAGATTTATACAAGCACGTCCAATAAAAACCAGTAGTTTGTTTTTTTTTTTTGTTTTTTTTTCTGTTTTTATTCATGTATTTGAACAAGAAAACTTCTTTGGAACAGTGCCAACAGATGAGTGATGCACTCAAAAGAAATACATAATATCTTTGTAGTCACAGATTATTTTATAAGGAAAGTGTAAAGAAACTACCACATTTGTAATACATATGGATGCATGGAAATGGCCCCTGAGTAAACAAAGATAACTAAAGAAAACTTCCTAGAACAGCAGTGGAACGTGTCTTCTTCAAAACACTGATCTTAAAGACACAGTGTTATCTTCGCTATTGAAAAGTGTGTTATCATCTTAAGATCTAAAGAAACTCTAAAGGATATCTGAAAAAAATATAGATAAAAATCTTGCAAAGAGGGGTTCTAGATGTGCTTATCTTTCACTTGTCTGTATATGTAAACTTTAAGCTTGATTGTTACCTTGAGCTCCTGTTTGTAAAATAATATAGATTTAAACTGCATTTATACTGTGATAATAAATGTTTCCACTATAATTTGGGATTTCGATTTGTAATGTTTTAAATGCAGTCTCAGCTGACTTGACCACTTGTTGAATGCAGTGCAGCAATTAAATGCTAATGTTAAGAAAGTCAGTAAATTAATGAGTGTGAATATTTCACCATAGTAAAGGTGATTATCTTTAACTAGTTTATTTTGACTCGTAATTTTGTTTGATCTGCCAACACTAATCAAATTATTAACACAATGGATGTTTTTTACAAGCCCTTGTTTAGTGTATATCCAATCAGTGATTGATTGTTTCATTCACTATCAGACACCAGGGATTCAAGGCTTACTTGAATTTGGGTTTTGATTGATAGACCTAGAATGGCCTTAATTGTTCAGTGTTTAAGTCTAATCAAAACTGGTATATACCATTTAATTGGACTAATTTATTTTAAACACCATTTCATAATAATTGGCAATCATTACACATTACATTCCAAATTTTAAAACTGATTGTGCTTTCAAAAGCTATACTATACCAAATTTATATTTTAAGAAGGTTGAGATAAAAGTGTAGTTGCACAGCTGCATCCATAATCTTTTTTTTTTAACCTGCAATTTATGAAGTCCTAGGAAATGTGCAGACCAGTTTTATAGTTTTGAAAGTAAACTGTTCTTCTACTGCCATTTGATCCAAGGTTTCAGTGGCTTTACAATTAAGGGTCTCCTTTGCTACAGCCTGTAAAGAGGTCTGTTTAGCAAAATAACTCTGGCAGCAACCTCAAAAACATTTTTGCTTACTGCCATATTACTTCAACATCTGTGGCACAGATGTGCAAGTTACTGTTACAATATACACTCGTGGCCGTCATTCTATAACAGATTTTAGACTTTGAGAAACGAATAACATGCAAAACAGCTTTGTTACTTTACTTACTTTGTAAGCCACGATTTGAGAAGAAGAAAAAATGTACACTGGTTCTACTTGACACTATTAACTATTATCCCTTACAATAGGTAAAAAATATTGAATATTTCTCTATTTTTGCTTCAGAAATAGCTCATCCTCTCTGGAATGCTCTTATATACTACCTAGTTACTGGCCTGTTGGTCTTAGTAACTCCTAATTAATCAGTTTTACAATGTTTTTAATTGTTTTATTTATTTGTTATTTTATTTTATTTATTTATTTTTGGGGGGGTTGTCATTTTTAAGTAATTAATTACACCTATTCATGTATACAATAGTGTTAAATTCAAAATGAAAACTTATTCTAATTTAAACAGTACAATTTCTCAATTCACAGATGTTGAAATGACATTCAATTTCAATTAAATGTGGGAATCAAATCATTTCACTACTCTTTACGATCTACATTTACAGGAGTTGTTATAAATTCGGCTACTCTAAAAAAAAAAAGCTGGCTGTGCAATGTCTTCAGGCGGTTGACTCGCTATTCAAATTTTAAATTATTGTTATGTGAACATTCAAGACTGTGAAGACGTTCTGATTAATTTTTATTTGAGTTATTGTTATTTATTTATTATGCTAACGAGGTTCCCATGCACCACCTATGGATTATAATTCTACCCGGAAGCCTGGTAGTGTAGGAATTTCCGGTTACGTCACATCGTCAGGACTCCATTAGAGTTGCAGCTGTTTTGTGAGAAACATCAACAAAACGGACCAACTGACAGTACGTTCTAAGCCCGACAACGAGGCCTCAGATCTGGAAGTTTATCTTTCATTTCCCACCCGGAGCTCCGCCGGCTTCTAACCACGGCCGCTCTCGGTGAGGAAACTCTGGCCTCCGCTTCCTCCTCCTCCGACTCGGACACCGGCGGAGCGTCGCCGCCCCCGCGGAAGAAGCACCGAGCCTCGGCGGCGGAGGGAGCAGGAGAGCCCGGGGCTTCAGCAGTTGTAACAGGCCTCTCTGGAGTTGTCCTAGGACTTGCTACACACTCTCAAACCACCTCAGCCATCCACTTTAACCGAAGTGTTGTCAACAACCTGAGCAGCAGCATGCAGTCAAACGGTGCAGGACAGGGACAAGAATCGACAGATCTCTCCTGCCTAAACAGCGCACAAAACGGGGAGTCATCCTCGGCTGGTGGAGCCCATTCCAATGGGCTTCTGTCCAACACAGACAACGGTAACGGCGTTGGCACCAGTAATGGATCTTCAGTAGGACCCTGTTCGGGGACTTCGGCTGCCTCATCGGCTTCGAGCTCGGAGGTTGGCTCGCTTAAGAAGAAAAAACGACTATCGCAGGCGGAGGAAGATGTCATACGATTAATAGGACAACATCTCCATGGACTGGGGCTAAAGTAAGTTTATACAATATGTCAGTCGGAGACAAACTTTTATAGACATGTATTGTTAGCGTTCAACAAATAAATAGCAGTCTATATCTGGTGTCTTATGTGAAAATGCTAAATTGAAGCTGGTAAACGCGCTAGTAGAGCGGTTGACAGACACAAACATGGGGGATGGGGTAGCAAGTTAGCCTGTCAGCTAGGCAATTGGTAGAAAGAAGGGGTCCATCTTGCACAATAACAGTTAGCTTGATAGCGAGCAGCACTAGCCACCGCTGTGGTGTTGTGTCCTGACATCAAACCTTTACACAAACAAGAAATACAACATAACATGTTGTTGTGTTATAAATTAATCACGAAATGAAGTACGCATCATTATAGTAACGCCTTAATGCGCTATTAAAAGACGTGGTTTTCGAACTGGAAAAAGGCATTACATCATCAAACGTTATTCACCTTAATTCACATAAGTCAGGATACATTAACCTGTTACGGTTTGCAGTGAAACAAAAGTCAATATAATTACAGTGGAAAGCCTTGCTGTAGCTGCATATTAAAGTACTTGAGCAGGATTATCGGGTCTTTTTTTTTTTTTTTTTGCGTTTCGAGGGACTGTTGCGCAAAATAATTGCGGAAAATGTAAGGTTAATGTTTGGGTTGTCAACGTCATTTTTCGGATGGACGAGTGGTGCTTATCTTCATTTTCCAGTAAGGCTGCAAAAGAAAGATGTTTTCAAGAAACGTAGATATTTCTGAAATTCTCTTAAAACACCGCAATAACGACGATGCCTTTGAAAACAGGCATCATTATGTTGTTATTCTCAATTACATTTTAAAATTAAATAATTGTCAACGTCTAGCTAGTCAATGTACATTATCACTTCTCTTGCATTAATGCCTTCATTTGTGTGTCACTGTGTCAGAGCAATTGATCAGCAGCCTGTCTCAACTTGCATTTTTAAGGGCACCTATTTATGTAAAGTCAGTACCGTGGGCGACATTTGTTCCTGAAATGAGTATAATCAGTTGGTTTCATGGCGGCTGAGGAATGCGCTCTCTACCAGCTGTTTTAGATGGAAACGTTGTGCTTGAATCTAATTATAGCACAGTGGGGCTTTCATGATATGTATGTGTTCTCATCTTCAACGTGGCCGTGGTGGTCGCTGTTGTGTAGCTATACATCCGTTGATCTGAGTTGCCAAATGAGAAAGTAAAGCAGCCATTACAGGCTTTATAAAATACATCCCAACATCGTTGTTTATAATGGAGCTGGATTAGGGCAATACATGATATCGCCTGGTATGAAACAGAGCCCCTGTATTTCAGCTGAGGAAATGCAAGAGAAATCTGTGTAGCAGTCAGCTGGATGAGAGGCTTAACACAGAGCTGCTGCGCCACTTCATTGATACCTGAGTATGATGTCATCATCCTGAAGGTGTCAGCCACCCCCCCCCCTTTTTTTTTTCTTCCAGAATCGTTGTCATTATCTTGCATGCACTTCTCATCAGGCACATTAATGGTCGTGGGGTGTGTTTAGCAGAGAGATAGTTTTTGGATAGATGGTTATGGTTCATGGTTGACAGGCTGAGAGGGTGATGTGAACTGCAGTGAGAGCTAGCCTCATGTTAATGAACCTCCTACTGTCTACAGATAATACTCTGATGGTGACACAACTGCTCTGGGTTGGTTTCCTTTAGTTACAGTAGGCCATGTAACTGCATCTTCCCATTTTCAACCGTTTACATTGATACTGTCCCGAAATGGATTTGACAGATCACCCAAGTCATATAATTGTTACACTAAAATAATAACACTGTATTACATGGTGAAATGTCTGAAATGACTGCAATGGTTTCTCCCGAAATGTCACTTTATATAACCATGTCCTGACTTTTCATCAACCTGCTGACTGAGCTCACAGTTTTGATTACCGACTGAATGCTGACAGCTGAAAAGCCAGCTTTGTGCTTAATTTCAAAGTCATACTGTTGTTTCTTTCTTTCATGATGTCTTGTACATCAGCATAACTTTGTCTGCCTCCCGTCAACCTCCTCTGTGTGTGTGTGTGTCTGCAGTCAGACGGTGGACTTGCTGATGCAGGAATCGGGCTGCAGACTGGAACACCCCTCAGCTACCAAGTTCCGCAACCATGTCATGGAGGGCGAGTGGGACAAGGTTGGTTTGGGTTTGACCATTTTGGTAAATGGGGAATTTGTGAGTGTACTTTTAACGTGCTGACCATATTCTGCTGTAAAATGGATAGTTTAGTTAAGAAGCCAGCAAGCAAAGAACAGATAGTTGCAGATGACACGTTTTTTCTTTAATAAAAGCAAATTCCTGTTAGAAGTTGTTAAAGGAAGCATTTCAGAGCATAAGCAAAACACATTAAGTCATCTGTATTTGGATTACAGTTACATAAGTTCATGCTGTACAAGACCTATAAACATTCTTGACTAGTACCAGTGGGTATCTGTATTAGACTCCAGCCTCTTCTCTTGTGCCATTGAATTTGGAAGTATTTTTAGTGCACATAGCTTTACAGAAAGTCTTCCATGCTCCAGCATAAAATTTAGTTTTCCTTTTCTATAATGTTTTTGTCAGAACATTGTTTGTTTGGAATTTTAAAAACTTGAAAGGAAAACCTTTGATTTTTAGAAAATGGAAATAATTTTAAAGGATTTATGATATTATATGATTATAAGTAAAAAATCTTTGGATTTATATGCTCTCTGAAAATTTAACAAACAGGCATGTATCCCATTATGTGATTACTATCATATTAAAGTTTAGATGTATGATTACATGTTGCTTATCTTAACCAAGTCCTTGCAGTTTTGCAAATTATTTTTGAACTGTGTTGTGAAAGGCATGGTACTAATGTCGCATATAACATTAAATTTAATTATGTAGCATTTTAGGCATGTCTGGTTTTTATTAGCTCATTTGAATGCTTTTATGTATGTTTTTATTTACTTTGGAGGCTTTTAAATCACCAGTCTTGGTTGTGTTACCCTGCTCAAAGTACCAAAAGCTTCTCAGGCCTACATTTCAGAGCTGAAGCTTATAAAACTGCAGAACTTATTAAAATGAATGTTCTGGAACTATAACCTTAAGTCGGAACTGAAGGTTGGAAAATGAGCTGCAGCCTTGAGCCAAATGGTAATAAATTTCAGGATATGGGCAGCAGGTTTGTTCTTTCTGAAAATCAGGAGTAAACTAGCCGTTTTTGGCTTTCTTTTGATTAAAAAACCTATCTTGGCTGGAAAATAGTAAAGATGGAAACTATTTTATACTTATGTAAGGCGATGTTGCATTTTTTGTTAATTATGATAGAAGAACATAAGCAATAGCTACATTTACAAAGTCTTAATTTACATTGAGCACAAGAGGTCTATTATTGTTCAAATAATTATTATTTTATTATTTTTTTTTTCTTCTATATCCATGGAAACAGCTGAGCTAATGATTTCTCTCTCTCTCCTCCATCACTCTCCCTTTGTTTTGGTCCAGGCTGAGAATGATCTCAATGAGCTGAGAGCACTGATGCATTCTCCAAACGCTATTGTGGTAAGCTCCCTTTGCCCAAACCTGAACAGGACTGAATAACAGTCAGTTACCAGGCACAGCTGGGTGTTCCAGAATGGTTCCCTTATAAAGCATAAAGTAGGTCCTTGTTGTTGAACATGAAAGCTAAAATGTTCTGGATTAAACCTCAGAAAGTTCAGTGTCAGAAATGGACATTACAGCAGATTTAGGGGCTGAATGTGCAATTGTTTTTATTTTTTTTTACCCTCCTGATTTGTTCATTTTAATTATTTCAATATATTGTTTGAAGCAACTTAAACCATTTTTTTCCTTTTTAGTACTTTTGTTGGATGTATAGATTAGTTTGGTTCACAAATAATAAAAGTAGCTATTGCATTTGTATAAAAATATATTCTTTATAGTTTTAGGTTGGAAATTGAACTTAGAGCAGCCAAATGAGCCCCAACTATTACAGGAATTAGCAGAAAAAATTTGCCCCTAAAATGCTCCCTCGTGTCGCATTCAAACTCTTGCTGCCTTGTATAAATCATTTACTTTTATATTTTAACTTATCACTGCTAAAAGGTTTCCATTTTAGGTCTTGGTTTGAAGATTGCTTGTGGTTTACTTAATGTCACCGATATAGTTACAATCACAGTTGACTTAAAACAGAATATAGTTGAAGATATTCTAAGATGGTTGTGATTCTGCATTTTTTTCTTTGCAGATAAGGTGGATGCTGTCTTGAACATATGTGTGGAAGTAATAAATGTGGTTGTTTCAATTAGCAGTACTGCGCCGCGTACGTGATACAAAACAATTAATGCCGCAAATGTCACTGCAGTGGTTGGTTAACACTTAACTGTAGCCATCAGTATTATAGAATAAGTCTGGTAATGTAGTCATAATGATGCACCTAAAAATATCTTCTGTTAATAACAAGCAGTCTTACAATATTCCGGCATAATTTTTAGCTTTGATTGCAAAGAAGGGCATAAATATTTAGTGGTAACTGATCATTTTTTGAAGCGATAAAATTTGAACTTACTTTTTTTGCTAATGTGACATGATCCTGTCTTCATTTTTTAACATTGCATTTGTAATTTAACTGTCGTTGGTTTAATAGTTAAAATCTCATGTGAGCTAATTCTTTCATTGTTTTTTTTTGTTAAATATTGTTTCTTCCTTTTTCTACTCAGCGTATGAAGTTCCTGCTATTGCAACAGAAATACTTGGAATATCTGGAGGATGGAAAAGTACTGGAAGCTTTGCAGGTGCTTCGCGGAGAGCTGACACCACTCAAGTACAACACAGATCGTATTCATGTACTCAGCGGGTACGTTTTTAATATTCCACCTGTTTCGTTTAACTTGTGTAGCCCTTGATCACAAAAGATACAGCTTCCACCATTTGTGGTGTGCCAGCTATAATAAAGGTGATATGTAACCGAAACACTGCTTGATTACTTGATTTACTCTTGCACAATGCTACACAGGTGTTGAACTGTAAAAAAAATATTGTTTGCTCTTTAATAAGAAAATTACAACATTTTAACAACATGCTTAAAGCTGATTATCAGGGCTATTGGGGTAGTAGTCAGCTTTAACCAGTCACATCCACAGTGAAAACGAAAGTCCAAATTATATCAAGTCATCGACTTTCTCAGTAAGTTGAAGGATCAGATGCATGTTTTTGCTAAAAATAAGCATTCATCTTAAAATGAGTGTTTCACACATTTAGTCATTGAATTTTAGAGTCTATCATTTAACTTTTAATTTGTGACTTTGATTTTAAATATGGATGACTTGGATCAATATTCTTATTTGACCTTGTCAAAAGTTTGTTTTTGCCTACTCACAAGGCTTATTCTCAGTTGATTCTTTTAATAAGTGCTGCCCTTGATGCACAGTATTGCAGATCTATGACATCATTTTAGTGATGTAGAGTTGTTTCATCTTCTTCAAGGCTTGATATTTTTTTGTGGTGCGCATTGGATAACCTTCTGTGGGAACAGCGAATCAACTAGTGGGAATTAATCACCCACCTATCAGCTACTTGGTATACCAGGATGTCACTTGAATTGGGAAATAACTTATTGATCCATCACTTTTTGGGGCGGTCAGCTCTTGTTTACCCAGTGTGTTTTTGGCCCTAAATTCTATCAAATTTGGAAATAAAATCTTTGCTGATTAGTTTCCCAACATGTTTTTTCTTCCTTATACTACTTCTCACCTTGGTGTTGGCATGCCAGCAAGTGTAGTTTTTTGTTGGCTTTTTTTTTTTTAAACACAGTTATGCTATACTTTCCTCGCAATTTATTGTTTTACTTAAGCAATTTGCAGACTGACTGACTGACTACTTAAGCAGTGTTGTTGTGTTTCTTGCAGGTACTTAATGTGCAGCCATGCTGAGGATCTTAGGGCCAAGGCAGAGTGGGAGGGCAAGGGCACAGCCTCACGCTGCCGGCTGCTTGATAAATTACAGAGTGAGGAGACATTCTCCTAAAATGACCCTGGAGAGCTTGCACACATTCCCTGATTTCAACACAACTACATGCACATTTGATGTGCAGGAATGAACTTGTGTGCTGCTTCTTTTGTGTGTCACAGCATACCTACCACCATCTGTGATGCTGCCCCCTCGGCGCCTGCACACCTTGCTGCGGCAAGCCGCGGAGCTGCAGAGGGACCGCTGCCTTTATCATAACACCAAGCTGGATAATAACCTGGACTCTGTCTCCCTTCTCCTTGATCATGTCTGCAGCAGGTTGGTACTGCACAGTTCCCAAGTTCATAGACTCATGGCTAAATTGTCACACTGCAGCAACTCATACTTGTGCAGGATTTGACCTCATGCTGTTTTGAATCTATAATACTAAAGGACATTCATTTAAAGCCCAGCTTCAGACAGTATGTGTACATGTTGCCTTATTTATTTGAGGTCTAAACTCGTTTTCCCTTGTATGCCTTAGCGTGTTAACCTCCCCGTTGTGTCACCACCACTTTGTTTTATAAGTTTTCATTTTTTTCTAATTTTTCCCCCCTCCTGCTACATTTTAAGATGTATACAATATAGTGTTAAGAGATTTACATAAAGAATTGGGCAATGAAAATTTTTAGCTTTGGTCTTGTTGTTACAGGAAACAGTTCCCCTGCTATACCCAGCAGATTCTGACGGAGCATTGTAACGAGGTGTGGTTCTGCAAATTCTCAAATGATGGCACCAAACTAGCCACTGGCTCCAAAGACACTACTGTCATAGTCTGGCAAGTGGACCCAGTGAGTATGGAAAAATACACAATCTACCTTTTGATTATGATTTATTGATTATGAAACTTTTCTGCATTATGTTTTAGGTTTATTTGTTCTTGTCTGAATGTGTTTTTGGTTTCTTCCCCAATACACTTTGTCAAGGGGAAAATGCACATTTATCTAAATTCGAATAAATGCACAAGTGTCTGATTTTGCAAGTAAAGTACAAAATGTACAGCAGTTATAATAATCTAAAATGTGAATATGAACAAATTCATATGTAATAACATATGTACACACACAAATACATATGTGTGTGTGTATATATATATATATATGTATATGTATATATATATTAAGTTGAGTCTCTGTCAGACAATAAATAGAACAATTTGTTGCATTTAATTTTTTCTTTAGAGTTGTCTGGAAAGATTAAAAAAAATTGTGGTGTCATATACCCTCTTGACACCCATTTTTGCTTCTATTTTAATATTTCATCTTGCCACATAAGATGACCCAATTCTCAACATGTCTCAGATCAGTAGTGATGGTTTTCTCTATATTTCTGTAGGAGAACCACCAGCTGAAGCTGCTCCGAACCCTGGAGGGGCACGCATACGGAGTCTCCTACTTAGCCTGGAGTCCTGATGACACTTACCTGATCGCCTGTGGACCTGATGACTGCTCTGAGCTGTGGCTCTGGAATGTTCAGGTAGCATTATTGCAAAGAAGATTGTAATACAAAGCCATAAACTAGTAGTAAACTAGTATATCTTCATACAGCAGATATACTAAGATGACATGATGGTGACATTTTGTACAAGAATGTAGATCTGAAATGTTAAAGAAATCATGTGCCTTTAAATCCAGTGGAATAAGAAGAAATGCCTGTATGCCCAATTCATTCTCCCATTTCCATTACCCTGATAACGTCTGCTTAATGCAGGAATGAGCAAGTATATATGTATAGAGAACTTTTTTCTTTTTCTTTTGTTTGTTTTGAAAAAAACTTTGTCAATGGCTTGCTTGGCCAATATGAGTTGTCATGGCAACATGAAATATTTGTTTAAAGAAAAGCATGACTGATGCATTGTTAAATTTTATAGAAATAACGTAAACTTACATGTGCACTTTTTATTATTGTGGAAAGGAGTGTCTAAATAAATCATCAGAGTATTTATGTAACACTTTCCTTTATCTGAATGACCGCCACATTTAACTGACTGAAGCCAGTATTATGATGTATCTCAATTCTAAAAGAGGGCTATAGATCCTTTATATTGTGCTGTGTGTACTCAGTGACCTCTTCTCCTCACCCATCCTATCCCCTCCCTTCTCTGTTCCTATTACTTATTCCTCCCCCACCCTTACTTAATGTGTCTTCTTGCTCTCCCTTCCCCCATTTTTGTATCCTTCTCTTGTTTTGTTTTTTTCTACTGCCCATGTCAATGTCTTCCTTTACCAGACGGGGGAGCTGCGGACCAAAATGTCCCAGTCCCATGAAGACAGTCTGACCAGTGTGGCCTGGAACCCCGATGGCAAACGCTTTGTCACTGGAGGACAAAGGGGACAATTTTATCAGTGTGTAAGTGGAAATATTTTTGTCTTTTTTTAATCTATATTTTTCAAATTAAAACCAGAGTATTTCAAAATAATAAAAATTTTAATCTGGTTATTCACAACTTTTAAGTTAATAGTGATTAATTACAATAAGCAACTTTTTTTTTATTGTATTGTATCAACAGAAATTTGATACAATGCACTTTTTTATCAACAAGAAGCTGATTTTGGCCCTGTAGGTGTCTTGTAACAGTGGTGAACAGAACCTACCTAAAACCATTTTATTCTCCAAACATGCTTCATCTCTGAGGCCAGAGATGTTTATCCTCCTCAGTTTTAGCATCACACACACTTGCCTCTGATAGCTTTCTTATGTTTTATTCCCTCCTGCTATGAAGAGTTTCGTTGTGGTGTGTGCGGTGGTCATGTGACTGCACAGCTACGTTTGATTGTTAAAACATGGCAAGCGCATCAACGCCATAAAAAGGTGCGTTTGAGTAAAAACATACTAATACTAAACTTAAATGTAAAGTATGGGGCTACAAAATGTCTAAGAGTCATGATCTACAGCATCATCATATGGGAACTATTATTCCAGTTTAGCTAACCTCTGGCTGGTATGGATTAAAAGTTAAACAGCATTTTTAAAGCAATATACAACCACACACCTCTACACGCCTCTCTCATGGCACACGCCGGCTTCGATGGCACCTAAACTGCTTCGGTGAAAGTGAAACTACTTTGTGCAAATCGTGCAGATCATTTCTTATTTATTCGATGTTCCATCAATGTTCTTTTAATACTAAAAATTATCCGCAGGGCCAACCTGCTAAACTTGTTCCATCTTGCTTCTAAATACCTTCATTCCTCGCCATCATAACAGAGAAAGGACTGGTGTATGGGGCGTACCATGCAGCACATGCTTTAAAAATATTAGCACAATTAATCACATAAATTAGTTACCGCCCTTAACCCGTTGTTTTTGACAGCCTTAATTAAAACATGTATTTAAAGTGTTTTTCTTTCCTCATAAATAATTTTCCTCTTTTCATCCTGGTGCATTTTGAAGGCTGTGAGGTTTGCATGTAAAGAATAAAATTGTAAAGTACGGGAGTTACTCTTGGTTGTGAAAATTCTATTTTTATTACATTTTAAGCAGGTGATTTATGACTTTTTTTTTGTGAATAAACATGTCCTGTTGTGTGTAGATGATAATGCATCCAAATAGTAATACTGTTGTTAATGTATCCTATAAGAAGAGCATGCGGTTTCCATATTAACAGTGGTTGCCATGTTACGCTTTGTCTGTGTTCTCATTTTCCTGTCAAGAGTAAGGGATGAGGGGTCTGCTGTCTGTGTTGTCAGGACCTGGATGGTAACTTGTTAGACTCCTGGGAGGGCGTGAGAGTGCAGTGCCTGTGGTGCCTGGGCGATGGCAGAACAGTGCTGGCCTCGGACACCCACCAGCGTATCCGGGGGTACAACTTTGAGGACCTCACAGACAGAAACATGTATGTGTCAAAACGTCTAGCCTTTTCATTGTTGT
Organism: Rhadinocentrus ornatus; assembly: GCA_037177495.1. NCBI lineage: Eukaryota > Metazoa > Chordata > Actinopteri > Atheriniformes > Melanotaeniidae > Rhadinocentrus > Rhadinocentrus ornatus. Next base: position 11,468,849 of record JBAMHW010000025.1, read on the forward strand.
ACATAGACATTAAGGTTAAATACAAAGTAAATGTGAATATGAATTTTTGTACTTACCTCTGTCATTTATGATGCATTTTGAAGTTTTATGGAACTTGTTAGGAAAAAATGGAAATAAATTTAATTTATTAGTCAATTTCAAAATAGTTTTTTTTTTTTTACCACAAACAATACAACAGATGTCAAAACTTTCAGATACTGTAGTACTGTACATATTACATTGTGAAAAGGTTCTCATCAGCTTCCGTATATTGTTGTATTCTACGTCAGTATGTAATGCATTGTCTCCTTTTTTTGCATATCCTTTGCAGAGTTCAGGAGGACCACCCTATCATGTCTTTTACTGTTTCAAAGAACGGTAGATTAGCTTTGTTAAATGTAGCAACTCAGGTAAGAACTTGATCTTTATTACCATAAACATCCTGTTGCTTGCTTGACAAGCTAAATTATTGCCAACATTATAAACAAATTTGTGTTTTCTTGAATAGCAAATTAATAATTTGACAAACACAATGCAGAATGTGGTTAAATGAAGGAAAATTATGCAGTGCTTCAGTAGTTAAAAGCTGTTCCTCTTTGACCCTTTGTAGGGAGTGCACCTGTGGGATCTTCAAGACCGGGTGCTGGTGAGGAAGTACCAAGGTGTGACCCAGGGCTTCTATACCATCCACTCCTGTTTCGGAGGACACAACGAAGACTTCATTGCCAGTGGCAGTGAAGGTAAAGTCACACTGCAGCAGAATACACTTTTTTTAATTCTTTGTCACAGACAATTAATAGTGAATAAATTTAAGTGTGGTGTCTTTTTTTTAAGTCAACAGATGATCAGTGTCATTTTTTATTTCTTACCACTTATTGTACAGTGCTGATCACAGTAGTGGCTCTCGTTCATTCTAACAAGCCTGGCATACGTTTAAAAACAGATTTTTGCGTTATGGATTTGCATGTAAAAGGATGTTCAGACAAGGGTGACAAAGAAAAAGTAAGTGTTCACACTCAGAGGGGCTGTTCTCATGAAACTCTTAAATTAAACTTTACTAAGATTTGTCGAACATTTTAACGCTAGTTGCTTTTAAAGTTGCTAAACCGGCAAACTATTAGAAGTTTTAAGCAAGTCTGGAGCTCACTAATCTGTTTTTAGCGCCATGGAAACTGAATGTAGAGACAAACTGGAAAAATTAAACTTGGGTTTATGTGATAAACAACAGCGCTCACTTGTCTGAGTATTCAACACTATAACACCGTAGAAAGTTCAGGTAAGTTGAAATAGCATAATAGGGTGCCGTTAATGATAGTGCAGCTGTGGTGCTAACCACATGGGATTAAAGGTTAATTTGGCATGCAGAGTTTACATGTCATTTTCTTTAACACTAAATCCTCTATCAATGTGGTCTTGTGCAGTACTTCCTTCCAATTTCTTAATATAGTTTGTCCTCTTTTTCCATCTACCTTCCCAGACCACAAAGTGTACATCTGGCATAGACGTGGGGAACTTCCTATTGCTGAGCTCACGGGCCATACGCGTACCGTTAACTGTGTGAGCTGGAACCCGGCCATCCCAGGCCTCATGGCTTCTGCCTCAGATGATGGCACAGTTCGTATCTGGGGTCCTGCACCCTTTCTCGACTCACAAGAGGCGGATGGACCCAACGGTAAAGAAATCACTCTGTTGTTGATAACATTGCAATTTAACTTAGGCAAGAAAAACATACATAGAGAATTTGTATTTTTTCTTTGACAGAAAACTGCAGTAACATGGACAGTTGATGGTGACCTACAGAGCAGATGACTTCTTTCTCTGACAACAAATACAACAATCCTACAATAAAACAAAATGTCACTAAATTGAACACCACCAGAAAGAAAGTGAAGAATAACAAGAAACAATTGCCACCAACACAAAAGAGAAAAAAAAAGTGAGAAAAATTTGACTCCTGACTAGCCAAGGCAAGTGGTGGACACCGTGGAAATGCAAGTCCTCATCTAAAAATCTGATCCCAGCCCAGAAGCCTGAATAACCAGTCAGAGCTCAATGGGATTTTTCACTGGTGGGCTGCAGTGGCTATTTCTCTTCCAACAGACCCTTGCTCATCCCATTTTGCTGCATGGTCACCAGCGATGCCAGGTCCTCGCAAGTTTTCTAGGAAACCCGCTTCCACCTTGAGCTTGGAGCACATAAAGTCCCCGTGATGAGAGACAGTGCAGACCAGCTGTCTAATTGGACTACATCTGTCTGCCTGTTCGTCTCTCACGTTAACTGGTCTAATGTCTCCATGGACCTGGGTGGGGTGTTGTTGGGGGAGGATGATGCATAGGTGGGGATTTAGCAACTCTTCTGTTTGTATGTTTAACATCCCCCTCTTTCTTGCTATATTCGTTAACTGCCCATTTGGACAAAGGCTGAAAATCCACCGTGAAAACATTGACCGACCAGCTGATAAAGAACAGAAAAAAAAGGCTATGCTAAATGTTTAAATTTTTTTATGATAGTTATAGCGTTTATTCTCATTTAAGAGGTGAATCTTAGCTCGAGTAGTGCCCATGGAAAGCTTTAGCGTGAAGATTCTGCTTTCTGTTTCTTGACATTAGGGAAAAAAAAAATTCCCTAATTTAACTTCTAACAAAGACAGTTGCTGTAATATTTCCAAGTGACAGTCCCCTCCCTCCCCTTCCTCAGCAACCTCTGTCGAGCTAGCTGCCGCACAACTCCCATTACATCTGCCTAACAGGAGGACAACATGATTCACAAGTTGCATATCAACCGTGAGGGGGTCACACATTGTCAGTGAGGTGTGGTTTCCACCATCAAGACATATCCATGACCTCTCTCGTAAAATATACTTTTAGATGTGAAAGAGTTTCAGTGCAACTTGAACTGCACAGCGATGACTGCTGTCTCTCTGCCGTGTGTGTGAGTGGTTGTGAGTGACTGAGAGCGATTATGCATGCACACAATAGTGAAAGTTTCCATTATTGGGTGCAAATTTAATTGGCGCATTTTTGTAATGTGTTTTCAATCCACACCAGCAGTAGATTTCCCACCCACTCCTAATGTTACTGTTCCCATAATTAAAATTGTAAAGAGGATTTTAAACCATTTCTGAGTTATCCAAAGCCCCAAAGGGACCTCGGTCTGTGGAACAAATAATACTTGAGAGCCATTTTGTAAAAACAAAAATGTTTTTTTTGTTTTGTTTTTTTAATCCGGGGCTTTAATTTTTACATTAAACTGTTTTTTGTCCTTAACCATGTGGCATTTGAAACGGCTCTGAGTTAAGCAAAGGGTCATTTCAATAAAGAAAGTTAATGATTGTACTTAGGAAACAAGTTGTCAGTCTGGCCCTGCAGAGAATAGGCACCAATAACTAGAACCATGCTCTAAGCGCACAGTAAGGGAGTGTTGTTGCAATCCTGAAAACACAAACAAACTGCCTTCCTTCTCATACAGTTGCACACAAACCCTCAGTATGTACGACACCCTCACTGCACTGTGAGTGATCTTTCTGCTCTCTTGCACATACAGCAGTGGCATAAATCCATGAACTTCACAACCTTATGGTTGCCACATTTTGCCATAATTCTTGATGACTTTAAAGGTCACATTGGCAAAGATTTAAAACTTAAAAGGAGATTGCTAAAGGAATTGAGCCCTTACTATGCCTCTATGCACCCAAAAGAAGTGACTTACCTTCTAGACATGATGCTCAGCCTCGCACTGAAGACATAGCAGCCTCATCTCGAGACTACCACTCATTGAGCTTTGAGAGAATTCAGCATTAACTCCCCCTTTGCTTTTCAGCCAAGTTATTCAGTGGTCTTTGCACCATTTAAAGCTTTCTTCCTCCCTTTTTCAGGGTATGTAATGACAATTTGCTACAGACTGATATACAGTAAAATGTTTAAAAACATTGCTTTTCTGTCTGTTTTTATTGAACTTTTTTGTTACTTTAAATTTTTGTTCACATTATATCATTTTTGGTTGATCTCTATCCCTGTATGATCATATTAAAATATAACCAGATGTTTGGAGTCCTCCTTTATTGTAAACATCATAACCCCCCCCTTATTTTATTTTTTCTTTTGCCATATATATCTTTGTTTGTATTCAGTTGCATTTTATCCATCACCATTATCACAAATGAATATGCACAGTAACACTCATGCCGGTGGGAGTGGAAAGAGTCTTTGGAAATGTGTTACCTACCTACAATCAAACCAGGTTCAAACTATCCACCCCTCGCCTTTAAAAGAGTTTCCTTCATGTGAAAATCTACTTAATTGCATGTCTGTGTAATTTACTGATATCTCCTACTTGGTGTGCCATTGTAGGTTGGCAATTGCTACTTTTCTGACCTGTATCAAAGCCAAATCACAGCCACACAGTGGTGTTTTCTGTAGGTTATGTATGTCATGGTTTGATATTCACACTATGGAAACCTCTTTCTCAAGTCCTAGACCACAGAATGGACTCCTCTTTCATGCCATGCACCATTTTAGAAGACTTAAGGCAAATTCATGCACACTAAGAACCCAGAAAAGCATTTCAGAAAACACTCATCACTCACCTGCTGGTGGCAAATGCTATGTCTGTATGCAACCTGGTGTCTTCTTTATTCTTCTGTCTGAGTTTACCAAGGAAGTTGTTTCTGATTTAACTGTCTTATTTCTCTAAGGTGATGGTGGTGGTGGGTGGGGAATACTAAGGGCTTACTGTAGCATCTCTAAGTCTCTTGGGCAAGGGCGGGAAGGGATGATGTGTGGGTTTGCGTTCAATGTCTTATTACAAAAGTGATTGTACTGTTTTGTATTGTTGTGTAGGAAAAGTGTTATGTATGCATATTTTCAATAAAGCATTCAGGGTTTTGAAAAAAAAAAAAAGAGAAGAAAAACAACAAGTGGCCCATGGGAGTTTGATGGGGCAAGAAACTGTCAGATATCCAGAAAACCCATCTCTCCAAACTATAAATGTGCAGATCCTGTAATTGGTGAGGCAAGAGTTGGGGTCTTTGATGGGAAATCATGGTTGAATCTTATTTTCTTCTAAATGTTAAGGGCCACATCATCTTGGAGGAGGCTGGCTTTCATGCCAGCATTAGAAGTATCAACAATTGCCAATAAAGTCTAGTTATTTTAAATATGTCTTGCTGTTGGTCATATATTTTGGTTTTTAAAAATCTTGTAATCTTAAGGGGTATGAGTGAGCATATTTTTAGAATACAAAATGTTAGTAGTTCAACTGTAGGAAATTATTAAATTGGTAACCCTACAAATTATTGATGAAAAAGATCATCTGCAAGGTAATTGCTTGCAGATGCCATAACTGGCTCTTCATGTCTTTATGAGAACACCTTTATGGTATGCCACTTATAGGAAGAAAAATGCAATGCAAATGCAACTAAAGTTAATGTTAGTGGCACCTGACTTTGTGCACCTCTTTGTGGTTTCTTTTAGGAAACATGTCTGAATTTGGAGCCCAAGAGAAACCAGAAAATGGTAAATGATCCATATTTATATAGCAAGAAAGAAACTTCTTAAACTAAATGTTGGCATAGAAAATAGGTAAAAAAATGTATTTGTAATGTAATACAAGTCAACATGTTTTCAATCGAAAGAATTGTGCTTGGTTGATTATTTACATGAAAACAAATCACTTTTTTCTTGTATGGCAGATTTCCTGAAATCTGACATTTGAATACATAAATTTGCCTTTCTTTCTCTGCTTTTATCGAGCAAGCATCAATATGCACACGTCATTTGTGCATATATATATATATATATATATATACTGCTCAAGAAAATAAAGGGAACACTAAAATAACACATCCTGGGTCTGAATGAATGAACTATTCTTATTAAACCATTTGTTCTTTAGATAGTTGAATGCGCTGACAACAAAATCACACAAAAGTTATCAATAGAAATCAAATTTATTAACCAATGGAGGTCTGGATTTGGAGTCACACTCAAAATGAAAGTGGAAAAACACACTACAGGCTGATCCAACTTTTACGTAATGTCCTTCAAACAAGTCAAAATGAGGCTCAGTAGTGTGTGTGGCCTCCACGTGCCTGTATGACCTCCCTACAACGTCTGGGCATGCTCCTGATGAGGTGGTGGATGGTCTCCTGAGGGATCTCCTCCCAGACCTGGACTAAAGCATCCGCCAA
>JBAMHW010000025.1:11477618-11510466 GCA_037177495.1 Rhadinocentrus ornatus
AAGTTCAGCAGACGTATGTGCCTGAGAGTTTTGCCAGTGCAGCTCCATGTGAGGAAACATCAAAGCAGCAGCTTTATATATTTTTTGCAGATCATATCGTCATCGCAAGTTTCAACAGTGTTATCGCACATCGCATCTTTTACTGATATCGTGCAGCCCTACTCCTGACCATCATTCAGTGTTTTTGTATTGTTTACCATTTCAAACCAAAATAAGTTTGCTTGGGGAGGCTTAACTGTTTTTCCTCACTGCTAGCTGATGTAGTATATGATGTTTAATAATGAAGTGTTTACTAAGATCCTTTATTTGCTACTTTTCAGCCCTTGTTATGTCAGTCAGGGGTCCTTGACAGTTGTTGTTTCTCGTTGGCTCTCAGATGCAACAGCTATTACTGCACAGCAGCCAGTAACATCACTCCCACGGCGAACATAGATGTCACATTCACTAAAAAGATGGCAGCATGAATCACACGCTTCCTACCCGTTGCATCTAACATTGTGACGCCTTTGGATAAGATCACATGATGTGAGAAAGATGCAGACAAAACAGCTACTTTCCTTGAATCCTACTCTTGGATTGTGCATATTTTTAGTATTTGTACTTTTTTTTTATCCAGTAAACATAAGGATTCAATATATAACTAAATATTATTTAATGGTACATTTGCATTGTTTACATTTGTGTGTCTATTCTGCAATTTTTAAAGTTCTACTCTAAAGGCTTCAGCCAAATATATATCCACAGATTATCAAACCATTGTGTACAGAAGCCTGAAAAGCCTGCCTGGGCTGCAGATGTGTTTGTATTCAGTTTAGCTTTTTAATTAAAATTAATATAATAATAATAGCATAATATAAAATAATAAGGGCAGACAAGGGAAAATAAATGTTGTTAAGACAAACGGAGGAAAAAGGGAACGACATAATTGGGGATCAGGTCAGTGAAGCCCAAAGAGGAATGCTAGGTTCAGTTTTTTTCTGGATGATCGTGCTTTTGCAGGACGTGCAGAGCCTCTTAACAATTTGTCAAGCACGGCTATGGTTGAGAAGAAGTGCAGAATGACAAGGGTGAAATGTGTGTGTGCGTGCTTGTTTGTAGACTTCAGTTAAAAAGAGTAGAGAGGAAGCAAAACAATACACGTTATAGCATGCACATGCATTCCCATGTGTATAAGATAAACATCTGCATAAATATATTCAAGTAAACGCAACAAATTGGTTTTGTAATAGTAGAATTAAGGAAACTGTCTTTTTTTTAAAATGCAAATGTACCAAGTGAAATTAAAGCTACTAGTGTGTTTTGGCATGCACTCACGTGCCTGAGACACTGTTAACGCTTTGGGCAAAAAACAGTATCTCCAGCCAGCTTTTGCCCTATTTCGAGCAACCCAGCAGCTCAACAAGCAGTGCATGAACACTTCAGGGGAAACATGCGTGTTATATAAACATGAGCCCTTACATGTGTGTACGTGTATGTGAAGAAGAGATGGTGTGACAATTCAGAGCCACTGTGACACATGGGTTCACAGCATCCATCCTGTCATTGCTTGGTCACTCAGAGCCAAGGGAACAAGAAATTGACTTGTGTGCCATACTGAGGTTATTTTTTTCCAAAATAAATAAATTAATGTGAGTAATTACAGGATTTGCACAGGATTTTTAATATCTGGAGACACATTTAGTTATAAATATAGTGATGAATTTCATGATAAACTTATGTTCAGCAGACTCTGCACCACCATCTGTTTGGCTCAAGTCCTCTGCCAACTTGTGTGCTGCAGAATGTCGTAAACATTCAACAATCTGTTGGTATAATGGCAACGCTGCTTCTAAACCAGCCAGGAAACCTGTTAAATACTTAGAATAGTAGGGTCAGCAGAAGTCTGTTACAACTTTTGATCTAATGTAGCTGCATCACATATTTTATCTGTGAGTTCTAGATATATGGTGTGTGTAATTTAAGAAGATGTTGAATCATCAGTGGTTTTAGTGATGGAGCAGGACGCAAAGCTGCCTGCTAATGCTGTGTCACAGTGAAAGGAGAAGGAAGCAGGGTTTGTCTTATCTACAGTTGAAGACGGCTTTTAGCAACCCGTTGTCTTTGTCTCACAGCTTTGCTCTGTCTCTTCTTCATGCTTTCTTTCAGGGTGTGGAACGCTCTGACAAATAACTATGGTAACGTCATGCCTGTGGACTGGAAGACTTCCTACACTCGCTCTCTACACCTGCCCTCCCTCAAACTTACTGAGCATGAGGTATTGCAGTGATTTACTCGCTTAGTCTGTTAAGTAATTCTATCGAATTCTATTCTATAGTCATTTAGGAGACTCTTTTCTCCAAAGCAACTTACATCTGAAGGTAGTTGGGCAGTAGCATTAACGGTCTTGCCAAAGGACCCAACTGGAAGGTGTTAATATTTATCCCCTGTGGGATTTGAGCTCAGGTCTTCCATCCCTCCGATCGCTTTTGTCCAAGAAATTTGATTGGTTATGATATTCAAGGGAGTGTTGACATTTTCAAAGCAGTCTGTGACAGACAAGGCATGAAGGATGAAGAGTCACAAGATTTTGCTCAAACTGATAGAAATCTTGCTGTTGACTCTACTGTACAAAAAATATATATAACAAATTCGTCCTGGCATCACGCAGCTGCCTTTGCCATTTACATTTCTATAATCTTTGCGTGAAGTATTGTAAAGTATAGAAAAGTCAGACACAGCTAAAATGAACTGTTCCTCCAAGTGGAAAGTGTTTGCAGACGTCACTGTTTGCTCATTGGCCAGGCAGCGAAGCCCCTTGCTGATTGGTTGTAGTGGCACGTGACAGCGACAAAAATTGAGCATTTTTCTATTTTATCGTGTCGCGTCACAAACCCCCATGTGCACGTCAGCGTGAACGAGCGCAGCATTTCACATGCACGAATGTTGCTTGGCTGGAGGAGGGCAGCGATTTTCGTCTCATCGCAAGTTCCATAGGAAATGAATGTAGAAGGTGCGACGTCACCTTCCGTGTGTCGAGCCATTTGAGGTTTTAGGATATTCCAGTAGAAAGTACATCATTTTATGAAGAAAGAAAGAAACGTGCCTATTTTGATGATACTTTTGTAAACATTAAATTAAATTTATGATCATGATCATGGTGATAATCTCACGTTTCAAAACAGTGGCAGAGAATTAGAATTTTGCGAGAACAGCACTCAAACATATTTTTCAGCTTTTTACCTTCCTGTGAAAAAAAGGGTGAGCAGCTATAAAAATCCCAAAGTTTTCAACTGTCAACACACACATTCATATGGTGTTTGATCTCAGACTTTAAACTGACACGACTCTACACTGAGCACTTTGAAGCTCTGCTGTCATTCTTCTTCACCTATTTTCTCTGAATCTCTGCACTTTCCTTCCCACCCCGGGGGAAAGAAGTTGGACAACCAGTCGTTGGATCTGTCAGACGATGATGAGGAGTTGAGGGAACAGCTGGATATGCACTCAATCATTGTCCCCTGCATTAACGACGAGCCGCTATTCACAGCTGAGCAGGTAACCCTCACACACACATACTCTGCAGTGTTATGTGAACAGTTATTTAAACTTTTCAATCATTGTGCTTTAAGAAGTTTTTACTGAGACAGAATCTTGTGGGGTGTCATAAGGTTATAGAGGAGATAGAAGAGATGATGCAGGAGTCACCAGACCCCGACGATGATGAGAGCCCCTCTCAGTCTGACTTGTCCATGCTCTCCCAAGACCTCCACGCTTTGACGCGCTCCGGCTCCAGTACAAGCTACGAGGAACGTGAGTAATCCTGCACACGTGCACAGATGCAACAGAATGAATTTTTCTAATTACCTTCTTGTGGTGTCTTTAAATGCATGTGTGTAACGTTTCACAATTATCACAATCATGGAATGAGCTGAAATAGGGCATGCTGTCCAGTAAAGGATGAAGCCGCTATGCACATGATTAACATTCTTATGTAATGTGTAACAAATACGGACAGACAGTGAAATGTTATATAATCAATAGTTATCAGGGCCTGAAATTAATTTTTAAAAATGGGGGGATTACTTACAACACATACATACATCATGTAGGGGGGATTTATACACCTTTGGGAGGATATTACCGGTGATCTTAACTACAGGTCTTGTGGCTTTCTATTCATACCTCAGATTAATATGCAGCTTCTATTTGTTGTCTCTTTCTCCTTTCCAAGTCGTCATGTGACCCTCTCTGGGCTTATCTCCATGCTCTTAATCTGCTCACATATCAGTCTTTGCTAACTTGCTATAAAAACTATATTCATTGCTGTAATTTGTTGGCTCTTTGAGCTGCATCAGGGTAATAAGTTGTTTTGGTGGCTCTTCCCTCCATGCTTTATTCTGTCCGCTCTGTTCTCTGTCTCTTCTACTTAATCTCTTTCCATTTGATAAGAAGTCCAGTTTAATTAAACGTGTCTTGGGGAGGGTCAAGCTCTGAGATGAGCATCAGACTGGTGAGCTTTGTGTTATTCAGTGAATTGACAGTTTTGTTAAAATCTGATTATAATTTGCGTATCTTAATGAGTTACTTGGTGTAACTTATGGCAAATTAATCCATTATTAAGGAAAACAGGACTTTTAGCAAAGCTTTGTCAATATCTTTCACGTGTGTACCTGTAAATTCTTGGTGGATTTCTGGCAGACCTTTTCCAATCATGTAGCTAGAATATCTTGGTGTTTCTAGAAGGATGCTTCATCTCTTTCATGATTTAACCAGATTCAGCCAGTTCATGTATTCAGCAGTGTTGAACTGTCTGCAACATAACTCAAAAAGGTATGGATGGATTTTGGATTAAATTATCATGAAATCTCCGAAATGGAAAAGGGAACAAGAGATTTGATATTGGGGATGATCTGGATCACCGCATTTTTTTAAAAGGATTTTTTAATTTTGCCACTAAAGCTTCTAAATGAAAAAATTTGGGAAAATAGGATAAATTAAAATTATAATGGCTTGGTGGAGGATGACATCTTTTTTTGTGTGTGTATGTGTGTGTCTGTCATCAGACGGGCTTGATAGTTAAGAATCGGCCTGTTTTCTTACAGCTGCTGCGTTAGAAACGGCCTCAACTGGCAACGCAGAGTTGATGGTACATTAAATTTGTGCGGTTTATGTCACGACTGTTATCTTCAAGCCACGCATTTATTCTCAGCCAGTTAGCCTGAAACTTTTCTTTGGGCTGTTTGGTAAAGTTTCCGTCACCAACACGCCATTCCCACAATCCTGTAGTGAATTTCAGGTCCTGGCTATATTTGTTTTGAGCACAATTATTAATTTCAAACTGGTGTAGAAATTCAAATTTCAACCAGCCAGCTTCAAATCTGTCGTTTCTTTTAGATATACACTATTATACAAATTAGACATCTTCTAGTGGGTGCCACGACATTTAGCCAGAGTGATAGAAAGTCATAGAGTACAAAATGATGCCAGAGACTTTCCTTTAATTCAAATCACTTCACCTGTGTGACATTTTGTACTTTGAATTAAATTTGCCTGGAAGGATTTATGTAAATAACATTCAACATTGATTGCAGATGTTGTATCTCTTAAAGGGATGTTTACTTGCACCATAATTTAGTTGTTTTTAATTTTTTTACATTTAACTGTTGCAAGAATCCATACGCAGCTTATTATTATTCTCTCATCATGGCAGGGTTGCGTCAGCTGTCCATGTCAGAGCTGACTGAGACTCTAGACGAAGTGGAGACAGCTATTCGCTGCTACAGTGAAGAGCTGATCCAGGCTCTAGCCCTGCGAGATGAGCTGGACTATGAAAAGGAGGTACTTTAAGCTGACCACATTTGAGTTTGAAATGACATAAAAAACCATTTTTTTTGAGTAGAAGAGCCAAACAACAATCATTTTTTTTCTACATGTGATGTGGTGAGAACTGACAGGAGCACACAAAGTGTTCTGTCAGCCAGCGAGACGCCTGCAAATTGCTAGCAGCTTAATTTTTTACATTTTCATTCGCCTCAATGTCTTCATTCTGACAGAGCAGTTTTGACTGACTGTAAAAATAAAGTTCTGAGACTAATATATGTACAAATAACATGATCTAAGATTGTAATTCTGAGAAACGTCAAAGTTGAACTGAAGCTTTGTTTATGTGCAGGTGAAGAACAGCTTCATCTCGCTGCTGATTGAAGTGCAGAACAGACAAAAGGAACACCGCGAGCTGCTGCGAAAGAAGAAGAAAATCAGAAGTACGACCACAACAGGACCCAACGGCCAGAGGACAGCCAGCACGCACATACCAGGCACGGTGAGTAATGCTGACATGCAGATTTTCTGCACGATTATGTTGGTCAGAACCGTAGACACAATTATGCACCAAAAAACACAGTTCCGGGTTGCATGCGCTGACAGATGATGCCACTTTTATACTTCTACTAAGGCTTTATGCAAAGCCTCCTTCCCTCTTCTTCTTAACATAGAAACCTTTTTACCTGTCATCAATCTCTCTTGTTTTCCTCCTTCCTTTCGCTCCTTGTAGCTCCTCACTCTGGAGGAAATCTCCAATGTCATTCAAAATGGCCTCAGACAAACTTTTGGCTACACAGGAGGGGACAAACAGGTGCCCCTGCTCTTTCTTTCCACTGCCATAACATTCCTGTGCTTCTTACTTTTCTCTTTTTTTTTCCACTGGCATGTTTGTTTTCTGTTTTTTGCAGCTACCATCACTGTTATTTGGTCTGTTGTTCACTTTGTTTGATTATTGTTGCTGATCTGACGTTACTTTCTCCTTTCTTTTATCCAGTAACTGTTTTCCTTTTATTGTTCAACCACCCATTATTATTTTGCTGCTTCTACTGTTTCATAATCTTTTTTTCCTCTTTGTTTTAAGCCAAGATGATGTTATATAACTGCTATCTTATTTTACCAGCCAACATTTTCAAGCATCCTATCAATGATTTCCATGACCCTGACAGCATGTTTCATACTTACTTTTTTTTTTACTTTTCTTTTTCCAACAAAAAGTTAAATTAGAGAATATAATTTGTTTAATATAATTAGATATTGAATATTCTTCTTTTTATTTCAGTACCTAACCACAGTAATCCCATATGAAAAGAAAGCTGGCTCACCTTCTGTTGAAGACCTCTTGATCCTTACAAAGAGTGAGTTAGTCAACAACACAAATGCACTGAAACACATAGCAGCATTGGATGCCGTAATCTGCCCTTTTTATTAGATCAGAGTGAGATATTCTGCCTGCATGTGCAATATCATTTCAAAATGTAACAAACTTCTGTCCTTGGCAGTCCTCCATGCCATGAGAGATGACAGTGAGAAGGTGCCTGCCCTCCTAACAGACTACATCCTCAAAGGTAAACACTGACTCCTTTTGCTTTACTCATCAGTCCAATGACCTAATCACTTTTGTTGCATTACAGTCCAGTTTAGTAGAATAGTACATAGAAATTACCAACATTTAAGAATGAGTCAGTCTTCTAAATAAACAAACAGACTGAATCTTTATTTTGATTCAGTCCTCCAACGGAGTGTACAGGGTGCCTGGTGATGGTTGACAAGAAGAACTCCCTTTTAGACCTCCAGTAGAACCAAACCCAGGAACCTGCCTTAACCAGTTTGGTGGTGGGTGGGCAGAACAAAGACACAAACAATGTTATGTATACACTGATCAGCCATAACTGGTGAAATAACACACCTCATCTTGTAACATGGCCCCAGGGGTGGATGAGGTCCGCCCAGAGTTCCTTAAGGCTCTGGATGCTGTAGGGATGTCTTGGCTGACACGCCTCTGCAGCATCGCGTGGACATCGGGGACAGTTCCCCTGGACTGGCAGACTGGGGTGGTGGTCCCCCTCTTCAAAAAGGGGGACCGGAGTGTGTGCTCCGACTACAGGGGGATCACACTCCTCAGCCTCCCTGGGAAGGTCTATTCGGGGGTGCTGGAGAGAAGGGTCCATCGGATAGTCAAACTTCTGATTGAGCAGGAGCAGTGTGGTTTTCGTCCCGGTCTCGGGACCAGCTCTACACCCTCTTCATGGTCTTGGAGGAGGCATGGCTGTTTGCTCAACCAGTCTATATGTGCTTTGTGGACTTGGAGAAGGTATTCGACCGTGTCCCCTGGGGACTCCTGTGGGGGGTACTTCAAGAGTATGGAGTGCCAGACGCACTTATACGAGCTGTCCGGTCCCTGTACGACCGGTATCAGAGCTTGGTCCGCATTGCCAGCAGTAAATCAGAATCGTTTCCGGTGCGAGTTGGACTCCGCCAAGGCTGCCCTTTGTCACAGATTTTGTTCATAACTTTTATGGACAGAATTTCTAGGCGCAGCCGAGGGGTTGAGGGGATCTGGTTTGGTGGCTTCAGGATTGGGTCTCTGCTATTTGCGGATGATGTGGTTCTGTTGCCTTCATCGGGCCGTGATCTTCAGCGCTCATTGGAGCTATTCACAGCCAAGTGTGAAGCGGCTGGGATGAAAATCAGCACCTCCAAATCCAAGACTATGTTCCTCAGCCGGAAAGGGTGGAGTGCTCTCTCCGGGCTTGCAATAGGGTCCTGCCCCAAGTGGAGGAGTTCATGTATCTCGGGGTCTTGTTCACGAATGAGGGAAGGATGGAGCGGGAGATCGACAGGCGGATCGGTGCCGCGTCTGCAGTGATGCGGACCCTGGGGATTATCAGTGATCCAAGAGGGGCAGAAAATGGATGGATGGGTGGATCTCGTAACTTTTCTCTCAGCTTTCTGCAAAGGTTTTTCATCCTGGCCCCTTCTAAAACCTTCTGGTCCAACAGCAGATGAGACAATGTAAGAACATGTCAGCAAGTAGTCTGGATCATTTGCAGCTGCTGCTGAGAGATTGTCCTCTCTGCTGACCAGTATGCTGTTTTTAATTTGCTTTCCACTATGCAAACATGCACAGATGCATGCTGTACTACTATGGACACAGTAAGGAGGAGGTTAGCTGACTGGTGAACTTAAAAGATCAGTGGCAGTCAGGTTTTCATACAAGACCAAATTCAATCAACAATCCCTTTAGACAAAAGTGAAAACAGATGAAGATATTAAGTTTCTGAACGATAAACTGAGAGAGCAAGGTCTCTGTTGCTGGAAGGAGGAAGTACAAATGTTTATCTGCCTAATATCTGACAGCACAAACATGTTTAAAGGGGAGATAAAATGCTTTCCTTGTCATTCGTCACTGTTGACCTGTACCTTCCTTGTCTTTCGCCTGTGCTGCACTGTCGTTTGGGTAGCTCTGGTATGAGAGCGGTGGAACCTGAGGTTTGTGAGGTTAACAGATCATTCACCCTCAGCCTTCTATTCTGAGCTTTGTCCAACACCCCCTCCTCCTCTCTGTCTGCATAACATTACCTTTTAACCAGAAGTTAGAGTCCTGACTCAGTCTTGCTGTAGTGCTTATTGTGCTGTATAGTGTATGTGGCTGCACTACACCCACTCTGAAACACAAACACACTTGTGCATATAATTTGCCTTTACTAGAAGTTTGCAGTAGCAGCGGTTCATGTGTTTGCTTCTCGCCTGTAACTACTGTTTCCTGTTCTCTCACTGCTCTTTTATCCCTGTTGTACTTGCTCTTCCATAACTCACAGCTCCCCCTTCATGTGCCACATGAGGATCAAAGCAGCATTTATCTCCAGCGGCTGTGTTCTTGTCTCCACAGTTCTCTGTCCCACGTAAAGTTTATGGGGAGACTTTTCCGGAGCCATCCGACAAGCCAGCAGAGGAGGGTTCTGGTAATTTGGAAATACCCAAATGGTGGATTGAAATCCAGACCTTCCTTCCTTCCTCTTCAGTTTTCTCATCATAGACTTTCGTTCCTTGTGCTATTTTGTACTTTTCCACTGTTCTTAAGTTTTCAACTCTAGATATGATTCTTAGTCTGTATAGCTATATCTTCTCCATTTGTAATCTTTTACATTTTTTATGCTTGGATGCTGCATCTCTTTTATTCTGACTGCATGATGACTTGTCCGTGGATGCCAGTAATCAGTGTTAGTCTGGACAACTCAGTGATTTTCCTGACAGCGAAGCATCAGGGAAAGAACATGATGCTTTTTCAGTTCTGTGGGCGCCATCAGCAGGCCTCGAGGGGATCTGCAGTCTAGTCTGTTTTCTAACTGTCCAGCTGTCTGGCAGGGGAAACAAATCCTGGCAGAATCTGTGAATCTCTTAAGTGCCAGACATGTTGTAGTTATCAAGCATAAATCCTGTTTAATACTTTTTTCTTTTTTTTTTTAAAGAAACCTTGATTTATTGCACATGATATTTTAGTTGCAAGACTCTTGCTTGCTAAGGATCAAAGGCAAAACCCTTTAATTTAAACATCCAAATTCATTGGCTTCTGTTGTTGCATGTTGGATTTGGGTTAGCTGCTGAGTATAAGCTGTAAGCTGAATGTTTAAATGAAATATTTTGTATGATTGAGGGATATTGCACAGTTTTGAGAACTTTTTGCTTTTGAAAAAGGGACAAAGCGATATGACTTTAGAAAGTTATGATGAACAAATGTGTAAAGCATATTTTTAGATAAGAGATTTTTAGCAAGATAAGAGACTTTGTAATAATTTTGCTATCCATTGATCTATGTGTCCTCAAATAATGACCCCAACCCAGACCACAGCATCACCTCCGCATTAGCCACCATGTCATGAGCCTGCAGATACCTCCTGTTTCCTTTTGGCATTAAAAGAAAATCATTTATTTGTATTGTTAGCTAGAAAGTGTTGTAAAGTTTATTATAGGTCTAATTATTGTGTATGAAATCATTTAGTTGTGGGTGTTTTAATCTGGTAGGTCTATGACTTTGTAGGGATTTTGTGGTAGCAGTTTGTCAGTGATCTGGTCATGTAGTCGTTGGATACTACACAGTACATCTCGTTAGATTAGTGTTTGATCATTACCAACATCAGAAGGAAGGCATGTTGCCATGTTTCCTACATTAATTTTATTGGGCATACAAATTCAAACCACCTTAAAGGGGCGCTCCACTGATTTTACATGAGAACTAATCAGCCTGTAAAACTTAGTAACCTTTATCAGAGTAGAATTAACCATAATGATGATCACTGGGTGTCAGTAAGAGTAGAAATTTAAAAAGATAAAACTGGCATTACTTTAGGGTAGTTGAAGTTGGGATATTTTTAAATGTTTTCAAATTGGGAGGTAGGCATTCTTGGAGGGGGCTTCACACAGTTTCACGGGATTTTAGTGAGAAAATATTAAATATTGTAAGTTACAAACAGCAGATAGCTTAAAATAGCCTCCTTCTCATTGATTTTTTTATTAAAAATCTAGTAAAGCAATATAACAATTCAGGATTTTACTGATTTTTGTTTACAATTTTTTATTTACATTTTCAGCTGAGCCTAATCATTTTAACTCAAATCAGTCAACATGATTAGTTGATCAGTTCAGAAAACCCAAAGATTAATCATATAAAGATTTTCCTTTAGATTTGTGATGATTTATTTCCACTTGACACATAAACGCCAGGCTTTGGATTTTGGTTATGTCTAAATGTAACTGAAATGTTTATGCTGAAACATAAGAAGTGGAATCAAATTGAGACTTTGTCAACCGGATTAAAATCAATGAAGCACCTGTCCTAAAGAAACTTCTGTAGCAAATCACTGGAGCGCTCCTTTGTAGCCACCAGTTAATGCAAACTACCATTTAAATCACCAGCTGCAACAAGCGCAGCACAGCAGATCACATCTAGTCCAGCTCTTAGGTGCATCAGTGCTGGTACTTTGATCTGATGGGTACCAATGATCCCAGTTTCCTTTTATCAGCTTCAGTTTACACGACTGTATTTTAAATTTAATCATTTTCTCATGAGTAGCATCACAAATATCGATCACGTCATGTTTCAGTGGTGAAACATGAGTTATCCTCAAAATTTTAGATTGTGTTACATATTAGGGTTGGTAGGTGTAGCTCCCAGTTTAATGGCTCAAGTGGCGGCTGCAGTATTATCTGCTTAATAGTATTTAATAAGATGGCGAAAGTGAAAGAATTTACTTTTGGTGAGGAAGTGAAAGCGAAATTCGTGTTTATGTTCGGAGGAAATAAGTTGGAAATGGATGCGATAAATGTGAATGTTGTGGACGATTGTACGAAGGACTGCTGCAATGGAAGAAGTCCATATTTTTTTAAAGCAAATTTAAAGCTCATAATGCTATATTTAACTATTTATATGCGATTTGTTTCTGTCGTTGCCAGCTATGAAAACATTTACGACCCCGCATGTGCTGCATGCACTTTACTGCAGCACGTTGCTGCAAACGCATTTCGAATGATTATCAATTTGTTTACAGACATGTTAGTATCACACTAAAAGGACAAGTGCATATTGCAGTGAAACTCAAAAAGCAGATTTAAACTGTAAAAAGGTATCTGAAAGCCTCAGCTTCAAAACCTAAAAGATCAAATGCTTGGATGAAAAAGGTTTTGCACATCTATTACAGTACCTGGTTGTAATAGTTTTACAATGAAATGGCAGTCAGCACCGAAGTCACTGAAGGATCTCAGGTCAGAACCTCATCTGGTCTTCTCAGCTAACATATCAATATAACTCCAATTTAGAGATTTATATTTATACATGAGCAACAATGAAAAAGAAAGAGGTTGCCTTTATAAATGCCAGAAAAATATTTCTACATGTAATAAATTCATTTTGTTCTTAATGCAATAGAATTACCCCGGTTTGGGGTTTTAAGTTTACTGTCTCATGTGGTACTGCAGTACATTAATTTATTCTGTAAATGTTTGTTTTGTAACTATGTTGTTAACTGTGATGGTACATGTGCCCACATGATAATGCAACTCATTTCAAATAAAAGAATTACATACGTAAACAACTTGGTGTGTCTGTTTTGTCTCTGATATCCCTGATCCTGTAACAAATTGTATTCCAAAGACCTAGATAAAAGAAAGTAGAGCTTTTATATTTATTCTGGTTTATTTAACTTTCATAAATGTATTATAATGAAATTTTGTCTTTAACTTAACAACTTTGATCTTTTAACCAGACTTTTAGAGCAAAGGTGCAAGTTGAAGATTATTGTTGATGATGGATGAGTCTTATTTGAAGTAGCGACCATTAGTATAAGAACTTTCATGATTCGTGTCTAAAACAAAGCAAGTTATTGGTACCATGACTAGAATAAATTACTTATACATTTAAACACAAAAAGTAACAAAATGTTTGGTCCATTACTACTTCAGTATTAACAATCAGTGTAGTATTGTGCATGATTGGAAAGCTTGATTAGTAACCTTTTAAAACAAGGTATAACTTTTAAAAGTTGCGCTTCTTTAGATAAGTGACACGGCTGAATATGTGCCCCACACGTTCAGCTGTGTTGCTCATTTCACAGAATTAAGACCCCTGCAAATTTTACCTTGTAAAGGTGACTAATCGGGCTTTCTATTGACAAATAAAGACCTCCAACTGGTATAAAAGAGAAGAAATAATTAACTAAACTTTTTAAGTTTAGTAAAAAGTCTTAAAATACACGACAAATTTAAGAGGCTACCTCTGATTGTTTTGATGGCACTTGCAAGTTGCATTCACCACACTGATTCAACTGATTAAAGTGCTCATATATTCACCAGACACGAGCAAATTCAAGGTTTATGGATCCCATTTCCAAAGAGCATAAAAAACCTTCCAGAGGTGAAAAATGTTTGTAAAACCAACACAGGGAAAATAAACAAAAAACGCTAAATGGAAAATATAGGAAGCAAAATGGTTAATATATTGCTTTTTATCTTTGGTTTCTTTTGTCTTCAGTGTATACTGGTTTTAGTCCAACCGTGGTCTTTTAGACAATTTCCTTTTTAGAGAGAAAGAAAAAAATGTTCCTTGCAAAAGCAGCTACTTCCTTCTTCATGTCAGCAAGTCTGATTCCATCTAACATTGTTTAAATAAAAGGAGCTTAACTTTTTCCAGTCATCACAGTTATCCACAGATCACGTTGGGCTCTTATGCCTTTATTTTTTCCTCTCTCTCAGCTGCTGCTCCTGAAAACTCTTGCTCAGCTGCAGCTGGTCACGACTAGCTGAGCGTGTGGCCTCGCTGTCGCTGTTCAGGATGTTGAACATCCAGGGTTGGCGTCCTGTCAGGATGAAAAGTTGTCGTTGGGTCACAGGTTGGTGTCTGTGAACATGGTGTGCTCCTTTCTCACGGTGCTGAAGCCTTTGATAGTGTCAACAAATTCCTCATCGTCCATGAACTATAGAGAGAGACAAAAAACGAATTTTGCAGTTAGAAACTGCAACCTTTTTTTCTTGTATCAGTGCATACCTCCACTTTTCCACGTATAAATTTGCTGGTTTGTTGCTGTACAAAAGTTCATTCTAATTTCAATTCTAGTCTCTTTTCATATTTAGTGTTTTATGATGCAGTTTGTTAATGTCTGGGTTGCTGACAGGTCACACCAGCACCTGAACTCTTCTACTGTGAAGCCATATTGTTTAAATTGATAAATTATGCATGCAGTTTGGCATTGTCTTGCTGAGGCATGTAAGGGTCAGTAAAAAATATGTCATAAGCTGCTCTTAAACCTGCAATTTAGATGTTACCAGGTTCTCTGGAGATGATGGAGTAGTCAAAGATTAAACAATTTCACATAAGGGAACATTATCTTGAAATAACCCAGGCTGCTGAATCTGCCTAGCTTTACTTCCGAGAGACTCTGCCTCTGTAAGGTGCTCTTTCTATACCTAGTCATGTTACTCATCTTTAGTGTGACTGTGGCATCAGTTTGAATAGGTTCAGCATAGGTTTCTGGGGTCTCTCACCATCCCACTGTCATGGCCTGAAACATTTGGGTCCCATACTTCATCATCTTCTGCCAGTGACTTTCCATCCATCATCTGGCTGACGCTGCGTCTCAGGGAATTCACACTGAGGATGCCCACTTCACCCTGTTGAGGGGCTTCATCAGCAGGTTCACATTTAGCTGCCAGTACTTCCTGCAGAAGACAAAAAGCACAACATATGATTAAAAAGTACAGCCAAAAGTTTATTTGTACACGTTGATGAGGTGTTTTACCTCAATCTTCAAGGTGAAGCCTTTGAGGGTCACACTGTTGGAGAAGCTTGTTGTGTCAGGCACAGTGTCAAACTGAAAAGGGAAGTGAGTGAAAGTCTAAAGTGAATACTTGTACACGAGGAAATTATCTTTTACAGTGAGCTGAAGTAGTTGTGGACTTAAATGGGCCAGTTTATGAAATAGAAAAGAGTCTTGTCACTACTATTGTTTCAGCTCTAAACAGGGCCGGCCTGAGTCTATATGAAGCCCCTTACAGAATTTGCTTTCTATATGGGGCTTTCTGTATTGCAATAACTAAGATACTATGTGTCTTAGTTAGTTAGTGGTGTGGGGGCACCAAGTTGTTGCTTAGTTTGCTTATAACTTGGGCCGGCTCTGGCTCTCAACATGGGTCAAAGGTTGAATGAAATAACCTTGTAAGAAGTTCAGATAAAAACAATGATACCACACAAAAACAGGTCAAGAAAAGATGCTAAAATTCTAAAGAAACATCAGAAAATGTCAGCAAGTCCAGGTACGCTTTATGCTGGCCCTTTGTTATGACTTTCTGGGGCGCTTAAGTAGAGCAGATATGTTGAAAGTGAAATTACTGCTGTAATAATGGCCTAGTTTCTACATTGCTATTGTCGATCAGATAATAAGGAACTGTGGGTAAAGAACCCCCTCACCAAAACAGAGTTGCTGGGTGGGTAGACAGCCATGGGGTTTCTCTTTTGCATGGGGAGGGCTACCAGTGGAGGTCTCTCCCTGTTAAGTGGGGGTTTGTTCAGGGCCTGGTTTAAAAAAAAAAAGGGAAATAATTTTATCAGCTTTTTGTCCTAAAAAATAATAGAACAGAGAAGAGATTTGGAATCTTGTTTTTGCTGCTGATAATTAAGATGTTAATTTATTGGTTTATGATGTCACTTATCATCATGCAAATTTATTCAGATGTTACATTAGACTTGACACACAATTAGAGTCACAAAAAAAAAAAAAAAACTATCACTTACCTTATGAAGCATGATTCCTAACACAAAGGCGAGCAGCAGCAGGGCAATGCCTGCCATCACAACAATGAACCACAGTTCCTGGACAATTTGCTGGCCTTTTAGACCTCCCTCTGCCCGATCACCACCACCCCCTCCACCTCCTGGAGGAGTGGGGCTTGGTGAATCTGGATCATTACATTACAGTAATTTAATTAATGTTTGTCCCCTGGGGGATTTAAACCCTGGTCTCCCACATGGGAGACAGATGCTCTACCAATTGAACCAACCATATCACAAACACATGCCAAACTAGCATTTAATTACTAGAACAAAGAAGGATAACTGCAGACATGTAAGATTTAAGTCTGAGGGTAAACATTTCTAGTAATAAAATAATAAAAACAAATGATAAGGAGTTTTTAAAATGTTCTAAACAAAAGAAAAACAGGCACAAAATAAGAGATGCTGCTATCAAGAAGCCTTAAACAATTACAAAGACACACAGAATGATTACAAAGAATAGCAAAGTGACATTAACAGCTACAAAGAGGCTCAAAAAGCAAAATTCAAAATATCTTAAAATAGCTGAAAAGGTCTTAGGAACGACAAGAGAGAGGCCAAAAGCAACACAAGTGGGCTTAAAATGACTAAAAAGATACAAAAACGTAGATAAAAAATGACAAAGAATGGAAAAATGGCTAAAAATACACACTGCAATCACAAATACATCCAAAACTTTCAATTTGTCCTTTTCTATTAAAAAGAGTTTGGGTGTATTTTACAAGGACCCTGGTGGTTTGCGTAATATATAAAATCCACTAAACATTTCATTCATCATAAACATCAATAAATAGAGTAGCTATTATCTGACTTTGTAAAATATATTACACGTAAAAACACAACTCTAAGCTAGTGTGTCTGTTGGTCCAAATGAAGTGAACCAGTTTTACACTTTGGATGGCAAATATCCTCATTTGTAAAGAGGTCAGTTTCTGTTTGCAGAACATGCTGAGCATGTAACCTGCCTATCCAACTGACTCCTTCAGCTTAAACAGCTTTATATTATAGTCACTCAGACTTTGAAGGATTTATATTTGAAGGATGCACATCTCAAATCGACACTGAGAATGAAAGGGGATCGTGTGCGCTTGTAGAAGAGATAACATTGTAACCGGAGACAAACTGGCTTGCATGGCCTAGTTTTTAGCTGTGAGAAATGGCACAAGCCTCCACACTCAGTCATTTTTATCCTCTCCTATAGATGTAGCTGCTGTGGACTGTCTTGTTACAAACTGACACAAGGGTGGAAAAGTGAATCAGGGATTCGTGGAAGAAAACAGAAGGGACTCACCAGTGTTTAGGTCCGTGTTTCGGCCTGTGGTGGGGGTGCTGGCAGCCCCTTGCTGTGTGATACATTGATCAGAAGGCCAAACACCTGCAGAGAGTTGAGGATCACACCTGTCGCTCCATCAATATTTTACACCTGAGACTTTTACTTGCTGACCAGCTCCCCTTTAACATTCCACTGAGGATTCAAGATTTGAAAGTGTTAGATCACCATGTCCTGTTCCAGACCCTGTGGCTAAGATTTCCTGAAAAGAGCCAAGAAGAAACTAAGCATCTTACGTTAGAGGTAGAGAGCCTCGAAGAAACCGTATGAGCATTCCTCTGTGCCTCTAAAACTCCCATCAACCTTTGCTTTTCCTCAGCAGTGCCATGGTAACAGTCAGGTGTCAGATTTCAGTTTACCTGAAGAGCCATGGTTGTAGCATATTACTCCTCTGATACTGCAGTGTCTGTGTCTGTCTATATCTATTCATATGAGGCAACTTCCATATACATTTATATGAAAATATAATCTGAAATGTTGTACAACTCATTCTATTCTTCTATTGCTGGTTTGGGGGGAAAAGTGCTCACAAGCAACTGAATATTAACTTAGCAGTAATTGTAAAAAAGCCATGCATATAGTGCTGCAGCCCTGACAAATAAATGCAGCAACAAATCTACACAAGAAAATGTTTAAGTTCAATGTTGCTGCAACTGCCTGTTTTTCAGCAAGTGCCTCACATCCTGTTTGAAAGTGATGCATCCTCAGGCCGTGGGTATCAAATCCTTTCTTTCTGTTGCAGCCAAAACCTTTTAAACAGCTTCAATAATACAAGTATTGCTGCCTCGTTGTTATGAGGGACTCTGTCACTCCTTCTTTTACAGTTTTGCTACTGCTGCAGAGTTGCTACCGACTGAATCGTAGGAGGTTTTTTATAGGTGGAAGTTGAAAACAAAAATACCTCAAGTTTTATTGCTACATCTTCTACCCTATGATCAGACTGTAACAGTAGGTAAATGCTTTCAATTGTTGTTGAGATTCACTCTTAGATTATGAGTCAACAGTTGTTTTTTTATTGGGATTAATTATTTACAGGCTCTCAAGAGACATCTTCACTTAATATGAGCTCCAAATATATTTGAGGATATCATGACCTCTGTGTTGTCAGTGTGGCGTCTTTGCAATATGCTGTGTAACCACGTGGTGGCGCTAAGTAGCTGCAGCAGCTGTTTGCAGTGTTGTGAGACTGTGTCCTGATGAATGAGTCAAAGGCAGCAGAGCATTATGCAAGCAGAGCTGCAGTGTCCCGTATCCCCAGTCACAGCTAAAATTGCACTGCAGTCCTGAAGACAGCAGCTCCACCCAGGTTTACATGCTTAATTAGGATAATTAGCTATATACTCATTGTTTTTCCCTCCAGGACTGAGCAACATAATCAGCCGAACAGTCTAATTAGGATAAAATCAATTCTCTCTGTGTCATCATCGTAAATATACGTTTTCCTATCTGCTGTGGGGGATGATTATGAATGACTGGCAGATGTCAAAACTTCAGATTTAGAAGTAGCTTGTCATGGTGTTCAAGATAGCACAAGGGGAAATCACTATACCTTTAAACATGAGCAGCTTTGAGTGGATCTGGAATAACCTCCACAGCCAAATCTGGACATTTTCCAAAATGCTACCACTCTGTGGTCTGGTTTTATCCTGCTACTTCAAATATTCTAAATTAAGCGCTGTCTCTCACTGTGGAGTAAACAATGGGGCCCTCCTCAACAGTATCTTAACATGACCTATTTTCCTCCTCACTTTTTAAAAGCCCTTTCTGCTTTGAGATGCCTTTTTCTATCCATTTATTCTCTTGAATGTTTGCCCCCTTCTGATTTCAGAGTGATTTATGTGAAGTTTCTTGAAAACGCTGTATTTAATGGATTATTACTGTCTGACTCCAAAATGCACATCTAAGAGATGTTTATGGGAATCATAAGTAACTAAGGTTCACCAATGCACAGTAAAAATGAACAGCTATAATCTTGGAACATTTTATGTTATTTTGTCCATTTAAACTATAAAAACTTGGTTTAACCCTTTAAAGCCTGTGTTTCTCCAGCAAAGTCACTCCACAGTTTCCAACTTAAAGAAGGTTTCTCAGCAAATGAACATTTATTGGGAATACATGACTTTAGTTGCAACATAAAAGGATGTTTTCAGCTAGAATATTTCGCCTTCTTTTCACCCGCCCTTTATGTACATCGGTCCGATCCACTTGATGTGTGGGTGTGCTAGGCTTGAGACTATGGACCCTCCTTGCTTGGTAATATACACCAAATGGACATGATTAAAAGGTCAAAACCTAGATTATCACTAGATTTTGAAGACATTTTTTCGAACATGTCCAGAAATCATTTTAAATAAAAATAAAAAAAGGAAAATAGGAGAAGAGGATGAAGGAAAAGAATGAAGGAGAGTTTGTAGTTGGACAACACCTATGGCAGGAAGTGAAGTTAAACACATCACTGAGTATTTTTCATGGAAAAATTGTGCCCCATGTGGCCATTTCAAAACCTTGCAGGGTTAGTTAAATGTAAAAAGCCACTGCCTGCAACACAAATAAGAAAAAAATGAGAACTAAAGTGATAACACTAGTTGTTTTTTTTAAATCTGTACACATTGGTTCGCATTCCCAGATATCAATACTCTGTATCAAAGCACATATTAACTCTTGGCTCATTTGATTTATTTTTTACAGAGGAGCTACCCTACTTCTAATACCCTAATCAGCATTCATATCTTGCTGTGATGATTTGGGACAATGCTTTTTTATTGAGGAAGTGATCTCACCCTTGAGTGCCAGAATCAGCCTTTTTTTACAGCCCATCTCCTTTGGGCCTCATCCATCACCGGGATGTCTGGGTACCACGACCACTAGACACATACTAACTCATTTAAGAAGAGGGACATATCATTCAAGATCACTAACTCATTTACAGATGCCTGATGTGGTGAAAATTCTGCAGCTTGTTCAAATTCCCTGGTGAGTTCTGTGAGTTTTAACCACAGATAAATTAGAAGACTATCTGAGTTCTGCTGACAGAGAAGGGAGAATAAAGGACAAATGGGTTCACTTGGATTTTGATTAGTCTTTCATCTATCTCTGTTGTGTCAGGTTTCTTTCCTCATCGTTTCAAATAAAAGCATTGTATTTTATTAATATTATATTCATGAAAAAAATTAATTTCACCTTTTTTAAATCTGAGGTTTTATCTATCAGGGGCTTTTTTATATGTATCATCAAATTTCCACCAGATTTCTAAATGAAGTAAATTAACTTGCTGTACTTGCTATAAATGTAATTTTCTGCATTGCAATATCAGTCTTTTACAATTTATTACAAAGATATGAGTCGATTCTTCTGGACAGTATCACTTTTTTGCAGGTATTTATTTATGCACAGCTGTATTGAGGTCCTACCACAGCAGCTGAGTCAGGTTGAGGTCTGGCCTTTGAGTGTGTTTTTTATTTTTTTCCCAGCAATTCTGTTGTAGATTTGTTGCATTTGGGGGTCATTGTTCTGTTGTATGACACAGTTTTACCCAAGCTTTAGCTATCAGACCGGTGGCCTCTAATTTGACTCAAATACTGTGGTGTATAGGAGTTCATGGTCCCATGGCTGTAGAAAAAACAAAACAAATCATCACCCCTCATACACTATGTTTGACAGTTTATATGTGTTTATTCTGATATGTTGTGTTAGGTTTTGCCCAGATGTGGTGCTGAGCATTATGGCCAAATGGTTCCACTTTGGTCTTACTCGTTACCATGTTTAGGTTTGTTTGAGAAGAGGCTATCTCCTGGAAACCCTTCTGAACAAAGCATACTTGTTTAATCTTTTTCTAATTGTGCTGTCATGAACTTCAACATTTAACATGTTAACTGAGGCCTGCAGAGTTTGACTCTTGTTTTTATCAGTTATCCTGATTATTGCACGGTCTGACCTTATTATAACATGTTTTCCACTATGATGGACTCCAGATAACGATTACCTTTCTAAGATAATTGTTGATGTCTTTCCTCCTTGGCATTGTGTTAACACACTGACAAAACATCTGCTTTTATAGAGGTGCTCACACTGATGATGATCAATCAAGTGTGTTGAGTAGCAGCACCTGGCTGCTACTTACCAATTTAAATCCTGTGGAAGCAGTAAAAGTGGACTTATTTCTCGCACACAAATTGGTTAAATTTGAAATAAATATGTCATGTGTTATTATTCATCTAAGGTTTTAGTTAACAGATTTGTAGATCTGGCAAGGATCGAATGGGTTTTTATGTCCCGACATCTAAAACCTTAGAATTTAAGCAGGGGAGCTTATTTTCTATCCACAGTACACCTTTACAAACATTTTCAAAATACATAAAATGTCTTATGCAACAGCTACTAATCCAAAAAAATGTGTTACTATGAATATACAGCATTTCATAAATATGATTATATTAAACTTGTCATTATTTGTATGAATAAAGCAGTTTTCCCCACATTTAGAGAGAATGGATTATAAGTAATAATATCAGTCTAAGAGACAATTAAGTAAATATCAACTGCCAGTAAGGGCCACAAGGTGCTGCTATATGCCACTGAAGACATCTGAGGGGACGCCGAGTTTAGAGATTAAATTTCTAGAATTCATTAACCCATCATAAAGCCATTACAGATGACTTGGATAATTTGTGGAGAATAGTTGACAAATTTACTCAAACACACACAATACCTTTAAATCTGCCTGCACTCAGATTATAAACTATGCTTTTCTCTACAGCTTGTAAATGAAAGGATGATATTAAAGTGTTACTAAAACCCAACTAAAAATAGAATATAAGAGAGAGTTTGTTTTTTTCTCGGGGTAACTGTATGACAAAGTGATGAGTGGGATGCCTCTGCTTCTCTCAGCCTCAACTGGCAGATGATGACCAGCACTCTCTGGGGCCACTGTTAGAATTCATTACATTATTGCTGTTAATTATAAATCTCCATCCAACTGGGGTCGGATGGCCTAAATTTGGCTATAATGGGCCTAACATAGAAATAACAGTCCATTGTCAGGCTCTGCAGCATAGACTAGACCCACTTACCAGCTCTTAATGAATTTCTCCAGACCCCTCTCTGCTTTATTGAGGAAGATCACACTGGGACAATATAATCTTTACATTAAGGGGATCGTCTTTATTGCCCAGAAATCCACCTGAGAATGAAACAGCACGCCACAGCTTATCCAGACAAAGCATTTTTGCATCTTTAAACACCACTGTTGGCATAAAAATGATGTATTTACAGCAAATCTTACTTGACAAATATTAAAACTTCGTTGCTACATCTGATCATCTTAACAAAAATAACCACACTACAGCGTCACAGTACCTCAAGTCAATTAAAAGAGCAAGACTTGGATTTTTATTACTGAGATTCCTTCCGAATTGAATCCCTTCATTTGACATGTGCTGCAAATTTAAATAATCTTCACACAGCACACTAATAGATTAACAGAGCGCCATCACCAGGTTTCCCAAACTTTATGACTAAAAGGAAATACAGTGCACAAATTTTATCCTACACATTGACTTCTACCATAGAAAAGACATCAAGCAACCCCTCCCCCCCCAAAAAAAAATTTAATCCAGGATATACATTATGGCAGCCTTTTTACATTAAGTCATAGTCTTCTACACAACTCTACTATATTATGATCCTCTAGTACAGATTCCACTTATAATCAGGTTGTCTTTAATGTCATGATATGATGTAGATTTCAGTGCTGTAGCAGAGAAGCTAGTAAAAAATTATCTTACAACGATATCAGTTTAAAAATCTTTAAAAAATGATCATCCACTGCGGATGCTCATTAATAAGTAAAAGAAACTAACAGAACATAGCCACTTTTAAATAAATATTTCTTTGCATCATGACATTAAGTACTCATTCCCTGAATTTTTTCCAACCAAGAGGCCAGTTACTGTTGTCTTCGTTGCAGATCACGTCCTCGCTTCTCTTTTATCACATGTGCATGAATGTAATGAGTGGACGGATATATTTTTGCAATACACGGCTAGAGCAAGGAAGCAAGTCTATGTGAACATCTCATAGGCCACATCATATTACTATGGACATTTGCTGGTATTATTCAGTTATACAAGTCTTTACTCTTTGGCAAGACTAAATTTGTTAGCTTTTACAGGACACATTTACCTTTTCTATACAAAAAGGACAACTTACACCCAGTCATTAAAGTTCTCTAAATGCACTAGAATGCAGATATTACAGGCTTTAACAGAAAAAAATAATCCACGCGGATCTTCAAGTATCAGCTGGTCTTGAAATAAAATTTACTATGTTAGGCATGTAACAGTAAATATCTGTAGAAGGTGACTCCTATGATTGTTGTCCATTTTCCTCATCCTTTAAAGCAAGTCAGCACATTTATGCAAATTTGACTGCTTATATTTTCTCCACTCCTGTTCAAACTTTCTTAGGAAGCAGAAGGGTTGTGGCTCTATAAATGTTCCAGCTACTATGTTCCCAGCTATTGCAAATTAGAGACTTTATCGCCAAATGCAAGTTGAAATGAACAAATACACAGAGTCAAACCCCACTGTTACCCACCATCCTTCATTACCTATCGTTGTGACCTCAGAAACAAGCTAATGTCTGTCCGTGTTCTGATCAGGCTTTGGCCTCTAGTAGTTCGAGGAACAGTTTGTGCATAGGCACACGGCCGTCCTGTTTGATGCTGCAGAAGTGCTGGACTGCACGAGCGGCCGTCTGACGGAGAAGAGGGAGGGTCATGATCATCTTGCCTGCGCGTCGAGGATCCTCTGGATGGCGTAAGGCCTCGTAGTCCTGCAGGGCACCATGAAGCACATCCTGGAGTCTTTGAACTGCCTCCAAGTCCTCAATTTGCATGGAGTCTATAATACAAAATAGAAATGAAAGATTAAGTCATGTTATTTACACAAAACATAACGAGCAGATACAACATCCAGTCTGTAATAACAAGCTAAATACCGGAGTTAGCAAGCGCGATAGCTTTGAGGGCCACAAACTCCTCCTTCTCCAGCCCCATGCTTTTGTATTTTTTCACCAGCTGCAAGATGGCGTTGTTGAGATCAAGCAGCCCAGCCAGTTTTGATTGATCCTCATCCATGATGTAGTCCTCAGCGTAAACCAGCTTGTCCTCAAAGGCCAGAGAGCGAAACACCACTCGAAGGATCAAAATCTCCATCCAGCCGCTCTGCAACAGACTCATCTGGTCTGCTAGAGAAAGTGAGGGGAAGCCTGGAAAGAGGAGAAAATAGAAAGGCATAAAAGGACCTGAACAAGGGTTTTTCTGATTCAATGTATTAGAGCACAGTTAAAGTTTAGCACTGACTGAAAGGAGTGATGACACATACTGTTATATTGCAAGAATTAAAAGTAAGCAGAACTTCTAAAATATTACTCATATGAGAGGTGAAAAACTTCCAACACCTCCACACTTCTCACCCATTAATCAAATTTTTCCAACAAAGGAAATCCGTCACATTTTTTTTCCTTTTAGAGACCATCTCAACCCCATCAGATATTTTTTTATGTCTTACAAATGCAAAGATATTCTTCTATGTCTGCTAGAAATTGTGTTTTTAACTGGGTTTTGGGACAAACCTAACCATTTATATTAACATCACCCCTAGTGCAGACTGCCTGCATCACAATGATTTCACTTATGAAATGGCCACACAGCAAAAGGTGTAATAAAGGACAGAAGGAATGAATTGGTGGTAAATTTAATTACTATCTGTAGGACACACCTACTTTGATTGACAATTACACCCCACAGGAGTATGATTAAACCTGCTAACTGTCACCGCATAAACCTGCATACACACACACTCACACATGCGTTTACTGTAATTAAACGGGTGATTTTTACAGAGCAGGGTGAGGCGGGGGAGCTGTTTGTATTTTTGACACCATCGTTGATTGTTATCAGGAGCCACTCTTTACAATCACCGTGGCGACGCCAGTGGCACCCATATCCCCTCTCTCACTTCATGATTGATTGGAAACACTGTTAGTGCACAATTTTATCGGTCGATGGGGATCAGTATTCTGGTTTAGGGCCATCGATCAGGATCAGGGACCTGGGTGAGGCAGTATGTGATGAAATCTCAAGCAATTTATTGATAGGTTTTATGGACAAATACATGTTAAATCTTCAATAAAGAGAATGTTTTAAAATAAAGGAAGGATCATGAAGGACATGTTATGGAAAGGCAGATTACAGTGTTGAAGTCAAACACTTATGTTGTCCAGACCAATTCCTGTATATTTAAGCCATTTTAAACCATCTCCATACAGCTGCATCCCAGAGGGTTACCCCCATGCTAAGAAAGCTCCTTCTCTGAAGTAAGAGCTAAAAAAAGACACTATGAAAGCAGTTCTATGAACTACACTGAGCAGCATTTCCTGTGGTGTGGACACAAAAAACAGGAGGGGAACTGACAATTGTTAGAACAATTATGAAAAGGGTTCCTACAGTCCAAAAGTACCTGAAGCACTGTTAGAACCCTACACATTTCTTCTTCTCAAAAGGTTTATTTCAGACCATTTTTTTATTTCTTCTCCTACTGCTGTTTTTTACACCCATACATCTTCCATCCCATTATGCCAAAAAGGATGCTCCACTTTGCCTGACAAGTATCTAGAAACAGCCACAGCCACAGTTCATATCATGTCAACACAGCAGTCACACACCAGTCGCCTTAAACGCACACATATTTGACAGCCAACTTCTATCACAGACTCAAAAAAGGCCAAAAACAAAGAGGGCAGTTGGTCTTTAGCCAGCTCATCTGCCAGTCTGGCCCTCAGACTTCAGTCCACATCACTGTCAATCTGCCTGATAAAAGCAGACACAGAAGAGGGGGTGCAGGCAGGACAGTAGACCCGTCACACTAACCTCCCCTTGGGCAAAGAACTCAGATGGCCTGGGACACTTTGCCCAGGACCCCAGGTCTCCCAGCAATGGGGGCTGCGTGTCCTGCCACTCATCCAGAACTGATGTGACATGGCCATTACGCTGCTAGGAAGGGCCAGACTTTATTTTTTTCTTTCTTTTTGAAACATCTCTTTTCTTTCTCTACGTCTTCCTGAATTCAAATTATGTTATTGTCCACTTGTAACATTTTGTCTTCTAAATTGTGATGCCCGTCATCTCTGTTTTCCTTTTCTCCTCACTGGTCCTGCCTATCCATGTCTTTGTAATTCTGTTGTTGTCTTTTTGATGAAACTCATAAGATTTATTGGCTACCAAACCCAAATTTCTCAGTCACTGGGAGAACCTGTTCAGATCACAGTGCAATAATCTCATAGTTGCATAGCCAACATGTAGGGAGGAGAAGCATACGGATAACGGGCTCTGGAAATGTCGCAATGCTCAACTGTCTCTAATGTTTGTAATATGCATTTCTGTACAGCATCTGAGTATCTTTAGTTACATCTAATTTGAGTAAATTGACAATATGATGTTACTGCACAATGCTTAAAGTAAAAATGCTTAACAGATTTTATCTAGATACAATTACATTTTCCAATGTAATAACTTAATTAGCTTTAATAAGCCTTTGGTCAGATTTAAGGCTCAAAACGCGGACAAGCAACTAAATATGGTTGGGTTTAGAGAAAAAAAACTGCTTATTATAGCTTTTCAATTTCCAGAGCTGATTTGGATCAGAACATCGAGATACAATGTTTGCAAATACATAAAATCGTCCAATTTATTTAAATGACTGAACCAAATTATTCTAGTTTATTAAAACTAATAAGGAACAGTATAATACATTTACTGCCTGAAAAAGTTTGCCTTCCCTTATCTTAAACTTAATAAATAAACATAAAATAATGACGTGATAAGATTTAAAGTTGCTGGCGAATGGCTTCTTGAAACTGGGCTTGGCTAACCGTTTCCCACCTTTTCCAGTCTTTATGCTGAACAAGGCTAATTGTGCCAGCTTCAGCTGAAATAGGGATTAAGCATGTTTCCCTGAAGGCAGATACTTTTTAATTCACACAAACACCAAAAGAGACTCAAGAACATTGGCTCAAAGATAACTCATATATACTGAGAAATAAGACAAAGAGGGAGGAAGTGAGTGATACAAGTCATGATAGCGAGTGTTGGACAAATAGACTGAGGGTTAACTGTGTTTAATTATTAGACAGGTTTAAAAATTAAACATGTTCATGTGAACAAAGCAGTATTAGAGGAATAAACTCAATGAATTACAGAAAAAGAGATCAGATTTGACAGGATTTAATTAAATTATCCTTTAGTGTTGCTTTCAGCTTTTCTACATTAATGATCTGTTAACAGATTAAATTGACGAATTTGTCATTTTGATTTGCTTTTCCTCTTAAAATGATTTTCTTGACCACAATTAATGCTACTGTAACAGAATATTAGTAATGTTTGGGGTACTATAATTACAAACACCTATACAGAATAGACAGAGGGGACATTAAGCTCTTCTAAAACCACAGCTAGGGATCCTGGTACGAATTTTTCTGGTCTAGAAAACCTTTTGTTTGCCACGACATGCCTGATGCATTTTGTTGCATTTCATGTATTTTTGGTGACATTTCCGAAGTTTGATTAAAATGTGTTTGACATCTGGATAAAATCTGCCCTGTTTTCCCTCTGTCCCTCTCCCCCCCAGGTGGGTATCTGCTGTGTGTACAGCCGCCTCTCACCGCTGCTCTGCTCCCCCAGCAAAACCCTCTACTGGCAAAGGGCTACAAATATACACCCATCAGTCAGACTCCATCTGTCTTGTGCGTTGACAGTATAGAGCCAAAAATGGGGGTAGGACAGACAGACAGACAGACAGTAACTGCCTTGGGGCGGTGGGGGTGGCAACCGTGCTAGAGTGTGTTTATTTTACAAAACAGACCTATGGAAATCCTGATGAGGGATCCTAGGGACCCTAACACACATTAAATGATTGCCTCATCTAGTTTGTAGCAAGAAAAACAGGAATGAATATAGCAGAGGAACAGAAACACACACACACACCTGCTGTGTTTTGTAAGCATTTCAGAGACAAGTCATCAACAAAAAAGTTAAAAAAAAAAAGAATCACAGGTGTCTCCTTGTGATGTTTTGGGTGTGGATAGCATGGCTGATAAAGCAGGCGCAGGAACAGAGAGATAAGAAGATAGGATGGAAAGGAAATCAAGGGAGGCTATAAAAAAATTTAAAAAGATTTCTTTTTC
This sequence comes from Rhadinocentrus ornatus, assembly GCA_037177495.1. Lineage (NCBI taxonomy): Eukaryota > Metazoa > Chordata > Actinopteri > Atheriniformes > Melanotaeniidae > Rhadinocentrus > Rhadinocentrus ornatus. The sequence continues at coordinate 11,506,310 of JBAMHW010000025.1, forward strand.
CAAGATTATTTTACTGTAAGGTCATACCAACTCTTTCTTGTTGCTCTAAAATGTTTAAAATGACGTAGAACATCAAATCACCACTTTATAGGGCTGCGCTATTACACCAAATACAAATATTTATCATTCTAAAACACGTACAGATATGCAAATGACCATATCTGCAAATAGTAGGATTGTTACTATGTTTCAGATGAAGTCCTTTTGATTCAGGTAGTTTTTCAGCGCATAACTTGCAATGGCTGGCCATTCATTTACAGTGAATCAATAGAAATTTGAAAGGTATTTATTTGGATAAACAGTTAATCAATATGACTATTTTTGTCTTAGGAAAAATTAGAGATGCACCAATCTGCTTTTTTACGGTTGGCCTGATTCTGATATGTGAACATTATTGTGATTATCCTCATCATAGCTGTTATTGTCTAAGGTTTTATTAGGCTGTAGGAAACCGCACATCACTTTTTAATAAGTGAGCAACTGAAAAACAAAATTAATCCAATTTAATGTTTTCCAAAATAATTTATAAGAAAATAAAAACCTCCAAAGTAAATTGAAGACAATGTCTATAGTTGCTCATAAGCTTAATAAAAACAAAAGGTAGCTATAATTTAGCAATTACAAAAGATTTTTTTCATGTTTAAAGTCCAAGAGAATGTGTTGAAAGGGAACCAAGATGCACACAAATAATCTGGGGAAACTAGCCTATTAGCTGAATGTCTGTAGGGGAGCTCCTCTGCCTTTCAGAGGGCCAAGCTCCCCTTAGCTCCCCCAGTAATTCGCACCATATTTTTAGTTCAGTTTAAAGATGCTACAAACAAGACTGTGCTAGTTGCGAATGTTTAAAATGCTACAGAGTGCTATGTGCATTAGTGAAAGCATTGCAAACGCTGTGCTGTGAAATTAGCCGTCATGCTAAACTAGCTGCAGCATAAAGGTGAAACAAAAAATAATAATAATAATAATAATTTTGAGCAACACTTAATTTATTTCAGTAATTCAACTTAAAAGGGGAAACTAATATATAATATAGACTTATTACATTCAAAGTGAGATGTTTCAAGCAACTATTCTTTACAATTTTGATGATTATGGCTTACTGTTTATGAAAACCCAAAAATCTAAATCTCAGAAAAGTAGATTACATGAAATCAATAAAAAAAGAATGTTGAAAACAGAAATGTTGACTATCTGAAGAGTATAGTGATGCATATGAACTCTACTTGGTTTGAGCCCCTTTTGCATGAATTACTGCCTCAATGCGGCCTGTGGCACTGCTAGGATGTAATGGAAGACCAGGATTGTTCAATGGCAGCCTTCATCTCTTCTGCATTGCTCAGGTTCATGTGTCTCATCTTTCTCTTGGCGACGCCCCATAGCGTTTCTGTGGGGTTCAGGTTCAGGTCAGGAGAGTTTGCTGGCCAATCAAGCACAGTAATTCCTTGGTCATTGAACCAGGTTTTGGTTCTTTTGGCTGTGTGGGCAGTTGCCAAGACCTGCTGGAAAATAAAGTTTGCATTTCTAGAAAGCTTTTCTGCTGATAGAAGCATGAAGTGCTCTAAAATCTCCTGGCAGACGGCTGTGTTGACTCTTGATTAAATAAAGCACAGTGGATCCAACACCAGCAGATGACATCGTTCTCCATATCAACACAGGCTGTGGAAACTTCACGTTGCACGTTAAGTGTCTTGGATTGTTGCCTCTCCATTCTTCCTCCAGACTCTGGGATCTTGATTTCCAAACGAGATGCATAATTTGCTCTCATCAGAAAAGAGCACTTTGGACCACTGCTCAACAGACCAGTTAATTTTTCTTTAGCCCAAGCTTTGTCCAGGAGCAGCTTGACAAGAGGAATACAACATTTGAAGTTCATGTCCAGGATGCATCTGTGTGTGGTGGCTCTCGAAGCACTAACTCTAGCCTCAGTCCACTCCTTGTGAAGCTCCCCCACATTTTTTAATGGCCTTTTCCTGACAATCCTCTCCAGGCTGCGGCCATCCCTGCTGGATTTGCACCTTTTTCTTCCACACTTTTCTCTTTCACTCAACTTTTTATTGATGTGCTTTGAAAGCATCCAACGTCTTTTGCAGTTACCTTTTGAGGCTTTCCCTCCTTGTGGAGGGAGTCAATGATGGTTTTCTTCACAACTGTCAGGTCAGCAATGATTGTGAATTCTACTGAAATACACAGAGACCATTTAAATGCTTAGGAGTCCTTTGCAAGTGTTTTGGATTAATTAGCTGATTAGAGTGTGACACTTGGAGGCTACAGCACTGACCCTTTTTTTACACTATTCTAATTTTCTAAGATTTTGGTTTTTGTAAGCCATAATCATCAAAATTATGACAAATAAATGCTTGAAATATTTCACTTGCCATATAATAAGGCTATACAATACATTAGTTTACCTTTTTAAGTTTAATTACTGAAATAAATTACGTTTTCACGATATTTAAATTTTTTGAGTATCATCTGTATCTGCAAAACAACCCCTGGAGATTCCCATGCCTTGCTATGCAGCTTTTCTGCAGGCTAATCCCTTCAGTTTTCACATTATCTGCTGGAAATTTACCACTTTCCTGGAATGCTTCAGTGATTGTCTGCTCCGTAGAACTTTTTCCTTCCTTCTTAGCTGAACAACATTTTTCCATGGAAACCTTGGCTGTACACACATTTTAAGTTGCTGTCTTGCTTTCCTATGTTTCCAGACTAAAATATTTTCAAATTAGTGACATGCTACATTAGCAAAGGCAGCCCAATCCTCATCAGACTTGTCAGCGCAGGTGTTCGGTAACGTTAGGCGTAAAAAACTAAATAATATTTAATTATTTATTTACACAAGTTCTAATGTTAATACCTCAAACAGATTCTGCTTTAAGATATTTTGTTTGGCCTAAACCTCCATAATACTTATATATTTTTAAAACACTGGACCACGAGAGGTCCCTCTGTGGGTCGGTGACGTGGATCGGGGAATACAGCCAGATATCCAATGTCCCAGCCCGATATCAATATTGGATCAGATCACTCCCAACTCTACGAAAAATGCTCCTCAATAGTCTTAATTTATTATTCATCCCAATTCTTCGTCATGCCGGATTTGGATCCTCAATCCCACCAACACTTCTTCTGATGGGGAAGCAGAGTCAGGGGACCCAGGGGTGGGCCCTCCTATCTCTGGGGTTGAGGTTGCTGAGCATGGTTAAAAAGTTCTTCAGTGGCAGAGCTCTGGGAGTGGATGAGATCCACCCAGAGTTCCTAAAGGCTCTGGATGCTGTAGGGCTGTCTTGGTTGACACATCTCTGCAGCATCGTGTGGATATCAAGGACGGTGCCTCCTGACTAGCAGACTAGGGTGGTGGTCTCCCCCATTTAAGAAGAAGGGGGACCGGAGAGTGTGCTCCAACTACAGGGGATCTCACACTAAAGCCTTCCTGGTAAGGTCTATTCAGGGGTCCTAGAGAGGAGGGATCTGGTTTGGTGGCCTCAAGACTGGGTCTCTGCTTTTTGCAGATGATGTGGTTCTGTCAGCTTTATAAGGCCATGATCTTCAGCTCTCGCTGTGAGGGAAGGATGGAGCGGGAGATCAACAGGTGGATTGGTGCGGGCTCTGCAGTGATGCGAACTCTGCATTAGTCTGTGATGGTGAAGAAAGAGCTGAGACAGTTGATCTATGTTCCTAGCTTCACCTATGGTCACAAGCTGTGCGTAGTCACTGAAAGAACAGAATCAGGAATACAAGCAGCCGAAATGAGCTTCCTCTGCAGAGTGGCTGGGTTTTCCCTTACAGATAGGGCGAGACGTTTAGTCATTCGGGAGGGGCTCAGAGTAGAGTTCTTCGCTCCTCTACATCGTGAGGAGCCAGATGACGTGGCTAGGACATCTGGCCAGGATACTCCCTGGACGCCTCCCTGGTGAGGTGGTCCTGGCACGTCCCTCCGAAAGACCAAGGACACACTGGAGGGATTACATATCTTGGCTGGTCTGGGAGCACCTCAGGATCCCCCCAGACGAGCTGGCAAATGTGGCCGGGGAGAGGGAAGTCTTGGTTTTCCCTGCTTAGGCAGCTGCCCTCGCAACCCAACCCCAGATAAGAGGTGATGGATGGATGGATGGATGGATGGATGGATGGATGGATGGATGGATGGATGGATGGAT
>JBAMHW010000025.1:11510566-11525642 GCA_037177495.1 Rhadinocentrus ornatus
ATGGATGGATGGATGGATGGATGGATGGATGGATGGATGGATGGATGGATGGATGGATGGATGGATGGATGGATGATCATATGCTGTTGATGTTTAAGTTTTGGACTGGTGGTCAAATAAAAACAAGCTATAAACACCAACTCTGACTAGGATATTATCGTTTTCTAATTAATAAACTAAATCACTCTATTATCAAGCACAGAGAACAGGTGGGAGAATAATCAATAATTAAAACAAATCCTCGTCCACCTCATTTTCATTTAACATTTTCTGTCATTCAAATCTTCTTAGTTTTTATTCATAGTAGATACAGATACACTAAAACGGAAGTTTTTTTTACCTTAAATATCCCATTCTAGCATTTATAGAATCTTGTCTTTCCTTTTGCTGCAAGGACATTCAAGACACACCCACATCACAACACAAAATGCTTGTTTTATTTCTAAATTTTGCATAAATATTAAAAGACAAGTATTCCTGCTGCAAACCGCTATTGCGTGTGATGTATCGGTCAGAATAACTGCATACAAGCATTTTAATTCTACATATTGTCAGAATAGACTTTTCATCTTTTCATTAAAAAAGGAATGTTAAAGAAAACAAAACTCCAGACATCCCTTCTGTTAACTCAAGAGAGTTTCTGTAATTCAGTCTTCATCCCAAGAAATAAATTAAAACTTCCATGTGGCCACTGGTCATCTTTTTTCTTGTGGGAACACCCTTTGGTCAGCTTTGGCATGGCACGCAATTTAGAGCATGTCCACACACACACACACATATAGAGAATGACTGACAGATAACACACAGCCAAGCTAACGTTCCCTTCATCTCTGGGCTACCAGTGAGCATCTTGGCAACCACAAGTCAGAACAATCCCTCTTCTGATCTGATTAGAGACTTAGTGATTCTAATGTGTGTGCGGCGGCTTGTGTGAGTGAACGACTGAGTGGGTGAGATAGAGGGATTGAGCCTGAAACATACCGGGGATGTGTTTGGCCCAGCCAATGTTGACCACCAGCTCTCTGTCAGCGAGGTCACACAGTGTGGTCAGGGCCTTGATGTCGCTCTCGGGTACCGTGGGATCTGGCATGGCAAAGATGGCCCCCGGCTCGGCGACCAGCAGCAGAGATACCACCTTGTTCTCTACTGCACCACCTACAGAGACTAAAATAGAGATTACTACTATTACAGTTAATTCAGTCAGATAATCTTAGAGGGACCCTTTTTGTAAAAGTCAGTAAAAATGAAAAAAAATAAATAAATGAAAATAATAAAAATAATAATAATGATGATAATAGGCGCACACACCAAAACACAAACAGTAAAAATAAAAAGAAGCAAGAAACACTCACATGTGTATAAAAATACACTACAACCACCTCTTACTACCATGACAAAGGCACACTGCATATACCGCTTGCCTCAAGCACGACAAAGAGCCAAAAGGTGTTGACCTCCACTGCAAACTTTCTACATATCAAACTGACCAACATCTGCAAGATGCACTAAAACAAGCTCAATCCACCGAAACCCATCCATGTGAGCTATCAGGCCTGAAGGACCTACTGCCATCATCCTGGCAGCAGAAACCACAGTATGTCCTGTTTAAAAGACAGCACTTGCACGGTCAGCCTTCACGGGTCATACCAATAGAAAGGGGGCATATACATACTAAGCAGGTAGATTTAATGTAGATGACAGATGTTTATGCTGAAAGCCATGACCAGCTGTGCTTGATTTTTTTTAAAAACATCATTGCCCTTGATATCTTGAAGTCACCAGATAAGTCATGTCATCTCAAAATGAGTTAACATAAAAAAAAAAATCTGATAAAAATAAAGAGGTTTGGGACAATCTTTACCAGGAAGTGAACAGAATAACATATAACATGCTGTTTCTCTGCATTGCTAGAACCATGATTTTGTTTTGAAAGCCACCTCATTTGCCAATAGAAAAAAATACATGCAAGTAGTACAAAGATACTAAATTATTAATTATTTTTATCCATTTTATATCCAGTGATCGTGAATAAATTTGTCTGTTTTAGTTTGTACATCTCAAAAATGCTCAAGGGTTCTGCACATTTGTACTTTTGGCTATACTCTTTATGCAAGAAAGTAAAAGGCTTGATAAATGAGTGATTGATTCCAATTCATTATCAAGTACGTTACAGGAAATTCTCAAATGTTAAGGCAGGCAAAACGCATAGTTTAACTTTTGCAGTCTTTCAGATCACAACACAGAGAGTGATTTGTACACTTACAAGTTTTTTTCTGTGGCAGGGAATTTGGCGGGTGCAGATATGGGCTGTTGTCAGCGTCTATTCTCCTCTTGTACTTTTGTCTGCCTCCTCGAACCCGGTCCAGACGCACACCTATGTAAACAAAACACAAGACATTGATGAAGCTTAGTTACAATATAACAATAAATTTGTAGGAGTTTTTATATCAGTGTGCTCTAAATAAAAAGCTGTATACTATAAAAATCCAGTAATGTAATTCTGAATAATGTAAAATCATTCTTTATTGCCACCATGATAAAAAAAAAAAAAAATCAGTATTGTGAGAATTTTTTGTTAAAAAAGAAGAAAAAAGTTCCAAAAAACATTAATGCTGCTTGGATCTTAGTCAGGAGAATACACAGCATTTAATCAGGGTTTGCAAGTTAGTTTTTATTGTTAATGTAGCAATGCAGTATTGCACAACAAAACATAAGGTGCAATTCTTTCAGTGTCAATACGAAGGTAAAAAAATTAAAAAAAAATAATATATATGTTGCAGTATTTAATTTCTCATTAGTAAAGCTTTTGACATTGACAAGACTTTCAAACAAGGCGGTCATGAGAAATAAGGCTCCATTAAACCCAGTGCACCATCAGGACATTGTACACTCATCAACACATATGTACTGTCAACTCCAAAGAGACTGAATAGGACAGGTCTAATGCTGGCAGGGCAGCACAGATCCTGTAAGATGACACCCTACAACTTTAGAGTATCTTAACAAGCACTGGGGCAACCTTGTCACCATGACAATGGGGATTTAAGAGTGTGTATGTATTCAAACTGGACGGTTAGATGAGAAGAGGCTGATAGCGTTCATAGAAGAGAAACGCATACTAAATGTCAGCCACCATTTGCTAAGAAAATCTTTTATCCAGGGAGTGTGAATGTGAAAGTAAGCCTTCCGTAGTGGTGTTGGGTTTCTTGGCCTGCACAGTGTAAATAGCCATAGTGACCCTATAGTCTATAATGGCATCTGTAAGAGACAAGCTGAGGGTATTATTTCCCCTCTTGACACCTCCCAATAATAATCCAGCCCTTTGAGCCTGCAGACTGCTTTTCTTAGACTGACCTGTGCAGATATTTATGGAGTGCATGCATCAATTTTAAGAATAAATAGCATGGTGTCTAACCAGGCATGGGAAATGTGGTGAAAGGTTTTATCAGTTCCATACCATTGGTTGGTAAAGCCATGTTGTCTTATTTTAAAGGTATGCTATTACTATATCATATAATTTAATCTCTGCTTTGTAAATTAATGTCCCAAGCAATTTTGACCAACAGACTTTTGCTTATCTCCTAGCACTACCACGTTTTACCAAGAGCTTTGAATTTGCTATTCTACTCGCTCACCACTACGTGTAACATCCTGCTCTTTTAAGCAAGATTTGTATGATTAGGATCACAAAATTACTGCCGTGTAGAAATAATTTTTAATTAAACAATCATGGGCCACAACATATTGGAGTATGGTAGACTGTTTGATTAAAAAAATCTTTAGTCAAATGATCAGTTTAGCAGTACAAACTTAACTTACATGCATGACAACAAATGTGATGGCAAATCTGCATTTGACCAACCCCTCTATTGAATCCTGACTAGCCCAGAAGAACTCGTTCTTCTGTGTAAAAAAAAAAAAAGAAAAAAGTTTGCTCTTAGTTTTAAGTTTAAAAAAAGTTGTCTGAATTAGCATGAAAATTTCCTCCTGTTTGCTACATTTGATTTTAATGCTGAATTTGTTTTGCACAAATCAATTTGTGTTCAAATGCAAAGATATTAACATCTGAACTAAGTAACATTTTCCAGTGGAATGTGCCGACAACCAAAAGGCCAAGAATAGCTTTGGTGGATAACAAAACAGATAAACACTTCCTCCTTGTTCTTCTGAACTGCCTGTGAACTACTCAGAGGCAGATTTATTTTTTGCCTCTTTCATCACTCAACCATGGTGCTGGGGTCTGGATTTTCACACGAGAAGCTTTGCAGGTTCCAAGAATGAACACATCCTGACACTGATCTCAACCGATCTAGTTCAACCTGTTCTAAGACAGCGCCTCCCCAACTGTGTTACTGCTGCCACTATGTGTTAACTAACAACAATCTCATGTTTCTCAGATATTATGACAAATTTACATATGGCAGCTTTTACCAAGATCACATTGACATAAGGTTCTCAGCAGATGTCTTATTTGAGATTAATGAAGAAGTCTGGAACATTGGCAGCATGAAGTGTAAACACTTCCTGTTCAGAACTCAGATTAAGACATCATGATTAACACACCTAAGAACTAACATCGACACAAGAACTAACTAACAAGGCAAAGAAAGAAAGGGTGGTTAAACAAAGCATTTGTGCAACACCAACCATTTTCTTAGAAACTCAAACCATAAAAATCACAGTTTTATCTGCATAATACAATGTATTTTTAAAATACTGTCCACAATTTGTGGATAGTATGCATCTCTTAACTGCCCTAAGAAGCGGCAGCCACTGTGGAAATGGCCACTAAACAGGGCTTAATCAAATCCTGCCTGGGGTCTATATGTCTTTTAGCTGTGTATTTAATATGGCTCTGACTCTCCCCATTAAACCTCACAGCTCCCTCTGTCTCAGTTTACTGCGGCCTCTCTGGGGAAAAAGGGCGTTACGAGACACGATGAAGCGCGTTACAAGGGAGTTTACGACGGGAGTTACGAGGGGCAGTTCGCATTTCACGGAGGTCTAGGAATCCCACAAGGCATCTGGAGGAATTTACGAGGCCGGAGGGAAAGCCAAGGGGGTTGAAATAGTAGGGTAGCTGAGAGACAGACAAGGATGCTGCTGATGCTCCTACCCTAGTAAAAGCAGCTAATTTAGAAAAAAGGCACACACACACTATCACACATTCAGGAAAACAAGCAGAGGTGCGAGCACATGAATGTGATTGCTGACTGACATGTTTAAACGCACTCATTTACACAAAGACGTGTAAACATGTTATAATTCTGTGCATCCATGACTTACTGTAGAAATACAGCGGTAGAGAGAAGGTGTTGCTATGCATTTAAAGATGAGTGGGTGGCATAAAAAGATCATTCAAGTTTAATACAACTGAGACAGTATTTTCATAGTTTTGCCCATCATTTCCACTGGATCTCATAACATTGTACTAATAAAAGTACTTGCTGACAGATTTGACTTCACAAAATGTTTGAGAGGGTGAATAATCAGCAGCCAATCACAGCAATTGGAAACATGTTATTGTTTCCAATATTAAGTGTTACTGACAGTATAATAGTTCCTCATAGCATAGGCTGCACGGTGTGCTTTGCATCGGTCCATTTAAAAGCTTTACCACCAACAGTTGAGTCACAATTTCAGATAAATGAATCTGGTTAGTGTACAGTCTCCACATTTCCAGTAAGCCCTCAACACTGGAACGCTATTGTCTAATTTTGACAGAAATTCTAACTTGATTATAGTCAAGAGGTTAAGGTTACTTGAAGAAACACAATTTTCATGAATAAATATGGAGGCTTGGTCACGATAGTTTTAACGCAAAATGCCTGTTAATAAACTTTTGAGTATAATATAGTGAAATAGATTTTACAGTTAGACCATTAATGCTTTACATTGATGCCTTGACACCTTAGCCAAATGTGTTGCTATGGTAACCAAAAAAATGGAGTTTAGGATTTTTCTAAAAAAAAAAAAATAAAAAATAAAAAAAAGGAGGTATCGCATCTATGTGGTTGTAACAATGGAAAATTGTTATTTAAAACAAGCCCGTAATTTTTTCCAAAACTTATTCAAACAGCTGAGTCAAACAAATGTACTGATAAATGTGCTGATACTTAAATCCACTCTCAGAACTTGAACTTGAACTTGAATGTCCTGGTTGTCTTAAGCCTTGTGACTTATTCCTCCACCACCTGTCAGGTGTTAAATTCCTCCTCCTGGCAACACGCAGCTACAGATCAGTACTCTAATTGTCGCAAAATGACACCAAAGAGCTAACAACTCTTGACCAAGCATCATGACAATCCCTATGTCGCGTGTTGAGTCATTCAGATGACAACTTCTTCTCTTTGGCTGGACAGCAACAACAGAGCCAACCTCATAAATACAATTGTCTGTCTCTGACAGACTGGCGGACTGTGTAATGTTTTTGTCAACTGGCGCTTTCATAATTTTACATTAATTCAGTCAGTTAACGTGACCTCCAATGAATAAAGGTAAACCATTAACTTGCCAGCTGTCTTCATTAACTCTTCTACGAGTGAAATGGTGTATTTCTGAGAACATATAAATGCATAACATTAACTATCACACACATTTTATATGCTCGCTCCTCTTTATTATCTTTTCTTGGCCATATACAGCAGGCAACAAGTGGCCAGTACATAAGGGAGGTGCCTAACGTTGTCCTTTCTGAGTCAGTTCTAAATCTGGATAATAATATGTCACCAGGCAGCAGGCACACAGACTAAAAGAGCACCTGATCGCTGTTACAGACCATCTGTGGCATGTGCAGAATGCCCTTTCAAATATTCAACAATACGTGATGAAGTTTTCATATCAGAAAGTACTTGGCATACAAAAAAATTGGAAATGAGAGACATACTTAATCAAATAAAATTATACGCTGCACTCATTTTGCCCTAAATCATCCAGGAAAATTCTGTAAATGAGTTCGGTGAAACGTTTCCCAAAACTTTATCTCACTAACTGCTGCAGTGTTACCAACACACAAATCACTCGAGGAGGAACAATATTGAAGCAAAGACCTGACCTAGCTGAATAATTGCTAGCTCTGCTATGCATTGTTCAGCTCCATGTTTATAATGCATATACAGACCTATTTACATATATAATAATGGCACATTTATGTTTAACTGTCAGAAGTTTCAGGTTTCACTTGAGTTTACATAACCACATTACAAACCATCACGGGTTCAAGGTAAGACCAATACTTCTTTGTTATGTGGCTATGACTTGCGTTTAAGTACAGAGGTGCAATGGGGACAAGCTAATGTTGAGACATTCTGAACTGGCAATGGGAGGTAATCACAGAGCTGAAGTAGCACGTTTGTCAGGGCAAACCAGCAGGGTGAAGACACACCACTCTCAACAACTCTGACTCCTCTGTTGGTTAAGTTTGTGTGTATTACCCAAGGGGAACAGCAGAAGCTTAACGGCAACATTAACAAGGCTGCGTTAAACTCTCAATCATTCATGAACACAAAAATTTTTATTTTGCACTCTTTACATGGAACCCAAGAAGATATGAAGGAGATTAAATGATATAACGAGAGTTAAACTAAAACAAAAAACAGCAAAACACTTTCATCAGCTACGCTGAAAATCCTCATTCAGTATGCCAACGACCTTCAGAGCCTAACTCACTGCCTGTACAAATTATGCACAAACACTAGCATCCATACTAGAATCCACCATAGTTTTTAATTACCTAATATCAACATATTTATTCACTTACTGAACACTAATAATAATTTTACATCAACGCGTTGATTCTGCTGAGGAATGAAAAGGTAAGCTGCTATTTCTCTGGTGCCTTCACCAGTTTTTTTACCTCTTTCAGACATGATCCTAAGACTACTGCAGCATTTTAACTTACTACTTAGCAACGTTTTTACAAGTGTAAAAATAAAAGTCAGCACAAAACTTAAGTAAACATGAAATTAAAATGTTAAAAAATTGCATCTACTATTGCATATACAGAAGAAGAAAACTGTTGCTGGTAATAATGGTACCATTTCCTGGAAAGCACAACAGTTCTCAGGCTTATCTTAGCCTTCAATCTTCATGTGTACAGTCAAGGGATGGCATTTGAACTTCTGCCAGGTTTACCACCTGATCAATACCGGAAAAAGTAACTCAATCAAGGTTTTTGACTAAGGTCTGAAAGGGATTTTCAGTGTGTAACTCACCTTCTCTCAACATGCCTACTGCAAGACATTTCACAAAACGACAAGCTTGACAAGATTTTCTCCTTCTTTTGGTGATTTCACATTCATTGGACGCTGGGCAGCTGTATTCAATGTTACCTGGAGAGGAAGAGAGACAGTGGAACAATGATGTAAGATTATTGTCTCCCACCTTTTTCTAGTGAAAAGATAAATTTCTCATACTATCAAGAACATGAAGATCTGTTTGACATTTTTTTATTGATAAATGTTACATATAAGTTATCCTGATTTAAGCCTGTACTGATCAACCCCAAAATAGACTTAATCCAATATTTCCAGCAAAGCAATCTTGTAAAGTCTTTTATTGGATTGCCCCTGCCTTGTAAACTCTTTAACTCCACACCTACACTTTGTAATTTAGGTTTTCTGTCATGAATTTTCACATTCACCATGACATTTAAAACATTTTTTATTTTTTTTAAACCTGATTTTTACAGCATTGATATAATGACTTTCCACTGAATTAAAGACATGTGATTCCTTTATTCAAATTTTTTTTTTAAATAAAAAACAAAAAGGAACAAAAAAGAAAAGAAACAAGTGGAATAAAGAAAATGTAACAAAAAGTTTACTAACTGGTCAAAAGTGCAGGTTAAGCCTGATGGGTTTCAGCCTGGTGTAGGCGCTCTAAGCTGCCACCCTCAATCACAAACAGGAAGCATTTCATGATCCAGAAATCAGCTCTCCTTGTCTGATGTGAAAGCTACTCAAGTCTGCTCTTTGACCCATTTACAGCAGCCAACTTCTAGTGGCCTTAATAAGACGAAGCCCACCGGGTCCTTAACCTGGGCCATAGGTCAAGACAATCTCTTTAAAACACATCCCTTGCATGCTGTAGGCTTTTAAGGACCTACGTTAAAGCAAATACATTCAACAAAAGACATTCTAGCAGCCTATCACTTAAAAACCCAAACTCCTACATGTTGACTGTATACACAATGCTTTTCATATCAGCTGTTTGCAAACAGATCTTTATTTAAAGCCTTTCTCGAGTTTTGAAGGCAGGAGGCGGAAGCTATGAATTAACGGATCAGGGCTTGTTTATACCAAAACAAACGTTTAGGGTACAACTCCATCTGCACCATGTTGCTTGTAAAACAGGTTTATACGATGCAGGAATTCATTATCAGTCGTGTACAATAAACTGTAAACCGAGCATCTTCCTGTGCATGAAATTTCTTGTGTTTTCATCTTTCTCTGACTCACCCTGGATGGTCCTTTTAAAGAAAGCTTTGCAGGCCTCACACGAGGCCACACCATAGTGGTACCCCGAAGCCACGTCACCGCACACCAGGCACAGTCGTTTGGCCACTGAGCCCAGCATGAATTCACACTTCACTTGGCCTTCTTCCTCCTCAAACCTCCTGGATGGAAGTGGAGAGAAGTGAGGAAGAATATGCACAGTATTATTAGTGTTGGCCACTTGAAATGAGACAAACAGGAAAAATACAGCATGATGTGATTTATATATCAACCTGTTTGCTCCTGCATTATTGACTAGTGCTGCTGTGTGCCCATGGAGGCCAGGCGAGTCTAGCCCGTTACTATGATGAAGACCCTTGGCAAGAAGACAGTAGCTGGAGTTTGTGTCCGATGAAGAGCTTCCTGGACTGGGCTGAGCTGGGCTGACGTCGCCCTGAGAGCTGGGGCTGGAGGGCTCACGCTTTATGGAGGAGGGACAGGTAGGGTCCAAGCCCCTCAGTGACATCCTGCCCAGATGCCTGGAGGAAAAACGGACAAGGAAAATGAGGAGAATAATTTATTAATGATGGAGAGAGCCGTCTATATAATGAGTGTCCTTGGCAACATTTTTAATATTAATGTATTTAACTGACTTTGATGTCTATTGGCTGTTTGCTTTAATAAGTTTATAAATCAGAAATCATTCAGTATTTAGTCATCTATGGGTGTAAGGAAGTGCAGTGTACCAATTTATACATCCCCAGCATGTCTACATCCCTCCATTTGTCCATCAAACCATCATCCCCAGTGTTGTCTAAAACAGCCGTTTGAGATCTCCCACATATGCAAAGCTGCTGTCCATTACACTACTTTGTTTTCAAAGGAGGTGATTGCCTAAGCAAACTTAGGGAAATAGCCTAAGCAGTGATCAACACCACCATTAGCTTGTTTTTCTTTTTATTATTATTTTTGCCTTTTGTCTTCTGCATCTGCTTCTCTCAGTTACTCACAACGCATAGCCAAACACTCCACAGTTGACAGATTAGTATTCTTACAAAGATGTTTTACAGAGTGAGAAGAAATGAAAAAGGATCTTCTCAAAAATATTAATGCTACCTTATATTTTATGTATCTTAAATGAATACTGCAATGAGGATAAAAAAAGAAAATGCTTTTCCTCTGTTTTTCTTAACATTTCACAACCAGACTCTTTTGGAAGCAGATTTCCTTTCTACAACTTCTATGATAAATTATATATGCAATCATGAATGTACTGTAGGTTTGCATGTTAAAGCTTTTGTCACTGCCCTATTATTAGTTATAGAAGTGACCACAGCAGACTCACTGTCACCATGCTGAGGAGAAAAAAAAAGCATGTGAAACCAGCTGAAGTGTACAGTAGGTTCTTAGGCATGTGATCTGCTCTCACACACAACCAGTAAAACATCCTGAAAACGCACGTACTCCCATTGTGGCATCAGACTTTTGCACATGCATGTAAAAATAAAAAGCTCAGACAGTCTCCCACTTCCTTATATGTAGTAAGCTTAAGATTCTTGTGATCAGGAACATGCTACAACTCCCTGCACACTTATACAGAGATATTTTAAAGCATGTGTCCTCATAAACACCTTAACACATACTTGCATGCAACTGTGTGTCGCCAGGACAACTTTAGTTTAAAAAAAAAAAAAAAGAAAAAAAAAGACAATCCTCTGCTGTATCCCAGTGTGTCACACACTTCCATACGCAAAGAAACACATAATATCCGCACAGCTGTGCATAGCTCCCCCTCTACTCTCGGTCCAGTGAGATGAGTGTCCAATTTGGTCTATTTCCTGCCATGTAAATCAGTCTGCCATCATAACTAATTTGGTAGGCAAAAAGACTGGCTGCGTTTAACCACCCACTGAGTAAACCATGGCCATGCGCTGCTGACCCCTCTACAAAGCCACAAAGATGAACAGAGAGATGCACAGTAAGAAACTGGTAAAAGACGTGTCTCATCAAGAAAACCGAACCACTGCTTTGTGTCAAGCTTTTTGATTTCTACTATTCTCAGAATCAGTCTGAAATTTGTTATTCAGTGCTCAGAAACATTCTTGATAACCAATAACAACCCAGTTTATGTCCCTGTATGTCCATTTAGCTCTACTGTGTTCTCTTTTGCTGCTGAGCAGCATGCAGCTGTTTCATCTTTGCATTTTAACAGCTTTTTGTGACCAAAATTTAATTAAGTGTAAAACCACCAGCCAAAAAAATCAAACCAGTTAGTTTACAAATGCTAAAATAAGGGATATTTTTTCACACAAAATAAGTTAAATCCAGCATAAAGATTAAATTAGCTGCTTTGTCTATGTATATATCAGTTCATATTCCAAACCAAGCAATCTCTAATTAACCCATGTCCAATTTCCATTTAAAGACTCTGATCCCATTTTCTCCATCACTCCTCCCCTTCATCTATAATCACTCTAGTCCACTATAAAAACAGCCTTGTGAATAGACTCCAATTTCCTTTTAAAGTGACACAACAGTAGCCTCATTGGCCATCTATCACAGGTGTCCATATTGCTGTCAGTCCTTGAGTGAGATATAGTTTGCACTCTCCCACTGAAATACAACCCTGGGAGGAGGGGTTTGATTCTACTTTGCTTTGTTAATGAAATAGCATTAGAGTACAGTGATCAGATGGGAAGTGATTTTCCACAACATTGTATAAAAACCAAGTGTTAAAAATCAAGAGACGACCGGCGCAGCTTCTACAGTCCAGCATTGGGCAGATAAATCAGTGTGCAAGTGTGTGTTACAGTGGGTATTTTACACTTGTATACCTCTTGTGTCTCAGTATACAACACAATCTTAACAGCACCTTGGTAACGAAGGAGAAAATGCAGAGTAAAACGACCTGGGGGGCGGGATCAGGACAGAGGCTGATTGAGGGAGCGTGAAAAAGCTGGGGAGGGACAGAAAGAAAGGGGCAGTCCTGTGGCTCATTTACCCGAGAGGATGAGAGGGGGGTCTAGAAAGAGGTGTTTCACTCTATGATGACATATAACTGTGGCCAGTGTAGGGATGAAAAGGAAGGAAGAAATCTAGAGAAAAAAAAAAGATAAGTGATTAAAGTGCATTTAAAATTTAAGAAAAAAAAAGATGCACGACAAGAGATTCTTTGTAATACCACAAAAATCCAAATACTTCTCAGGCCTTATCAACCAAAGTCAGAACCCCAACTCTATGATGTGGTGATTTAGGTCAGAAAGAGTCTAAATGGTCTTTTCCCCCCCTTCTTTCTCCTAATAAGCCAAAGTTGAGCAGGGATCAGTGACACCCTTAGCCAGTCCTAAGAGTCTTAGACAGACTTGCATGCATCCGGAAGATGAGGTGCTTGAGGCTGGAGCTTGGATCCACGGGCTCTGAAGACTTGGACAGAGTGCCACAAAGGAGATCATCTGCAGCCATCACTGCTCTCTCTCCAGTTCTTTATCTGCCCGCTCGTGTCACAAGCAATCAACCAACCTGTGCGTCCACATGTCTGCCCGTTTCACCCCATCTGTCTCCTAATTGTCTTTATCTTTCACTGCTGGGGAAAGTTAATTTCAACCGTGAAATGCTGGATGAGATGTGTTCTCAGTACAGACTGATTATACCACAGCTGATAAAAGTGCAATGGTGACGATAATGAACATGATTTTTTTTTCCTTCGTGATTACAGCAAAGACATGCAATCAAAAAGCACGTCTGGAGATAATCAGACAGTTTCTTCACACATCTTTTTTCCACATATTCACATTAGCTTTGTTTGTGTGAGTGTGTCTGCTGGTTTAGATTTTCACCAGCCTTGGATTGACCAGTTTACCCACACCAAGTATATTAGTTAATCCATGATTATCAGCTTAAATATAACAGCAAACCAGGCACACCTGATTTATTTATGTCAAAAAGTGGATTTACAGCATTATGATCTGGGGTTGTTTCAGTTTTCTGACTATCTAAACATACTGTACTCTTCCAATTTTTTTCCCCCATAGTGGCATGGGCATTTTCCAACATGACAACGGCAGGATTTATCAGATTTTAATTGTAAAAGAGTGGTTCAGTGAGCAACAGACATCATTTTCACTTATGCATTGACTACCACAGAGTCTAGTATAAACACAACTGAAAATCTTTGGGATGTGCTGGAGGAGACTTACCGCAGTGGTTGGACTCTCCAACCATCAATACAGGAACTTGGCAAATAAATAAATAAATAAATAAATAAATTACTGCAACTCTGGATGGAAATAAATGCTGTGATGATGCAGAAGTTTGTTGAAATTATACAACGACAAAGGCGTGCCATTATCTACAACCTCAATTATTCTTACCATCAGATGAATAAAACTACCATTTAAGGAAAGTTTGTGACACCTTTGAATTTCATCATTAACATTTAATATATTTTTCTTACAAATATGTGAAGAAATTTAACAGCTTGCAGTAAGGTCTAGAAAAAGAGTAAACGGAGATAATTATAAAAAGGCGTAAGTGCAAATGGTGCAGCAATGAGTAGGCTATGTTTTGTGTATTTATCTGGCTGCATTTGGTTTAATGGTAGCTTAGTGGTTACAGAGGTGTGTTTTGGTGTGGACGAGCTGGGTTCAAGTGCAAGGGCTGGCAACTCAAAGGAACCTCTATAGACCCCGAGCATGGCCTTTAACCCCCTACTGCTGTGCCGCAATCTGGCTTGGTTGCCAGCTGGGTTTAATAAAGTAGAATATAATAAAATAATTAAACCGTGCATTGTAATGCATAAAACAACAACAAAAAAATCAACCTCACATAAACGCAACATCTTGTTCCATGGCTACTTCACCTGCTGCACGACATTTAAGTCAGAGAACAAACGAGAAGTTTTCTGCTGTTCTCTAGGGTACTTACTCTGTGTCAGAGTGGTAGCTGAAACACTCTGGGAGGTAGAGGTCGACTAAATCCATGCGCGCGGCGTCACCATAACCCGAAAAGTTGAGAAGGTCTGCTCGTTTCCGTCCCCTCTTTATTCAGCTGATATATTTTGTCCTCACTTGTCACTGCGGTCTCTCTTTATTCTGCTTCCACACTGTGTGTCCAACTACTCTCCTCTCCTCTGCTGTATCACTCTCACAGCTCCGCTCATATCCCCCCGCGTGCTCCTTCCTGTCACTCACACCTCTCACCAACAGCCCCCGGCCGCCTTTGAAGTTCGCAGTGTTGTGACTACAAGCTGCGTGTGACAGGGTCTCCGAGCGAAGCAGCCGGCCCTCCCTCCTAAACACCCAGCCAGACCATTTGAATGGCCTCCCCCCCACCACCGCGCCATGTTGAGCTGACAGTTGATTGGCTGTCCTCTGAGCCAATCAGAGCAAGAGTCGCTAGGGCAGGTGGATATGACAATAAAGGATTTGGGGAATGTTGCAGGTTTTAGCAGTCAAATAAAGCTCAACGTGGGCACGTGGATTCCAACTTATTGAAAATAAAATCCACAGCATAACATCTGAATGTGTATAAGAGGAAGCATATATATATGTATATATATATATAGATATCAAATCAAGTTTCAAATCAAGTTTATTTGTATAGCCCTATATCACAACAAAGTTGTCTCAGAGGACTTTACAGAA